>JAOPHQ010006261.1:175000-513545 GCA_030340625.1 Merluccius polli
ATTCCATCTCCTATTCACTTGGATCCCCAGTACTGAGGGAATGTTTCAAACCTAGACATTACAGAAGTGTTCACACCTCTTGGTGATGGCATCATTAGCTAATGCCTGTCAAACAAGATGCACAAAAACACAAATAAAAAGTGGGACTGCTACCTGCTACAGATAACCAGAGGCCATTGCAGGCTTGCACACACATCTCCATTGACTTCACAGAAAGGACATCAGCAGTAATTTGGGTATAAGGCGACACAGCAGAAAAACACAAACAAACCAGCGGCAAACAGCTGCTCAGAGACAGCCTGTTCCCCTTTACCCAGCAGGCCCAGAGGGCCAAGCTCAACATGTTGAAATAGTGTCAAGCACCTGCTTATTAAGATTATCAGTTTCATTTTAGCTGCGTAATGCACAGCATCAGGCAAATGTGTGTGTGTTAGGGAGATGAGGAGGGTATACATTAAAGATGAAAACATTTTTATTTTATGGTTCTTCTGTGTGTGTGTGTGTGTGTGTGTGTGTGTGTGTGTGTGCGCCTGCTGAAATGTGTGCTTATATTCAAATATGCAAGATGCTAGTAATCCACTAGGACTAGGAATTAAGCTCAGAGATGGTTGTAAAACAAACGGTAGCATGCTAGTGTCAAATATGTCAAGTATGTGAGTGTGTGTCTGCGGTGTGGTTTTGTGCGTGTGTGTGTGTGTCTTCTCCTCGCACACACACACACAGTCTAAATTGCACAAATCAAAGAGAAGGAGGCCAAAAGCATGGCACATGAAACCCAGTAAAGCACTATAAAATACAAGGATAGGATTAGGACTAGGGCTTTGATACAAGTCTGGGAGGCCTACATGGCTGTGTACAAAGTGTTTAGGGAAAACATATTTTCATTTCATGAAATGGTATGCTGCTGAGCTCGGTTTTTCCATCCCGGACAGAATAGAATGGAAAAAACCAAAAAAACAAACAAGGCAATACAACACAAATATTGTCACGCTGGAGATAACAGTATTACACTACTTTGCAGAATAGTGGTAACCAAGTATCATTCATATCCCTACTTAAGTAGTATAAATAAGGTATAGAAGTACAAATATACTTTTTTGTCAACTCTAAAGTATTCAACTGATTATTCTAATTGGGTTAAGGTATACATCATATTAATGAATGTACTGGTTGAGGGTCAGCTGCAGGCATGCAGTGATACTCTTGTTTACCACACTACATTTTGTGGGTCAACATTCACCAAAGTTGCCATGTAGTCGTACATGTAGCAACATCATTCTTAGATCAGGAAGGGTCAATGAGATGTGTACATCATATGTACATTTGCTGCCAAAACGTATTTCAACTGTTTTGAACACCAACTACAGTGCAGAGTTTGTCCTCTAGGCCAAAAGCAGCCAGGGGGAGGCCTGCCTTTCTAGATCAGTGGCCAGGAGGGAGAGACTACAGCCATACCATACAATGGAGCTGACTCCACTGGGGTCCGCACCCACAAAAATTATGCAAAATGTGCAACAGTGGAAAAGTGCAAACACGCAAAAGCCAAAACAGTGTACCTAGCATTCCCATACCGGTGTCACGCGAAGCGTGGCTCAACATGTATTTTCACGTCGAGGCGCACACAGAAAAGGGAAACCGCGATTATGGGAAATGTATTCCTTGAGTGTGGCTTGGTAAGGAAAGGCAAAGGTCTGTAGACTTCCTTTTTCTTACTGAATACTACTTGTGAACTCTGAATTGGGCTTGGATGTCTGCCTCTGAGCCAGGCATTCACACAAGACAATCATGCAACTTCCAATTACATGTTGTTTATTGTTTCCCTGCTGTGCCGTTTAGAAGACAATTTTGACTCTTAACCAAGTCTAACAGAGTCTTTATTGTGGTGGCTGTGGAGGAATCATTTAAATCAGTTGTGTGGTAACCTTTCGTTGACAGAGAAAAGTGCTGCCCATTCTGGCAGAAAGGACAATCAGATCCCTCCATCTGTCTCGCTCTCTGTTTATCTATCAGTCACTCAACCAGTATACCAGTGTCAGGTGTACCTCTCTCCCCCACCTATGACAATGGCCCCCATACCCCCACTATGTCTTTCACCTCTTCCATGAGTTTAGGTCCTTCCATAGCTTAAAGTCGTTTCATTGCTTAAGGTTTTTCCATAGGTTAAGGTCATTGGTTCAGGTCGTTCCATAGCTTAAGGTCATTCGAAATGTTCAGGTTACCTACACATGCAGGAAACGCTACTGCTGATTTTACCCTACAAAGTGTTGCACAATCTCCATCAATTTGAAATAAATGTCAATAATTTGAGTTGTGTATATCATTGTTGTAGACACACTCATTACTATATCTGCATTTGATTGAATCCTAATTCTGCCCATTCACACACACACACACACACACACACACACACACACACACACACACACACACACACACACACACAAGCACACACACACACACACACACAGTATTAGCGACAGAAGGGGCGGGGTGAGTGAGGGAAAGAGCGAGAGCGAGCGAGACAGAATGAAGACAACAACCCTCCGTCCCTTTTCTCCTTTTGTAATCTCCCCATCTAAATCTCAATCCCTCTCACTGAGGTTAAACATGGTTTCCTATCATACGTTGGGGGCATCAACGTATGATATTAACACTCGCAGACTGGCCCCTCACTACAGACTGACAGAGGGAGGAGACGGATGCAGTCGCTGAATCAGAGATAGAGAGAGAGAGATAGAGAAAGAGAGAAAGAGAAAGAGTGTGTGTGTGTGTGTGTGGGCTGTGGCTGCATCGCGCCACAGCTCATGCACCTGAATTTGCATACCGGGCCACAGTATCAACAAGGTGGAGCTCTGCAGTAGAGTACCCCACTTCCCAGTGCTGTCCGCCTCTGAAATAAACAAGATGGATCTGCTCTACTTCACTTCTATAATGAAATTGTTAACTTGGTAATTTAGCACTTTTAAGTTATCACTTTGAAGTTTCATGCTATGCAACTTGTTTTCGAGAAGGGGGGCTTCATATTTTGTGCCTCGTAATTAGTAATTCATACATGTGAAATGTCTAACGTACTGTGAAACAACATGAAACAATTTAACTTCATCTACATCTTAACTCAGTGTCACTATGCTTGATAACTATGTGTACACCACAAAGTTCATACAATGTCTTTTCTGCATGTTTCTATTCATTCTTTCGGCGACCCCATTCAGTCAACCAGAGCAGTTAAAAACAAGATGCCATGCCTTTCCATTTAAGAAGATGAAAACCCAAGTTTTCATTCCTGTCACAGATGAACACCACTCATAATTCAAAGCACTTGTTTTGCGCGTAGGCCGGGATGAGAGAGAGCTCTTAGGTTCTGGGATCCCAATGGTTCTGTGCTGGGTTGACATGAAATAAACTGAGAATAAAGGGGGAATTGTAACTCTTGATGGCTGGCTACATCTTGGTCAGCAGAAATGTTTTTCGCCTAAGGGAGTGGAGGTTGGAAGGGGAGGAAATCTGCTTAGGATGTCGTTTTTCCCCTTCGTCTTAATGCTGATCATTTCTTTCAAAAAAGTTGCGGTTATTGTTCTTGACGTCAGGGCACTCCACTAAGGAGAACTACAGTTTTCCTGTGTGTGTATTGGATGTGCTTGTGTGCACAATTGAGCCAATATATATGTATACGTGCGCTTATTCTAGCAGCTGTTTGCAGTATTGGCTGTGTGGATGGGTTTGTGTTGTTTCTGTACTCATGAAGGTTTCATTTTTCACTACTGTGATGCTGTTTGTGTGACTGGACTCATGCTCCGTCTGTTGCTGGTTGTTTGTCTTCATGATCTTTTTCCGTCTGCCCTGTTGTCTTGTGCATCTTCAATTACACTAACAAACAAAAAAGCCAATTTAGGTTGCATTAAATATCTTAATACCCTTAAGATTAGTCACGAAATACAGCATGATCTCAAGAATATGTCCTGGACATCAATTTAGTTGTCAGATATTTAGCCGCGATGTATTTGTTTTTCATTAATAATGAAAACATTGCGTTATTTTAACATTTATAGGAGAACCAAACAAGAGCACCACTTGTACATTGGTTTGCATTAGATGACTCCCTTTCTAAAGTAAACACATGCTATAGCATGCAAAACCTCTGATTGGATGATAGTTCTTAGTCAGCAGTCATCTGCTGACTAAGCGTTGATGGGACACACCTGTCCTCTGCTGATTAAAACTGAATTGAATGGCTGTTTACAGGACCTGCGTGAAGCTGGCCCCCCATGTTATTCAAAAATTATTAAAAACACTGCTATTCGTTTGTGCTACGTTTGTGCCGGTTTGTGCCGTAAAAATTATCGTTTGTGCTGTTAAGGGTTTTAAGTAATTAAACTTTACATTTTCTGGCCAGTGACGTCACTCAGCCCCCCATAATTGTCCACATTTCCCCAAAATAGTCTCAATCGTTTGTGCTACGTTTGTGCTGATTTGTGCTGTTAAAAGAAACATTTGTGCTACTTCGGTTTTCACGTTAGCAGGCTTTATTCACCACAGTTGATAAATTCATAGCCAAATAATATCAACCGTGACCGCGATAGCCTATGTCCGCGATTAGAAGCCCAACTCTATGTTGCTACTGCTGATAACTTGGTTGTCTAACGTAGGCCTACCTTGATGTGTTAAGAATAAACTAATTTGCATACAAGAGTAGCTTATCGATCTGAATTTGCGCTGTGGTGTTTATCATGCTAACCTTTAGTGAACACCGAGCTGAACTGTCATTCTGTGCATTGCTGGGGTAAGTGTAGGTAGCCTATGTGTGTGTGCGTGTGTGTGTGTGTGTGTTCGCTATGGGGGGCATTTTATGCCAGCGAACTATACTAAAACGCCTAAACCGCGTCGCCTACGTCTGCATAAAGACTGAAAAATACGCGTGCGTACAGGCACGCGTATTGCGAGTACACCAAAACTGAAGGGGTGACGGGTGATAAGTGTCACGCCACGTGCGAACGCAGCGGACGCCTGTGTGCACGCTCGTCTCAATGTACAAATAACCCAGTCAAAAAAAAACCCGGAAAAAACGGTCTGTTTATTATTTTTTGTTTAAAATGTAAAAAAAAACAACAAAAAAAAACACGGTATTTCAGTTTTCCCGTTTTTTTTGTGGTTAAAACGAAATATCAAACTGACAAAAGCTAGGCCTACATGGACCTGTTAGTCTCTCTCTCTCTCTCTCTCTCTCTTAAGGTTTGAATGATATCGAATTGATATTTAATGATAGTAAGGGTGAAAGGGATAATTAAAATAATTTCAGCTAGGCTACTTAAAAATATCCTGACAGCTTTGATGGGGCTTGGGGTTCATCTTGGGGGGGGGGGGGAATCGTAGCGCACCCCGGACCTACGACCGACGTATTATGACTGGCCCACAAATCTGGACCGGCCCAAAAATAATAATACACAAAATAAAATATACAAAATAAAAATTTAAAAAAATTACAGCTGGCCGGCTCAGCCTGAAATCGTCCGGCCGTTCGGGAAATCTCCCGAACCTCCCGATGGCCGCCCGTCCCTAAACTGTCACATCGTCTCTCTTGGTAATACATGGACTGCTTGAATTGTGAAGCGAAGCAGCTGTTAAACTCAAAATTCGTCATCATAAAGTAAATGATTATTTGTACATTGAGACGAGCGTGCGCACAGGCGTCTGCTGCGTTAACGCGTGGCACGGCACGAATGACCCGTCGCTATTGGATTTCCACAAACACTACACAGCGTGTGCTGTACGCTCATGTAGAATTGTACTTAACAGTCACGCGTGGTATTCACGTCACGTATTTGAGGCGTAGTTCACCCGTCACGCACACGTCACGTAGGCGTATGCGCAACAACACGTGTGCAGCGTCTGCGTGACGCCTACGTGACGCTCGTCTGTCCATTGAAAGTGAATGGAATTTACACGCGCACGTTAGAGGTTTGATGTCATCGCATAAGCGCTGTACACGCGTTTTAGTATAGTTCGCTGGCATAAAATGCCCCCCATAGTTCGCATTGCTGGGGGTAAGTGTAGGTAGCCTATGTGTGTGTGTGTGCATTGCTGGGGTAAGTGTGTAGCTGTTTACTGTGTAGTTTATTCTTCTTCGGCTGCCAGAATACTGGTTTGTGGATGATGAAATGATGGAGGTCCGCTCCCAAAAGTGTCTGAGTAAATAACTTTTTATTTAACAGAGAACACAAGCGGGATGACATTCAATGCATCTGAATGGTGGCCGAATCTTCTCCCAATCTGAGTCCGAATCCCCCAAAGGGGTCCGAAAACTCCTTATCCTCTCTAATGCACACACTTCTTATAGGCCTGAGCCAGACCATACGTGACAGTCCAGCAAGCCGAAACAATACACCCTCAGATCTACAACACAACACAAACGGCTCCCTGTCTTAAGTCACATATGGAGTCACTTTCTGAGGTGATCAGTACATCTTTTCATTATAGGGTCATCAGGCATCCTGCTGCCCCTCAGCAGGCCCTCAGGACTACCCCTAATTAGTTCACAGAGAGACACAGGATGTTCTCTCATGACACAGCAGTATTCTACATATGAAGAATGAGTGAAATACAATGAATAAAATAAAGAAGTAGAATAACCTGTAAATGTATATCAGAAAATACACTACAACTGTCTGCACCGTTTATTGCAGCTACTGTTAATTTTATTTTATATTTTAATTTAAGTTAAAGTTTATTGTAGCTACTGTTAATTTTATATTTTAATTTTAGTCTAATGTATGTTTATTTTATGTTCTATGTTGTATGCTGCTACTGAATGAATACTCGAATTTCCCTCGGGATAAATAAAGTATCTATCTATCTATCTATCTATCTATCTATCTATCTATCTATCTATCTATCTATCTATCTGACTGTCGGGGGGTGGGAGGGTGCTCTCCTCAGAGTGTAGGCCACCTGTGTGTGCGCTTGTAATTATGTAATTATTTTTTGCTCTGTTTTTCCACAGAATATGTATTTTTATTGCTTAGGTTATTCAGATTTGGAGATTTGTATGCTGCTTGCCTATTGTTTTGTGTTAAACGTGTGATTTCAGTTCAATAAATCTGAGTGTTAAGTTCACTTAAACCTGGTTTGGATGCCTTTGATTGAGATCATAACACCCTTTAGGGGCGCTTATTTAAATGCCGGGCAAAGTGCAAAGTCAAGCAAAGTTATTGCGCCTGAACTAGAGCCAGCAATGCTGTGGGAGCATTGAGTTGACTCATCAATGCTTGTGCTTAAGTTCTTGCCCATGGTGATAATTTAATAACAAAGTCAAATTAATTGGCTAATTTATCATTAGGGCCCTTAGTGTTGAATGAGCTGACTTTGACAAATCTGAGGTATATTATCTCAGCCCTGATGTTATCTTAATACAACTGTATATGCATTTGATTCAACATGAGGTTCATATAATTCACATTGTCAGCAAGTTTATTGAATAAATGACCAGGTATAACCAAATATATCAATGTGTGTGCAACTGTACAGGTGACATGTTAACATCCGATACAGGCTTTGAGTTTTTTTTTTATTGTATCCAATACTTGATAGAGATGGTATGCAAAATGCAAAGAGCATACTGTATGTTCATTTAGAATTTGATGCAACTGAGGAGACCAGAGACCAGTTTTGAGAATAAAATGATCCATTCTTGCCCAATATAGGATTTCAGCTGCTCAACAGTCTGGGGTCTTCTTAAACCTGTTTTTCAGTCCATGACACATTCAATTGGACAGGTCTGGACTGCAGACAGGCCATTTCAGCACCTGGACTCTTCTATAGAGCCATATTGTGTAGAATTCATTTTGTCACTGTTTTCCTGAAATATTCAAAGTTTCCCCTGAAAAAGGGGTCATCTGGGTGGCAGTATAATGTTGCTCAAAACCTGTGTTCAAAATTGATTGTTCCTTGTCAGATGTGCACGATGCCCATGCCATAGGCACTAATTGAACTAAAATAACACACAGTGTGTGATAAAAGGACATAATTCATAATTTTCTTCAGAAATCTTATTATTAAAGAAATAGTGACTGTGTGGTTAACCCTGCTGATATTTAGGACTCACTCTACCTCCACTCTGGTGTGTAGTGTAGTTACCATGCCTATTCTCCCTGTCCCAAAATTGATAGAGATTTTTTTCCCTCCATTTTTGCTTAGCCTATAGTAGTTAGCTTGTTTTATCTGTCATTTTAACCATTTCTGATCAAATTTCTTGTATTTCACAAAATAATAATGTAGTGTAATGTTGGCTGCATCTTACCTCTTAAAGATGAATGCTGTTCCTGAACAGCACAGGTGGTTGTCTTTGCACAATACACACCAAGTCTACACAGTGCAGTCTGGTAAAATAAGTTTATTTCTCCTGTATGTAGGTACGCATCACTTCATGTCCCCATAGAAACAAGGACTCTCATTAAGATTCCTTTCATGTTCATGGTTCATAATATACTGTACACACCCTCAATTTTCCATGTGTTAAAGATCAATAGTTTACTGTAATTGAATACATTAAATCGTAATAATTACTTGTGTGGTTAAAGCCACATGCCATAGGTAAGGGGCAATATTAAAATAGTAGGTACATTAACTAACTGTATTGTGAACTTAATACAAATCAGACAGGTGCATTATCAAGATTTTTTTAATTGTCTTTTTGGTATGATGTAGACATCAGAATGGAAAGGCAAGAGCCAAAGCTGATAAAGAATCTTATTACATTGATGCCATTGATATTTTGTGCTAGCAGTCTATCAAAAAACTGCCAGGTTGGAGTGAGGTGGAGTCAGTGTTGTAGATTTGAAAAAAAAGAAAGAAACATCTGGGACACTTGCTGAAGCTGCACATAGCCTATGCCTAAACCGGATCCAGAGGCTTCTGTGCTGATCTGGCCCAGATCCGGCCCAGCTTGAGATCATGTGGTGGTTCTCATTGGTCACAGGCTGTAGCCTAGGTAAGACACATGTTTTATGCATGATACACACAATAAACATTGCACAAAGACATTAGCATTGGTCACTGAATGTCAGCTGAGTGACACTTACGATTGCAACAAAGCTTTGTGGGCTGACTTGGGAAACTCAGTCTCGATCTGCCCCGCTCTCTCACACAACGGAGACTCCATAGCCTAGGCTATTTGAATCAGAACAATCCAAGATTGTTGCAGCACAGAATGACAGTTCAGCTCGGTGTTCACTAAAGGTTAGCATGATAAACACCACAGCGCAAATTCAGATCGATAAGCTACTCTTGTATGCAAATTAGTTTATTCTTAACACATCAAGGTAGGCCTACGTTAGACAACCAAGTTATCAGCAGTAGCAACATAGAGTTGGGCCTCTAATCGCGGACATAGGCTATCGCGGTCACGGTTGATATTATTTGGCTATGAATTTATCAACTGTGGTGAATAAAGCCTGCTAACGTGAAAACTGAAGTAGCACAAATGTTTCTTTTAACAGCACAAATCAGCACAAACGTAGCACAAATGATTGAGACCATTGTGGTGAGATTTGGACATTGATGGGGGGCTGGGTGACGTCACGCTTGTAACAAATAAAGCCTGATAACTTAAAAACCGAAGTAGCACAAATGTTTCTTTTGACGGCACAAATCAGCACAAACGTAGCACAAACGATTGAGTATGGGGGGCTGAGTGACGTCACTGGCCAGAAAATGTAAAGTTTAATTACTTAAAACCCTTAACAGCACAAACGATCATTTTTACGGCACAAACCGGCGCAAACATAGCACAAACGAATAGCAGTGTTTTTAATAATTTTTGAATAACATGGGGGGCCAGCTTCACGCAGGTGTTTACAGGGATGAAAAAAACCCTGAAAGACTTGTTTAAAGAAAGGGTTAGGGGGTTTGGTTCTCCATTAAAGGGCCATGGCAACTTTCAAGGCATTCATCTCTTGGCACAAAAAGGACTTCATGGGCTGAAAAAGGTCATGATGTAACTTGTTCAGTTGTCAGATTGGATGGAGAGCTCCTAAATGTTCGATATTGAAATGGTTAGCTGCGTATGGTGCCTCACTGTGTGCACGGTGCATACAGAGGTTATCTGAGGTACCATACAGGTGGCGTTTCCTTTTAAGTGCCGAGAAGCATGCACCACTCCGACGCTAACGAACTCTAACACTCTCATGTCTGCACTAAAGGAGTCCCGTCTGTCTCTCTCTCCCTCGCCTTATCTCTTGATCATCACCTCTTCCCCTTACTGCCTCACCCTCTCTCTTTTCTTTGGTCAGCACAGTTCTTTTGATTACTGTTTAATATTACATGAACTCTTGCTGAAGATGGAGCTCTCTCTCTGGGTCCCCCCCTCCTCTTCCCCTCGCTGCCAAATGTGACTCCTCGTCTCCCTTTCCCCTTCGAATTCATACATTCTCTGTTATTGAATTTGCCTAAATTGTTCAGCAGACCCCGCACAGACACGCATACACTCACACGCACAAACACACTCACACACACATACTTTATCTTGTGCACTTAGCCTGCAGGAAGGGGCCCCTGAGCTGTATCACATTTTACTTAGCGATTCTTTCTTTCTTATTGTGTTTCTTCTTTTAATCTCTCTCCTCCCTCCCCCCTCCCTCTTGTTAGCTAGTTGTGTTATGCGTAATGCCTGCCTGTCACCATTAAGATGTCATGTTTACAATAGCGATATCTGAAAGCCCAAAATCTAAATTGAGCCCCTTTTGTTTTACATTCTTCATCCTTTTACCGCATGAAAGGAAAGACGTCGTTGTTGTAAAAACTTTTAGAAGACTTTAGTCAAAGGAAGGGATACTTTTTGACCTTGCGGGTGATCATCGAAAAAAGGCTAAGCTTTAGATAGGACACGTGCATGCGCACGCACGTGCACACACAAACATACACACACACAAAGACGAGATGTCAACTTACACTAAAATTAACATCAGGTGGTGGAGCAGGAAGCTGTCAGACGTTGTCAGACAGGATCTCACAATGACCGAGCACCTGACACTCTCTTTGATTGATCAACCAAATATTCCATTTCCATAACACCACATTGACCCCCCTGCATCACCACCCCCTCACACACACACACACACACACACACACACACTACACCAGCAGTCTCTAACGGCAACCCACACATTCCCAGTCCCCCAGCTCTGGCCTTTTTGAACTCTGTGTCAAGTGCAAATTTTGCCGTCCATCTCTCTCAAGTCTGCCCTCGCTCCTCCTCTGTGTGTGTATCCGTCTCTTTGGGTCTCTCCTTTATTCTTTTCTTTCACCCTTATTCTTTCATGCTTATTTCATCATTCGCTCTTTCCCTGCTGCTCCTCATCTTTCTTTCTTGTCTTCTTTTCCTCCCTCTCTCCTTTGACTGCTCTATATAATTGTGCTTTGATTATCAAGGTTTGAAGCGCACGGCTCATTTCATCAGAGATGAAGATCATTTATCTAATTAGAAAGTACACCCTTATTCTTAATGTGGTTTCTTAAAAGTTTCATAAATCAACAACATTGATTTTGTTATGAAATAGATTGTTTGTCTTTTCTGTTGATTGTTATACATTGTTGAATCAATCAATCAATGCTTAACGTTTGAATGAAAGCCATTGAAGTTGTCAATGTTGCTGTTGTGAAAAAGGGTTATAGACCCAAGTGAAAGTTCTGAAAAAGTTAAAAGTTTGAAAATTACGAGCGTGTGTGTGTGTGTGATACACCCTGCTCAGACTTACAATATGGGAATCAAGATTGTAAGTCTGACATAGCCAGATGCGCTTCCCTGGTCAGAATAATACGTGCGTGCATGCATGTGTGCATGCGTGCATGGGTGCATGCATGGGTGCGTGTGTGTGAAGCACTGCTTCCAAAAAACTGTATAGAAACAAGTTGGATTTCTGTTGGGTTAGTCTGACCATCCAAAAACTTTCTAAAATTCACGTGAACCCAAAACCATGACAAGAATGAAGACAGACAGAAACCAACATTACAATGTCCAAACTGAGTTGAGGGATTAAAATAATGGGACTAAGGACAAGAAAGAGACTGATGGGATTAAATTTGCTGAGAGAGGGAGAAAGAGAGAGAGAGAGAGAGAGAGAGAGAGAGAGAGAAAAGAGACTTTTAGGTAGAGAGGGAGAAAGAGAGTAAAGTAAAATTGGCAGACAGAAAAAAAATAAATTGGAAGCCCAATTTCATTAAAGCAAAGACCCTGTGTGCCCAGGGTTAGCTCTGGAGTAACGGGCCTTGGAGGGGCTGTACATCTAATATGGCTCATTACCATGGTAGTCTGCTGCTGAGGAGCCTCCAGCAACTCTCTCATTCCTCTGCTTGTCTGTGTAGCAGGACGTCTGTCAGAGTACACAGAGTTCACACAGTGAACGCCCACCTCTCTACAGGAGGAACGCCCATCTCTCTACAGGAGGAATAGGAGTTGGGTTTCTTCATATCGATCACAAAGAGATGCAGAAGTCGGGTTTAGGCTGAGGTAACGCACCAATTTTGTATTTTGTTTGTATTTTTCAGCCAATGCATTGTCTATGGGACAGTGTGTTGGTCTGTATTTTTTTGCCGACAACGGTCTTGACTGGGAGTTGTGTATTTTTAGACAATTGGGAAAACGTTACAATGCAAAAAAGCTACTATTTAGCATTGAGCCTTTTGGCTAATTGTAATGCATAAGGCAGCAGTTTGTTGTAGCTAAATCAGTGATTAGAGACATTTAGGCCCCCTAATCAGGGCTCTAAGATGTTTGTTTTTTTGTATGTCACGATTACACCTGTTGGCTTCCCCTGCCAGATGTTCTTACTATCTATCTTGTAGGTTCCAGTTTTGTTTCTGTTCCCCTGTGTGTGTTGGTATTATGCGTTTCGTTTTGTGCCAGTCCATCAGTCGAGGGGTTTGTTCTTTCAGTCTGTGTCTATAGAATGTGTTCCTGCTCCTGCCTAGTTTATAAATCATTTTGACAGTCGACAGGAAAGTAAAACCAAATCTGCTCATCCACTCTACTTATAGCAATAAGAATGACTTTACCGTCTACCCGTCCACTCAATTCATACTCGAACATTATAAGTTTTAAAGACTTGGCGCAATGCATACATTGCATATTTCTAGAATACAGTGTCCAATTAGAAGTGTTTAGTGTATAAAAGTTTAAATAAGAAAAATGCATTTGGCATAAGGAATCCAAGTGCAGACAATGTGCAGGGGTGCAGACGGTCTTAAACACAATCACTGCAGGATGAAATTTAGTGTAAAACAGACACATCTTTTCATTATTAGAGAAAACACCAGGCTCAGAAGCATCTTGTCGATATGGGCCCTGACTGTGAAGCTTATTGCTCTCAGCAGTACATTTTCCTCTGGCCCAGAGCTCAGACAGTGGATCATTACAATAAGAAAAACGCTGCAGAGCCTAACAAATAATTGATCAGGTATGGCTGAAATACAAACAATTTGATCAGTAAAAAAAAAGTGTTGGTGTAGAAGCACCGACATTACAGTTATAACAGCACTTCTCAGAGTACTCTGAGAACTAGTACACTGAGAAGTGCAACTGGTAGCACTTTTCAATCGCACTTTCAAGTACAGTTGGAGAAATACACTCTTCTGGCCTCTGGCCTCCTCTGAGGCCTTCATCTCCATCTCCTGAGACCTCTCTCTTCCGGATTACTAGGAATGGGATTTCACACCTGGAATGTCCTATTACTTCTGTACCCTAAGGGGGTAAACACACACACACACAGGTGTGTGTGTGTTCCCCTAGTGGAAAATAAGCCTCATTGTTGTTAAACAATCAGATAGTACTCTAGCACAATGTTTCTGAAATGGGGGTACCCGTACCCTTAGGGGTACTTTCAAGGATTGCAAAGGGTACTGGGAGCATTTCTAACCCTAACCCTATCTGAATTCCACCTTAATAAAATTAAGTAAATCTGAATACTTACATACAAGTTTGGTAAATAATGTTCATGTTTATAAATAACATGCACATACATGATTTATGTTTCATTCCATTTTCTTGCCTCCCCAAAATGTTTTGTGCTGGTGAAAGGGGTACTTGGCTGAAACACATCTCTGAGAGAGGATACATGAGTAAAAACAGTTTGAGAACCACTGCTCTAGCAGAAGCAGCCCCTGGTAACGGGGTGCATGTTTGGGAAGTCAAGCCCTACTTGGCCGTAATCTCATCCAACTGTACCTGATGAATGGACATTGTCTTCTACCAGGGGCGGACTGGCCATCTGTGAGTTCTGGAAAAGTCCAGAACGGCCGTGTGGGTCTACGGCCGTCGGCCCTTTTTTTTTTCGATTATTTTTTTTTTTTTTAAGAACCCCGTCAACAATCCCCCCCCCCCCCCCCCCACGTCAACAATCGCGCAGCACCCCCCCCCCCCCCCCCCCCCCCCGGTCAACAATTGCGCACCTCCAAGGCCGGTCCAGGACAAATTTGACAGGGCCGATTTTTGTTCCCAGTCCGCCCCTGTCTTCTACCAGTACCACCGTTATCCTGTTGCCTCTGGTCTAGTAATGTTATCTAATAGACAACTGGACTAGAAGCACCGTTTTCTCTCACATTCATAGTTCTGTGCCAAACACCTGCATACACAATCATTCTTAGGACAGAAACAGTTGATGCAAAGCACGTCCATTAAAGAACTATGTTTTGTGCTTTTAATTTAACTAACTGCCAGTGAATAAACAT
The DNA here is from genome assembly GCA_030340625.1 of Merluccius polli. Taxonomy (NCBI): domain Eukaryota; kingdom Metazoa; phylum Chordata; class Actinopteri; order Gadiformes; family Merlucciidae; genus Merluccius; species Merluccius polli. The sequence goes on from JAOPHQ010006261.1 coordinate 189,716, forward strand.
CCAGTCACTGAAACTAAAATGGATTTGACGCCTCACACGCATCTGGTATGCATGGGAGGAGAATACATTAGCGAGGTACAAATATTTTTTTAACTCGTAAATATGCCTGCGGCAACTTTTGTTTGGTTCCTCACAGGCAGATGCATTCTGGGTAGTTATATCGTGGACATTTCTTATGGCGTAGCTCTCATCTTTAGGAATTATTGTCTCCCCCTGGCTCACTCCAGCCCATAATAGTCTTCATAAGCTTCAAGGCACAAACAACCTACCGCACCACAACCATAAAGTGAACAGTACATCTGGGAAGATGCAAGTATATTCAATACACTTCTAGAGATATGTTTTGACGGAAGCTAGTTTCACGCTCTCTAATAGCCAAACAAAATGATTGATCGTGTAAGTATTGACCTCACAGTCCGCACTAAATCCCAAACTCGTCTATTGACCTGTTGAAGAATGTCGTTTGGCCAATTGGACTGTGGGACAGAAAAAAATACTTTTTGTCCCACTAGTCACCGTTGATATGGATTAGGCAAAATCACTCCTCGGTCCCAGACTTAAAGGTTAATACCCCGCAATTTGAGGATTCAAATAATTACTACAACCAAATCAATATTTCTGAACAGACCTCAGACCTCTGGGCAACATAGACTCAAGACTACAGGAGCCGAATAGACAGCTGGTCTTCTGCTTCTTCATCAACACGCCTCTTTGTTATGGAACGGTTAATGCAATATAACTTCAGAACATAATAGCCAGCATTAGTAGCATTATACTTACACCACACCATAACATATAGGTGTCATGGATTGTACATACTTATATACACCAACACACCACACCTGTTTTTTTGCCATACAATCTACTCAAACCCTAAGGTAGATAAAAGAAGTAGGCTCTTTAATGCAAAGTATAGATTGAAATCTAATGAAAATGCAAGTGGCAAGGCACTTAATAGGACACGTTGTACAAATTAATCTACTCCCACTTTAACATTTTGTCTTTAATGCAAACATAGCTTCATCCATCCCCACTATATCAGTATACTTCATTGTACCCCAGTCTGGATTTCTATCCTCACGTGAGTAGAAGCCGATATTCACTATTAGGTGAGACGTTGATAAATGGCCTCGATCAATGCACAGATATTGTATGGATCCAGAGAGGTTAAGGGAAGGGGGGGGGGGGGGGGGGGGGGGGTCAACTAAAAAAACATCTCTCTCTCCTGGAGCTGGAGGGCTAATGGTGGTCCTAGCGGTTATCTTTAATCATGTCAGACACCATGGATATGCTAGAGCTAGAGCTAGAATTAAACATAGTAACAATCTGAGCTGGTGACCATTCAAACCGTTATCCTTATACTCTCTGTCTCTCTCTCTTTGCTTCTCAATAAAATCGTTTCTCTAAGTGCATTAGCTAAGTGTGCACTAAGTGGGAGGAAAGCCAGCATACTTTGAACTAAAGAATATGTAAGTAAATTAAGACACACACCAGTGGTGGAATGTAACTAGTGTAACAAGTATTTCTAGTTTCTGCTACCTTATACTTCTACTCTATTACATCTCATATTGTACTTTTTACTCTACTACATTTATATGACAGCTTTAGTTACTAGTTACTTTGCAGATTCAGATTATCAAAAAAAGTATTCAATAAAATGTATTATTATATCCATAAGGCTTTATTGGTCCCCTGGAGGAAATTCACTAGTTACAGTATATACAATATATATAAATAAATTAAAATGAGATCCACCTTTACCAGCTGCAACATCAAAGCGATAAACACATTATTGCATCAATGAATATAATCCAAACATATAATATATTATTCTGAAATGGGCAGGAGTAGTAATCAGGCAGGCTTTGGAGTAGTCCAATAAGCCCAACACTCACAAGCTCCACCTTGGAGAGCCCTTCAGGATGAAGAGATGAACCTGCACAGGTCACGAAGTAAGGTACCAAAAATGCATAAAACCCACACAAATAAATTACACAGGTGTAACAAAAATCCAAAGTGAATCATGTATTACTTTTTTAATCGAGGCCATTGGTGTTAATACAATTTGTTTGTCAATACATTCACGACGTTGAAAAGGAACGTGAGAAGTAGGTCAGAAACAGGTCCCTCTTTTATAGCCCTTCTACCTCACTATTTCCTTCACATTCACAACATCTGAATCGATGCATTTCATTAAAAAACAACACACTTCAAAGTACATACGGAAGTAGGCAGAGCCACGGGCACTTTCCCTCGGCAAACGGAAATAAAGAAGACTAAATCCGGCCCAGCTGCCATTTGTTTTCCTAATGATACGCTTTAGCACCTCGAAATCCTTTCTGACACAGCCCTTTCATGTTAAAAATGGCAACATTGCTTTTCATGAATGTGATTTTTCATACGCCGTAGCCTTTTTATCACCCAATATCGGCAACAAAGGAACTCAAATTGTTATATTATTCATGGTGGGGAAACAGGGTGGCTGATTGCATTGCAAAGCTCAATGTGAAGTAGATTTTTTGCCATGCCTCCTGGCGTCTCTTGGTTTGATGTGATATGAGCTGCACAGCCCTTTAAGAATATTTTTTATGAATATTTTAAATTTTAACATTTATGTTCAAATCGGTGATGAGGAAAAGACATTGACATACATTCAATAGATAGTTGAGGTTGTAGTTGTTATTTTAATGTTGTCAATAGTGCAAAAATAATAACATTAATAATAATGGCAAAATAATTTAATAACAATGGTAGTAGTAAAAGGAACTCTTGTGATTCATTGCTCTGCTAAAAGTCTAAAAATCTGCAGGGCAGCTAATGGTGGAGTCTAACATGAATGAACTGCTGTCTAGCTTCAATAGAGAGACTTCACCTAATGGTTACAAGCAGTGAGATCACAAGCCTGTGTGTGTGTGTGGACATGTCATGGCTGTGTGTGTTCATGTTTGTGCACATGTGTGTGTGCGTGTGTGTGTGTGGCTGTGTGTGTGTGTGTGTGTGTGTGTGTGTGTCTGTCTGTGGCCATACATCAGCTATTCTATGACACAGGCCCATTTTCAAAAAGGTCTGTCGGTTAAATACCATTAGAACAATAAAGTCAATCAGAAGCAGAGAGAAGCTTTCAGGGTAATAGGCGTGCACATGCACACACATAATACACAATACACGTAATAATAAGGCCTCTGCTATCTTCATCTGTTAAACCCTGATGGCTTGTGTGTGTCTGTGTGTGTGCGCGCACGTGTGTGTGTGTGCAGAATTGCCTGAGGGAGCAGAGAGGGTGGTCTGCAGGAAGGACATATGCATTACTATTAATACTGAGAGAGAGACAGTGAGAGAGACACAGACACAGAGAGAGAGAGAGAGAGAGAGAGAGAGAATGATTTGCTGCATGAATAATGAAAAGACAGAGGATGGGGATGGAAATAAGAGAATAGCAGAATACGAGAGAGAGAGAGAGAGAGAGAGAGAGAGAGAGAGGTAATAAGGGGCCTATGTAACAGAGGTAAATCCACAGATGCATAGCTGTGGGACAGGTGAGCTCCAGGGAGAGCAGCTCTGAGCAGGGCCACTGGTCAGGCGCTTGGCTGATGGCTGACTAACCTCAGCCTGCCAGAGCCAAGCTGCAGACAATAGTTACAAGAGGAGCCAGCTGGTCTAGTCCAGGGAACTAGCCTCGTAAGACCATCCTGATCTCGTTAATTCACATTCTCTGGCCTCGGTCTTGTTAAAAGTATTTTCCAAAAGTAAAATGATAGGACCAAACAGCAGTAGGGGGTGGAGTTTCACTGCATGATGAACAAGGAACGCCATATATAAAACAAAACAATGGCTGCGCCCAAGGAAAGTGTTGCAATCTATGGAGCACTCAAAACGGGTTTTATAACAATTTACCGAACAACATTGTTAAAAGATTAAAATATAGTAGCTTTACTCTCTCGCTTCGGCTGAGAGCATTACTTATTTATTTAATCTGACTGGCTGAAGGATTTTTAACCACGTAAGTCTGCACCAATATTTGGAAATCAATTGCTGCCCAGCCAAGGCCAGACTGATATTCATACGGTACCAGGAACTGTGAAAGATCCACTCCAGACCCAATGGAGAGAAAACAGGAGGGTGATGTAGATTTAGTGAAACATTGATACACTTGAGAATCACTGGTTTAACCGCAGATGTTTATGGAAATGTGGTGTTAGTAATGTCTTAATGGTTGTGATGCTTACCCCTTTTTTTATAAATCATATGCCAGTATCATTGTTAATATCCCCACTTTGGCTCGATACTATTCGCATTGTCCCACCACGTTATTGGTACAATATTTTGTACATGTCATGGAGACATGTTCTCAGAGGCGTGTCTGTGCAGACTGATGTGGGATCAACTAAAGTACCCATAAACCCCCAATGATGAGACAGTAAATGTCTTTTCCAAAGAATAGACACAGCCAGAGTCATAGAGTACAGCCGTATTATAATATGCACATGAAAACAAAATGCTGTCCCAATTAACCCACACAGCATTCAAGGCAACATTTTATTTGAATTAGCTAATGGATGAAGCTGAATTATTAATGGTCCCTGAGCTTGTCTATCTCATTTATCACAACCACGTAATTAAACATCTCGCCGGGAAAAACTGTCACTTCCCTTCCTCTTTCTCCCATCGACTTGTCCACAGTTGAACACACTTTAAAGTCATTTAAGGTTGGCCGTAAGTCATTTGAAAGGCCAGGATTAGGGAATGGGCAGCTCCAGCCAAGAGATACAGGTGGAGCCATCCGGATTATCACTGGATTAAGTTGTAGTTCGGTTCCTCCCAGGTCACTGTGTGTGTGTGTGTGTGTGTGTGTGTTTGCAACTGTGTTTAACAGAGCCACCTTCTTGTAGGGCAGTGGTCTCCAACCTTTTTAAGCCTAAAACCACTACGCAAGTCCAAATATCAGCAAAGATCTACTACTCGTACAACTTGAGAAAAATAAGCCCACAATCAAGTTTAATTCCTAATTTTGCTTATTTTACCGGATAACCAGTGCATTTTAAGGATCATAGGCTTAATGTGAAAATGTCTTAATCAGGCAGACACATTCATTTAATTAAAATATATATTTTGTTGGATTCATGGCCAAATTTAAAAACAACGACAAGGGCCTTGTCGGGATGAAGTTGTCTGTCTCCTGTAATAAATATTCAGACATCCTTGACGAAACCCTGCCTGTCTTCTCTTGCTTTAATTTCATACTTCATCCCCAGTCAAACACACGTGGGCACGCATACACGCATACGAAGACGTGCAAACACATACTTGATCACTGCTACCCTTGGATCATTTGGAATAGCTTTCTTTTTGAAAAGACATTTTGTTATTCAAACATTCGGCTCACCGATCAACAGTGCACATTTAATCGACACCTAATCAAACATAAAGCATTGCACACACCACCAAAACTTTGTTCAAAACACACCGTTCAAAACTTAAATCAGTAACATCCATGAAACAAACAGCTTTTGTCTTTCTTATTGTGAGAGTGTGAGGAAAACTTGATAATTTTCTTGTTGACTCCAGAATAAACGTTTAGACTTTTTGACGCCCACAAGACGCAAAATGCATTTACCATGGTAGCCAGCTGTATGTGTGCTGTAGATAACTGCATGGCTAACCGCATGGGATCAAAGTCAGTCTGTAGTGTTGTGAGGGGAAGAATGACTGGCTATATCTAACAGTAATTAAAGGACAATAAACCACACACACACACAGCATATTTATCTTATCTATCGACTATTCCAGTTTTGAGGGATTTCATATTTGACTCAGGAGTCCTCTGTCAATGTGTCAGAAGCGATCGACTCCTTTGATGGTGGATTTTGTAAAAGCAGAATATTTATTGAGCATTTCCTTATTTAATTTTTTTTTTAACCTTTATTGAGACATGGGGTCTCATTCTCAAGAGAGACCTGGTCAAGACAGCAGCAATGCAACACAAAGTTACAGACAGATGGGACATTCAATATAGCGGCACATTGGCGCTAGTGATTGCACTGCTGCCTCACAGCAAGAAGGTCCCGGGTTCTATTCCCGCCTGGGTAGAGCGGGAATAGTAGGTCGGTTGTCTCGTTGGGGCCTTTTTGTGTGGAGTTTGCATGTTCTCCCCGTGCTCGCTTGGGGTTCCCTCCATATATCATCAATAAGTACCCCCATTAAAAACATGCAGAACGCTATCAGGTCCTGTCCCTGACCAAGATATGGACATTGTTGGAACTGGTCCCCGAGCGCCAATGAAGAGGCCGCCCACTGCTCCTGGCTGCACCCTGGAGGAAGGACAGCGAGGATGGGATAAATGCAGAGACCACATTTCTACGGCCACATAATTGCTGTGTGTGTGTGTGTGTGTGTGTGTGTGTGTGTGTGTGTGTGTGTGTGTGTGTGTGTGTGTGTGTGTGTGTTGCCTGGCCACTCCCTGCATGTGTGCTGCATGACAAATAAATAAAGACTCCTAGGAGTCCAGTTTAATCTTAATCTTTAATCTTAATATAGAAACCAAATAAAACACAAACCATAAAGTGAGAAGTGCAAGCCTGCCGAAGCCTCATGATCAGTGTTAGTCTGCCCCGCTTCTAGAAGAAAGTCAGTAAACTCCTTCTAGAGAAACGTATCTGCTCTGATCTCATCACCATTCTCCATGTTTAACAATTGCAAACTTACTATCAAAAGCAATGGAACAACATTAAGATGAATTTAAACAATGCTGGATTATTATGTTTTATCTGCAAACTGATGCTACATTTTGGTAATTTTATTTTTTGCGTGTTTGCAAATTGTGTGTGAGTTTCTATTTTCTTTACATTCAAAATGCACATCTGCATGCGTGTGCGTGCGAACGCCTGCATGTGTGTTTATGTGGACATGCAACTATACAAAGTGTCTGATGAGCATGTTTCAGTGAGAGGTGAGATAGAGAGCAAACATGTGGCTATGCCCCCTGCTGTGGAGGGAGACAGAATCAGTAAGCAGCTTCGCCACACTCGTATCTCTCTGGGTCCCTCTCCCACCTCATCATCCCCACCCTAACCTTTCTCACAGGAAACCTTGAGTTCCCTTTGAGGTTCCTTCCAACGACTTTTGGCATGTCACCAAGTGCTTAGCCCTTTCCTGGCATACTGTGTGTGTGTGCAAGTGTGCATGTTTGTGTGTGTGTCTGCCTGTGTGTGTGTGTGTGTGTCTGCAGATTTAACAAATCCACTTGAGCTTTGTGACATACATGTCAGTCAGAGTTGGATGACATTATTTGCTGTATTTTTCTTTCGCTAAAACATTTCAAGTTTAGACTCAGAATCTCAATATCATGATGTGTGTGGCTTGATTAGAATTGGAGCATGGCACACTAAAGCTAATGAGTTATTGTATTCAGTATTGTCATGCCAATTTCAAGACAAGGCAATGTATTTGAAAATATCTGGCTCCAATGATTTAACATGATTTATCCCATTTCCAAAAATGGGATAAAAAACTCAAAGCTGGAATGTGGGATGTACTGTGAGATTGAAATATTCTTAACCAGCAATTATCCCACTATGGTAAAGCATCCATAACCAAGCAGACATTACAGCATCTCTGCTGCTACTGCTTTCTGTTCTGATCATTACCTATCTAAAGTTTGATAGCAGACTAGCTCAAATCTGAGGAACAGGGTGTTTCACTTTTGCTAGAGGCGGGGATCTGTTGGCACGTAATTGTTCAACAGAGAACACAAACAGCACTCGTAAACTTTTCCTGTTGCCGATGGGCAGACAAGCTAAGAAATCCTGTCCAGACACCAACTTTCTTAGACAAAGTGTCTTTAAAGGTTCCAACACTGTAGACTGGACACTCACTTATTACGCTTACTAAAATCCTCTTCTTGCCAGTGGCGATTGGGTTTCTCTTCGCCAGAACATCTCCATACTCCATAGCAAAACAGGAAACTTGGCATAACTCTGCCCCTTTCAGTTTTTGGTTTCTGACCCAGAGATTCTGCTATTCTGCAGAGCAACTACACTAGACTTCTTGTTTGCAATGCACCAATTACACAAGATGAAATGTGTGGTGATATGTGTTCAAAGTTCAGAACTGGATTTCCATTTCATGTAAAAATAAAGGCTTAACTTTGATCAATATGTCACCTCCATAGCCTCTCCCATATCTCTGAGGAATGACATACAGGACTCTGCTTTGATTGCTGGAGCACAAATCCTTAAATCCTCAAGCTTTAAAATATTCACAATATCACTTGCCTCCTGAACTTATGGAATATAAATATCCATCATGGCTCTGGGGAAATTGGGTGGGTGGGCATGAAATGCATTTATGTCTCATTTATGTTGTGAAAATAGCATTCATGTGTGTATGTGTGTGTATATGTCTCGATGTGTGTGTGTATCATGCTCTTAATCCAAATTTGGGCTGTGAGTTTTGCCAGATTTGTTTTCTTTGACGTGCAGGTTGGCAACTTCAAGGCTAATGTCAGCAGCACTGTTTGTTCTCCCTTACACACAACTGACACACACATATACACACACACACACGCACACATTTATAAAACTGTGTGTGTATGTGTGTCACACAAGCACACATAGGCACACATGCACACTTTTATAAAACTGTGTGTGTGTGTGTGTGTGTGTGTGTCACATAAGCACACATAGGCGCACACGCACACACACTTTTATAAAACTGTGTGTGTCACATAAGCATACATAGACACACATAGTATTGTGTGTCTGGGGACAGAGAGAAAGAGAGAGAGAGTATTTTAATGTAACGTTTTTTCAGAATGGGGAAAACAAGCAGCAATCTATAAGGATGGAGGGAAGCAAGAGGAGAGTTAGATTTGAAAGCGGCAGGAGTTTTTCTTTCCTATTAAACCCTATTTGTTCAATCTTCTTTCCTTACCAAAACTCATGTTACAGTAGCTGTCCCCTCACTTGGAAAGAAAGAAAAAAACATCAGAATGCATGAAACAGCCTTGCTATACTATACAATATAATTTACAGATGGGTCTGCCGACGGGCAGACGTCAGTCACCCCCCCCCCCCACACACACAAACACACACACACATGTCCGCAGTCTGTAAGCAAGGCACTGACCTATGCTGTCAGTGTTATTGAGTTGTGGGGGGGGGGGGGGGGGGTGACTTTATTCTGTGCGTGTCCCGGGGCGTGGTGTAGTGGGCCAACACACTCACCAGAGCCATCAGATGCTCATAAATTAAATTAAGTCGTAAGGACGGACCAGTAGCCAAGAGTCCCAACAGATGTTACATGTAGAAATGTTTGGCTCATGGCAGGTCTCTGGGATGCCTGCTTGGAGCCCTGGTCAGAGAGGGGGCCTGGAGCCCTAGTCAGAGAGCAGGTCTGGAGCCCTGGTCAGAGAGGGGGCCTGGAGCCCTGGTCAGAGAGGGGGCCTGGAGCCCTGGTCAGAGAGGGGCTTGAAGCCCTGGTCAGAGAGAGGGGCGCTGGAGCCCTGGTCAGAGAGGGGGCCTGGAGCCCTGGTCAGAGAGGGGCTTGAAGCCCTGGTCAGAGAGGGTGGCCTGGAGCCCTGGTCAGAGAAGGGGCCTGGAGCCCTGGTCAGAGGGGGAGCCTGGAGCCCTGGTCAGAGAGGGGGCCTGGAGCCCCGGTCAGAGAGGGGGCCTGGAGCCCCGGTCAGAGAGGGGGCTTGGAGCCCTGGTCAGAGAGGGGGCCTGGAGCCCTAGTCAGAGAGGGGGCCTGGAGCCCTGGTCAGAGAGGGGGCCTGGAGCCCTGGTCAGAGAGGGGGCCTGGAGCCCTGGTCAGAGAGGGGCTTGAAGCCCTGGTCAGAGAGGCAGCCTGGAGACCTGGTCAGAGAGGGGGCCTGGAGCCCTGGTCAGAGAGGGAGCCTGGAGCCCTGGTCAGAGAGGGGGCCTGGAGCCCCGGTCAGAGAGGGGGCCTGGAGCCCTGGTCAGAGGGGGCCTGGAGCCCTGGTCAGAGAGGGGCTTGAAGCCCTGGTCAGGGAGGCGGCCTGGAGCCCTGGTCAGAGAGGGGGCCTGGAGCCCTGGTCAGAGAGGGGCTTGAAGCCCTGGTTGGAACAGCAATTCTGATGGAAGCTTCAAGAGTGTAGGCTTCAGTTCGCCTAAAGCCCCATGTCCATGATAAGCTGAAAAAGAGCCAGCATCAACTTTGCCATGCATCCCTATGGGACGAGCATCAACCTCAACCTAGCTTCGGCGCTACCCTAAGCGACACTCTGTGCCAACCAATCAATTTCCAGTCCGATATTGTGGCCGTGAAAATAAAATAATGCCAACACTATGCCAGAGAGCAATAGAAAAAAAGAATACAAGGAAGAAAAACGAATAGTTTGTTCTTCAGAATATATTCAACTATCCTCAACTGTCAGCTTCATTCCTTACTACGTGGTGATTAGCTGACAACAGTGCAGATTCAGCCCAGCCTAGTGCCTAGACAGGCAGTCTCGAACACCCAGCCTTGCTCTGGAGCTGACGCCCACGTTTTGTTCACTCAGTGACCATCTTGAATTTGAAATAACACTGGGGGAGGCTAACTGCCTACGTATAACTCAATAGTTTGTCTAACTGTTAGTTTGTAGTTTCTTGCAAGTTCTTTATTCTTACAAGGACTTGTATTCTTACCATACCATCGCTGGGATGACAGCGATGGTATGGTAAAAACACTGTTACGGGCTGAGCTACTCAGTAACTGTTCGAAAGCAACCGTCAACAAACTGTCAAAAAAAACTAGCGTTCGTAATTCCCCCAGCGTAGTGTCAAATTTCAAATTCAAGATGGCCGTCAAGTGATTTTCCTTCTATTTATTTTCTTTCACCCCACACTCCCACTTTCTTACCATCTCCTGTCCTCTCTCATATATTCTCTCATCTTCCCCATCATCTCCTGCCTTCTCTAATCCCTTCTCTCTTATTCATCTACTTGACCATGTAACTGCACTGCAGGCACACACACACATCCTTTCTTCATGTGTGTGTATTGATAAAAGATCTTGTGTATGTGATCGTGAGCGCATGTGAAAAACAGAATATTAAGAAAGTACTTTGGTACCAGCTTAATATACTCCAACCATCTCCACCTCGAAATAATAAAAAGAGATTGCATTGTCTGGGGGAAAGCTGCTGTTGATACTAAAGTTCTGGGTTAAATTGGAAACTTTATACAGGTGAGGGTTAGCACCCTTGGCACCCACTAGCTCAAAGCTTTGGTTCTGCTTAAACCCCCACACACTTAGTTAAAATAAGTGTGTTGCATTTCACATATATTTTCTTTTCTGCTTGTGCTCATTTGCATTTGTGAGTGGGTGAGTATGTGTGTGTACTCTCCTGTGAACCTTGTGGAAAAATACACTTCCAACAGCTTGGATGATTCACCATGTGTCTTACAAATGTATTACTACCTAATACCCCTCAACACATACGCATATAATGACACTGAAGAGTATGAAAAGTAATAACTAATAGTATAAGAGAGATGATGAGGAAATAAGGTTAAGGTAAGGTTTCTGGACCTAATGGTATGATAAACACACAAACACACAGACACAGACACACACACAAATGTCCACATTTATATGATACATAACAACAGCTTATTTTGCAATGCCTGGAAATAAAGAAATATGTCGACTCTTAACCTCTTAAAGACCACCTTCACCTATATTAGAACAAGAACTATCCAGTGAAAAACAACATATTTATTTCATACTATAGCCACATATATATATACCAACTATTATACCATGGCCCAGGTGAATACTCGATTCTGATTGGCTGGGAAGGTGTGCATTATTCTTCATCACGGCCATGACGCAAGCAGCCTCATAACAGGTCTAAAAATGAATGCACTGAACGAAACGTTAGTAACTGTCAACTTGGACCAGACTCGGGGGGGACTACGTTTAGAAAGCTTCCCCGTTGCCACGTCATTACTAAGATCGTCTCTATTTACTGGAGTAATAAGGTAACGTTGCCATGTCGTTACTAAGATCGTCTCTATTTACTGGAGTAATAAGGTAACATTGCCATGTCGTTACTAAGATCGTCTCTATTTACCGGAGTAATAAGGTAACATTGCCATGTCGTTACTAAGGTCGTTTCTATTTACTGGAGTAATAAGGTAACATTGCCATGTTGTTACTAAGATTGTCTCTATTTACTGGAGTAATAAGGTAACGTTGCCATGTCATTACTAAGATCGTCTCTATTTACTGGAGTAATAAGGTAACGTTGCCATGTCGTTACTAAGGTCGTTTCTATTTACTGGAGTAATAAGGTAACGTTGCCATGTCGTTACTAAGATCGTCTCTATTTACTGGAGTAATAAGGTAACGTTGCCATGTCGTTACTAAGGTCGTCTCTATTTACTGGAGTAATAAGGTAACATTGCCATGTCATTACTAAGGTAATCTCTATGTACCAGAGTAATAAGGTAATGTCTGCATTCCATATGAATCTTATGTTAACTGACAGGCATTAGACAGACCCAGGCATTAGTCAGACGCATATACATCTCCGGTCATTTGCTGTAAATTGTTTACAGGCACACACAAATTAGTGTGAGCTAAAAGTTGTACTTTTGAGACAGAATTACCCCAAAATATGAATCAACACCGTTATGTTTGTATTGATTTGTAAGTGGCCATGGTATAAGCGGGATAATCCACTCCGAGGTGTGCATGTATCGAAAAATAATGCACTTCGCGGAGGCAAACCCTTAGCCCCGCATTGTGCATTATTTATCGATACATGCACACCTCGGAGTGGATTATCCCTTAGTAAGGCAACATACACACATGTGCATGAGCGTGTGTGTGTTTAAACGTGTGTGTGAAATGTGGTGTGCTCTGTGTGTACACTTGCTGGAAGGCAAGGTGAGGTTGTACGCTCCAAGAAAAGATAAGAATGACTTCTTATTGGGGCAGAAACACCTTATTACAGGATGTTTGGCAAACATCTTCCAGTCTCCACTCCTAAATCCTTCCGTCTCTTTATTTACCATGTGTTGGAGTTGTATAGTTGCCGAGAGCCAGTGCTCAGACCTCTGGCAGGATCAGAGCTGGATTCTGGATTTGCTCAGAGGTTCATAAGGCGTGATGGTGAAGGAGCTTGAAAGTCCATCATTTTTTCCAGCCTCACAGAATGTGTACACAAAAACTATGGTACATTTATTTACTTTGATCAACAAAATACCTTTTTAAGTAACTTAAAATAAAGTAAATGTCTCGAGTGAAGTTGAATGGGAGCTGGAAAGGAGCCTTTTATAAATCGCAGATGACCTTTTACTCACCTGTCGATAAAATGAGTTGCAAGTATATAAGGAAAACAAGTCTTGTACATTTGTTACTGTAAAGAGTGAAGCCAGTGACGGGGTTATAATTTTGCCTGTATGTAACAATAACGCTGTAACAATTATTTCCAGAGGCACCCCCTATTACAAAGGGCTAGAGATGGGGGGGTGATGAGAAACCCATGGAGATGATCAAAAAGACCAGATATGATCTCCAAATGAGTTTTATACACGTGACAGACAGTCTCTTCACTGCAGTTTAAGCTACAGTTTAGAGTGGATGTTACGTCTCTCAAACATCTTTCAATCAGCTTTATTTGATTTTGGACCGCAAGAGGGAAGACTGCAAGGCGATCTCATAAAAAACAAATAATATCTTGGAACCCGCTCGGCTTCCTACCCGCTTCCTTGGCATTAACCTTACTGTAAAGTAAGTGCATTCTCCTGCAATTGGTTTAAACCATAACAGAAGACAGATCATTTTAAATATATAAGCAGAATGTATTAATAAATTACACTACAAATGCATACACATAAGAAACACATCTATACCAGTAACAATATCACAGGAAGATGTATGATAAATGATTAATACATGGCATGAATATAATGTATTTGGTTTACGAAGGCAATGTACTTTTTAGGTTATGTAGCGTGTCCTATGAGTTACGAATGGTTCACCACAAATCATCAACAGATAGATTGATGCATATGTAAGGACTTAAATTCTGGTCAGTTTTTAAAGCGCACAAAGTCGAAATTCAAAGACATATATTCAGTGTAACATGATGTGTAGGGAGGGCAAGATAATTGAGCTCCAGTTGATTGTGGTGCTCGGGTTGGCTAGAAAGAAGCAGACCTCAAGATGGTAGCCATTAGCAACCAGCTGGTGTCTTCGTGCTACAGCCAGTTCTAGCTGTCTCAGTTGAAGATAAAAGAGGAATGAAAGCGGCTTTGTTATTTTTGTTAGGCCAGCGGATCTGACTTTGGCATGATGAGCTATGAGTGTAACCCCAGGGCTCCATCACTATCAGCGGCACGTTAACTCACTGTTATATGTGCTCTGCAGGAAGCGTCACCAAACGCTTCTTTGTACATTGAAAACAATCAATTTGGTTGGAGCCATTGGACATGCCGAGGCCGGTGTCTATGGAGCACCTTCCATTGAGTATTTTGGCATCATTATGAGCGGTTTCTAGCTGTCATCTAGAGCGGTTCCCTCGTTCGGGATGGTCTCTGTAAGCAAAGCAGACCTGGGAATCAATGTGACACAAGGCAGTATCACTAGTAATGAACTCAAAGTTCATTCAGATACATAAAGCATATATACAGTTTAGCGTGAGAGAATCACGCCCATTGCATGATGAGATTGCAGACAGTTATTACCTACAGCTTGAGAGCAGATGCTGACTAAGCCCTAAAGACATCTCAATGCTAGCAGATAGGAGTTGGGTCAAAACCATGCTGTCATGTTTAGCAATAACCTTCATGTACACAGTAGAGTGGAAATCTACCAGCACACTACAGCTTGAGAGCAGACACTGACTAAGCCCCAAAGGCATTGCAATGCTAGCAGATAAGAGTTGGGTGAATAATAACATTCATGTACATAGGAGAGTGGCACACAAAGGAAAGGAAACACAAAAGGAAAAATGAGGAGTTAACATAGGAATACATGACACAACTCCCAACAGGCAGCCTATCCCAGCCGAATGAAAAAGTCGACGGATCGCTCATCAGGATAGAAAGACCTGGAGTCCGTTTGGTCATGAATCTAGTTTCATTAGTCACTAAAACTCTGTACCATTTGGGTAATTGATTATGATTGAGTTTCACCGCATAATCTCTCTGGCCATAGGGCATAACATATTGTTCTGATTCTGAGAGGATAAAGCGGTTGAATATGTGAATGTGGTGGTGAGCATATATTGCACATTCATATTTGTCCCTAGAAAACCGGGACATTCTGTCATGGTTTGAGTTTTGCGTTTCTGTGTTGTTGCTTGTTTTGTCCCTTCTCGTTTCCCCTGGCGTGTAGGTGCAAGGTAGTGGGCGTGGTAAGGTTGCCGGCACATTCAACGAGGCACACCTGGCTCTCATCATCAATCACTCCTCCTATATAACCCCGGTTCAATCTTCACTCCAGTGCCGAATTATTACATTCATCGTGTGTTTTTTCTCGTTCACCTTTTTGGTCACTACCGGCTCTAGTGTGTTTATGTGATCTGACAGTTTCGTGTTTTTCTCCCGGGGGCTCTACGTGCCTTAGGTCTCCAGTGTGCCGCGTGCTTATGCCGTCCGCCGAACGCCGTTTCCAGCCAACCGCGTGTCCCCCTTTCCTGGCATCCTGTGTCGGCAGCCTTCCCGTCTGCTGCCCTCCCTGCACGCCAGCGTCCTTAGTTATATCCCCTCCGTTTTTGATCCTTGTTTGATAAACCCTTTTTTACCATCACCTCTCGTTGTCTCTGTCTCTGCTCCGGGGCCCTACTATTGCTAAAACCTAACAGAATAATTCGGCCACATGGACCCCGCAGAGACGGAACAGCTGAGACACGCTATCTCCAATCAGGGAATACGCGTCGGCCAGCATGAACAAGTATTGGTTAGCGCCATGGACAGCATTAATGCGCTAACCGCTAAGGTTGAGCAACTTAGCAGCAGCGTTAACCAAATGCTCACGGCTCTTTCCGGTGTTAGTTCCTCCGGCGGGGTTTCTAACGCTACCGCCGCAGCCGCCTCACCCGTCGTTTCGCCATCCCCTCCAGTACCTAGTCCTGTGCATATCAGGGAGCCTCATATCCCCACTCCGGCTCATTTTTCGGGCGAATTAGGAAAGTGTGGTGTTTTTCTGCACCAGTGCTCCCTGGTCTTTTGCCAACAACCGCTCACCTACCAGACTGACAGTTCTAAAATCGCTTTTATCATGGGATTACTCACCGGTAGGGCAGCCGAGTGGTCCGTCGCCATTACCGCAGCTAACGCACCGTATGTATCGATCTACCAGCTCTTTCTCTCTGAAATTCGAAAAGTTTTTGATCATCCGGTGCAGGGTAAGGAGGCCGGTAAACGGTTGCTCGCGCTCCGCCAGGGCTCGGCTTCCGTTGCCTCTTACGCCGTGGATTTCCGCATCTTAGCGGCGCAGTGTGGCTGGGGTGAGGTAGCTCTTCAGGGGGTTTTTCTCGATGGATTAACTGAAAGACTAAAAGACGAAATAGCGGTACGCGATGAGACTTCCTCCTTGGAGGACCTAATTGCGTTAGCCGTCCGATTGGATAACCGTCTCTGCGAGAGACGGAGGGAGAGAGAGGATTCCCTTCTTTTCCGGTCTCGCTCCATGAACCTTCGCTCCGGAGCTGCCGCGGAGGACTTCACACCGGTCGACCCAACAGCCAGCTCCAGCCCTGCTACGTCAGACAACCTGGGTGAGCCCATGCAGCTCGGACGCATGCGTCTCACGCCGTCCGAGCGGCAACGCCGGCTTCGTCTTGGCCTCTGCATCTACTGTGGTCAGGCCGGACACCGTCTCGCCACCTGTCCGTCCACGCCAAAAGACCAGGCTCATCAGCGGCTGGGAGGGCGCTGATGAGCCACACCACCACCTCCAAAGATTCAGCTACCAGGCTCACGCAACGAGGTACGCTAACCTGGCAGCAGGAGACTGCCACCGTTCAAGTTTTGATTGACTCTGGTGCAGACGATAACTTTATTGACTCGAATCTCTCCTCTCAGCTAGGTCTACCCCTAGAGACGCTACCTGAAGCCAAGGACGTTTTTGCGTTAGACGGCAGATTGCTGGCTCAGGTTACACACCGTACTCAGCCATTTTCACTGCGGCTCTCCGGTAACCATCACGAGATAATCACGCTATTTGTTATTCCGTCCCCGTCCACTCCTTTGGTCCTCGGTCTCCCCTGGTTAAAATTACATAACCCACTCATTAACTGGGCTAACTGCACTATCTCCAACTGGAGTATTTTTTGCCATTCACATTGCCTGCACTCCGCCACTCCCAGTAATCCAGTCTCCTCTCCCATTCCGGTTGAAACTATTGACCTCTCTACCGTCCCCTCCGACTACCATGATCTGCAAGCCGTGTTCAGTAAGGACCGGGCGTTAACCTTACCTCCTCACCGCCCGTACGACTGCGCTATCGAGATCATTCCGGGGTCCACGCTCCCCAGTAGTCGACTGTATAACCTGTCTAAGCCCGAGAAGGAAAGTATGACTAAATACATTAATGAATCACTGGCAGCAGGTCTCATCCGTCCCTCTTCATCCTCCACGGCCGCAGGTTTCTTTTTCGTGTCTAAGAAGGATAAGAGCCTGCGGCCGTGCGTAGACTACCGGGGCCTCAATAACATCACAATAAAGAATAAATACCCCCTTCCTCTTCTCGATTCGGCGTTTGGGTTCGAGCACCAGTCGGCGATATTTACAAAATTAGATCTCCGTAACGCCTATCATTTGGTGCGCATCCGCGAGGGCGACGAGTGGAAGACCGCTTTCAACACTCCACTTGGTCAGTTCAAATACAGAGTCATGCCGTTCGGACTCACTAACGCTCCCGCGGTTTTCCAAGCCCTCGTCAACGATGTTCTCCGCGACATGCTCAATCTGTTTGTGTTTGTTTACCTCGACGACATTTTGATATTTTCACGCAACCTGGCCGAACATATTCAGCATGTTCGGCTTGTTCTCCAGCGACTCCTGGAGAACCGATTATATGTCAAGGCAGAGAAGTGCGCGTTCCACGTTTCGTCCGTGGAGTTCTTGGGATTCGTCATAGAAAAGGGGCAACTTATGACGGATCCCAAGAAGATCCAAGCGGTGGTGGAGTGGCCAGCCCCATCCACTCGCAAGCAGCTCCAGCGGTTCCTCGGGTTCGCTAATTTCTACCGCAGATTCATAAGAGACTATAGCCTGGTAGCCGCCCCACTTACCCAGCTCACCTCGACCAAGGTTCCCTTCGTGTGGTCTTCTGCTGCCCAGGCAGCATTTAACAAGTTGAAGCTTCTTTTTTCATCTGCCCCTGTTCTCGCTCACTCGGATCCGTCGCTCCAGTTTGTGGTGGAGGTGGACGCCTCCGACACGGGAGTCGGAGGAGTACTGTCACAACGGTCCCCGGACACCCAAAAGCTCCATCCATGTGCGTTCTTCTCCCGCCGACTGTCTCCAGCTGAACGTAACTATGATGTTGGCAACAGAGAGCTATTGGCTGTGGTGTTAGCGTTGCAGGAATGGAGACACTGGCTGGAGGGCTCCTCCCAGCCATTTATCGTGTGGACCGATCATAAGAACTTGTCCTATTTACGCTCTGCCCATAGGTTAAACTCCCGTCAGGCTCGGTGGGCACTGTTCCTGGGCCGTTTCGAGTTCACCCTCACCTACCGTCCAGGGTCCCGCAACACCAAGCCCGACGCTCTCTCCCGTCAGTTCTCCCCTCCGGAGGAGGAGGGGGTCGTGGAAACCATCCTCCCGAGTGCCTGTGTGGTCGGAGCGGCCAGGTGGGAGGTGGAACAGGTGGTCCAGGAGGCTCTTCGGAATCAACCGCAGCCAGAGGGATGCCCTCCAGGGAGACTCTTCGTGGCGGCGGAGGCGCGATCTGCGGTCTTGCAGTGGGGCCACTCTTCAAGGATCTCATGCCATCCAGGTTTCCATCGCACCCTGGCCCTCATCCGACAGCGTTTCTGGTGGCCGTCTATCTCTCCTGATACCAAGGAGTTTGTCGCCGCCTGCTCCGTCTGCGCCCGCGGTAAGGCCTCCCATCGCCCTCCTGCCGGCCTACTACGCCCTCTTCCTGTCCCCCACCGCCCCTGGTCGCACATAGCCGTTGACTTTGTGACCGGTTTGCCTCCCTCTGAGGGGAACACGGTCGTCCTAACTATTGTGGACCGGTTTTCCAAATCGGTGCATTTCGTTCCACTGCCCAAGCTCCCCTCAGCTTTAGAGACTGCGAACCTCTTGGTTCACCATGTGTTCCGTCTTCACGGGATACCCCAGGACATTGTGTCAGACCGGGGGCCGCAGTTCGCATCACGAGTATGGAAAGCCTTTTGCCAGGCGTTGGGGGCAGCTGTTAGCCTTTCATCCGGGTTCCACCCCCAGACTAACGGCCAGACGGAGCGGGCAAACCAGGACCTGGAGTCAGCTCTCCGTTGCGTCACCGCCCGTCATCCAGCCTCCTGGTCCACCCACCTTCCCTGGATCGAGTACTCTCATAACTCCCTGGTCAGCTCCGCCACAGGGATGTCGCCATTCATGTCTGCCAACGGTTTCCAACCCCCATTATTTCCCACACAGGAGGCTGGTGTTGCGGTTCCCTCGGTGCGGGAGAATCTACGGCGTGCCCACCGAGTCTGGAAAGAGGTTAGAGCAGCCCTTGCACGCACCACAGCCCGCAACCAGCGCCTTGCAGACCGGCACCGGGTCCCAGCTCCCAGCTATCAGCCAGGTCAAAGGGTTTGGTTGTCCTCACGTGACTTACCCCTACAGGTGGAGAGCAGAAAGCTCGCCCCCAGATTCATTGGACCGTTTGAGATCGACCACATAATAAATCCCAATGTGGTAAGGTTGAAGTTACCTCCCAGTCTCCAGATTCACCCAGCCTTCCATGTCTCGTTGCTTAAACCTGTTACCTCCAGTCCATTCAGCCCTCCGGCCGACCCCCCACCACCCACCCGGCTCATCGATAACCACCCGGCCTACACCGTCCGGCAACTACTGGACGTCCGCCGGCGGGGCCGGGGGTTCCAGTTTCTGGTGGACTGGGAGGGTTATGGTCCGGAGGAGCGTCAGTGGGTCTCTCGGGCCCTCATCCTGGACAATACCCTCATCACAGACTTTTACAGACGCTTTCCTGATAAACCGGGCAGAACGCCAGGAGGCGTTCGTTAAGGGGGGGGGTACTGTCATGGTTTGAGTTTTGCGTTTCTGTGTTGTTGCTTGTTTTGTCCCTTCTCGTTTCCCCTGGCGTGTAGGTGCAAGGTAGTGGGCGTGGTAAGGTTGCCGGCACATTCAACGAGGCACACCTGGCTCTCATCATCAATCACTCCTCCTATATAACCCCGGTTCAATCTTCACTCCAGTGCCGAATTATTACAGATGTCACGTTAGTACTCATCGTGTGTTTTTTCTCGTTCACCTTTTTGGTCACTACCGGCTCTAGTGTGTTTATGTGATCTGACAGTTTCGTGTTTTTCTCCCGGGGGCTCTACGTGCCTTAGGTCTCCAGTGTGCCGCGTGCTTATGCCGTCCGCCGAACGCCGTTTCCAGCCAACCGCGTGTCCCCCTTTCCTGGCATCCTGTGTCGGCAGCCTTCCCGTCTGCTGCCCTCCCTGCACGCCAGCGTCCTTAGTTATATCCCCTCCGTTTTTGATCCTTGTTTGATAAACCCTTTTTTACCATCACCTCTCGTTGTCTCTGTCTCTGCTCCGGGGCCCTACTATTGCTAAAACCTAACACATTCATAGTTTTGGTTAAATTATGAAGTCCCAAATTTGCCTTTATTTTAAGTCCAGAATGATTTGTTCATGTCTGCCTTTTGGACGTGGGTGTTCTTAATGGCTGGTGGCCATCCCAGCAGGGGGTTATATTGGGGTTACACTATCCTGCAGGCTACATCCGCCCTTCTCTTCCAGGGCTGGTTATTATCACCTTTCTACCGAAGCCGCTCCATCAAGTTCCTCTTGATTCAGATAATTAGAACAATTTTTACTTTGATCATGTTCCAACAAAATTCAAACAAAGTCTCACATTTCAATGTGCTTGAACTAAATACATGGATACAAGAAGAAAGAAAATATGAACGTGTACAACACATTATTCATGTAGATGTGGATACCACTGCCTATGTGATTTTTTTTCATACCATACTGCTCAAGAAACACAATTTTGAGCTTCCTTTGTGTTTGACTACAGTGTAAATTGTCAGCTATCACACTTTTAAAAGTATTATTTTTCAAATTGAAATCAAGGATTTAAAGCCTTTCCTTCCACCGACATCACCGGGTTCTGCACATGCTCAGAAGAGGCGGGTTGCCAGGAGGCCCAATTTTCAAAGACAGAACAGACAGAGAAAGTGTGAGTGGGTGTATGTAATGTGTGTGTGTGTGTGTGTTTTCCCTTTTTAATAATGAAGTTTTACCTCTGATCATTTTTTTGAGAGGGGTTTTAAGAAAAAACAGGCATCTAACAAACATCTTCTAATACTTGACCTCAAATGGCAAGCGTGACAGCAAAAGGAATGACATTATGAAAAAGCAGAAGCTTTTTGGCTTTGTCTTGTTGGCATGTTTACACAAACGTACACTGTCTATTACCCTTTTGTGTGGTGTGCTGTTGATTGAAAAATGCCTCTCTTACTACCTGTCTATCTTTTCATTCTTCAACAGAGACATTATCACACACCTGAGGATTGATACATGTGGGCAGTGTAGTGAGTAAGTGGTGGACATGGGGTGCTGCCTGGCTTTGTCGGGTCCACAAAATACCCTACCCATCTTGGATCCCTGGTCTCTCCTCTCGGACATGCACCGGGTAGCGTCTGTAATGTCTCGAACAAAAACTTTACTTAAAACAATGATCAGATCCAATCGAATCTGGGAACGAATTTCCTGGGTCCATTAGGGGGTCCATAATTTTGGACCTGTGAAGACCTCTAGTTTGTGCTAGTATGTGTTCAAGTGCAGACTCAGACCAACTGTTCACTGGCACACCATTAATGTGCACTTACAAAGAAACACACATACAAACACACACGCAAACACACACCTTCTGTTATTTCCCTTTACAATCCAATTTTGGGAAAACATGGTTGTTGTTTTGCTTATCTGTTGTTCTTCACCTCTGACCATGATAGTCATTACCACTGATAATGGTGGCCATGGTAACAGGCGGTGAAGGGCCTCTTGGATTATGTATTGGGTGTGAAATATTCATGGTCAGGTGATGTGCCCAGCAACCACCTCCTCAGCTTCAACGTTTTCTACCATCCTGTGAATAGAGGAGGCACAGGGTGTCCTGCATATCTTAACATTTTGTCCAGTTGCTGGCTTGTCAAGTTGATATGTACATACGTGAGCATGGTTATGTATGTATGGTGTTTGTGTGTGTGGTACGGCAAGCGATGATGCGCAAAAATCCTTCACATAACGAATTAAGATTACACATTTAGTGAACAATAATGTACTAATGTGTTATAGTGACCAAGATCTACATACATCTATATACATATATATAGAGAGATTTTTGGAATATATGATCTTTAATGAGTATTAACAATAGTATGTTTTGTATATATACATACATACAAAACAAATAAATATGCACATACAACACAAACTAATGCAGTCTTAAAGGTGCAGTGTGTAGGATTCAGTGGCGTCTAGCGGTGAGGTTAACCCTAACCCTTGCAACCAATACCCCCCATCACCCCTATCTTTCCAACGATGTAGGAGAAGCTACGTATTGGCCTGTAAGGTGCCAGTAGGTTCTTCCAAAGCTATGTAATCGTCTACAACATCGAGTAGCAAAGTGTCAAGTGATGAGGTTCCTTGAAATTGTATTTAGTACAGTAATCTGTAAAACTATAGGTCATAGCTTAAAAAGGGGGTATTATGCTCTTTTTGAGCTTTTTTAAACTGTTCCCTGTGGTCTTAACAATAAGTTAGTGAAATGTATTAAAAACTCATAAATCCAGCTTCTGTAGTGTGTGTGTCTGCCGCTCATTTTCTCCACTCTGAAGAACATGCTGTTTTGTGGGGGCGTGTGGATGTATGGTAATGAGCTGTGCTCTGATTGGCCGCCTCATTAGAGGTGGGATGTATGGTAATGAGCTGTGCTCTGATTGGCCACCTCATTAGAAGGTTTGGGAGGCGGAGAGCAGAGCTCCCATGCTGCTCAAGGTATTCAAGCTTGACGCATCATTTACTGTAATCATGGCGGTTTTCGTGCCTTGTGTTTGTGTGTTTGTGAGCGATGCTCTCTACCGTAGCCGGTCTGTTTATGTTTCATGTCCATAAGCTTACTAGCTACAACTTGCAGACAATTTACAATTTTGTAGAGCTAGTTGGCCAATATATTATTGGATGCAACGTATTCACATCCAAACAGCGCAGCGAAAATAATCCAACGTTGCATATAATAGAGGACCTGTACTTGTCAGTCCACATCTTGCCAGAATTTAGCTCGTTACGTTGTATGCCCTATTGGTAGGTGTACTGTAGTCATATTGAGTCTACATTACAGTGGTAGGTATACTGTAGTCATATTGAGTCTAAATTGTCTGCACTATCTAATTCTCAACAGGTGCACTTGTGGCAATTGTGCCACAATGCCAAGTGAAAGAGAAAACGTGCTGCAGGGAGATCCAAACGGTAACTATTGATAAAAGACATTGTTTCTGTGTAATCAATGTAGTTCTTATGAAGTTAGGCAAATCCCTATAGACTTACCGCTTCTCACCATATAGGTAGTTCGACTTATGAATGCCCTCCAATAACCATCTATATGTATGGTGGACCATAGGGGTTTCAACACCGTCTGTTTGGACGACTTTGTCCTAGAGATGTCACGCAACCACTATAGAGCAGACTATGGGCGTTTAAGGCATAGGCGAATGGCCAAGTATGAATTTTATACGTTTTTCAATGCATGACATGATTTCTCTAATAATCATAACCAGTGGTTTGGCCCATGTATGACTTTGGATAATACTGTGCATGACAATAAAGAAAAACTTCAAACGGAAACAAAGTATTCAAATCAGAATAGTTTTATTTCAAGTATCAAGATTCATGAGATTTATTTGTCACATGCATAATTGTACATGTACAACAGTAGTGAAATGAAATTGCAACAACTCCGGCAACTGTGCAAATAGCAAATGTAAAGCTACATAGCAGTATAAAAAGTAAATAAAAATGAAAGTAACTGAATATCAATATAATAATAATAATAATAATAATAATAATAATAATAATAATAATAACAACAATAATAATAATAATAATAATAATAATAATAATAATAATAATATAAAGCTATAAAAAGATAAAAAGAATGAAATATCACAAAATTTATATGTACATAATAAAAAATAGGCAAAAATAAAGTCAGTAAAAAATCAGATCACATCCGCGGAAGCCGCCATGTTGTTTAGACTGAAGAGTCGCTCCTCATTGCGTCACACTTGAACCCGCCTCAAAACCAACGCCGATTGGACGATCATTTGGTGATCGGCTCCAAATTATCTCCGTCGTGTAATGCCAGTCTGAACTGTGAGTGGAATATCATGGAGCTCGCGAGATCAGGCTGGTCTCGCGAGGCTAACAAAATCTACCCCTATAAGCTGTATTAACAACAAAATATTTAAAAATGTAGTTGGTATGATATGGTAAACAAACAATCTTCATTTTAAATATTCATTAAATATTCATACATTAATATTTCTTTAGATTTTTTAAGATTTTTGTATTGTATATCTGTTAAATATGGTTAAAATGGCTTGTCCCTCTGTAACATTTTTCTATTACAACAGGCTTTTAGAGAGGATAAAATCAAATTATCTGAAAAAAACTTTAATTTATGAAAAGCCTCAATTGTTAGTTAACATATGACACTTTTTTTAAATTCTTGACCTTTTTGGAATATTGAAAAAAATAACATTTTAGTATGGTCCCTACGCGTTACGTCAAATGCGTTACTTTGGATAAACATGCCCCCAGGGACAATGCACTATGAGTGACATAATTTTCAGGAAGTGACATCATCTGCCTTTTATCAGGAAGCTGCCAAACAGACAAGTAAGTGCTCCTCTCTTTTAATGAATATTCATTGAGTTGTGTATAGTTTGACTGAAGGGGACGGTCATAGTGTGTCAAAATGCGTTACCATTATATCATGTATTAAAAAGGTAAACATTTTAAATAAAAATGTACATATAAACAAGCCTTTTAGCATCTTTAGAATGCACACCATGTGGTGTCATGGTGTGAACCACATGGCTAGTAATGGCTTCCAAAAGCATATTTCGTCAAACCTGTTACTGTCAAACCTGTTACTGTCAAACCTGTTACTATTAACCCTTTCCCTGCCATGTCCCCATGTTTATTGTGTGTCCAAACCAGAATTATTTATACAATACATAATTATGTATGTTATTTATATTAAAAATAGCATGTTTTGTCCCTAAATATGTTTGTAAGCTTATTATAATGATATATAGCAAATTCATACCGATGTGAATTGACCTCATATAGTTCCGTTGAAACTTCTTCAAATCATTAAAATATAAGTTATAATATGAAATAACCTAATGTGAACAAGAAGGGTGATTTAATATGCATTTGTATTTTATATGCTTTTGTTAGGATGCCTCTTTCTGCAGCAGAGAAACAGCGCCGATACAGGCAGCGTAGGGATGCTGATCCTGAGAAAAGAAAAAAGCATTTAGAAAAAGAGAGGGAAAGATCGATGAAGGACAAGGATGCCGGCAAAAAGCCATCTATTAGTGAACTGAATGAAAGGGAGAAAGAGGCCAAGCGGAAATACTGGAGAGCAGCACAGGCAAAATCGAGAAGAGCCACAGCACAACTTACAGCTACCTTAGAGCAGTGCATGACCCCTCCCCTAAGTCCAGAGCCAGCTCCAGAGCCAGCTCCAGGGCCCTCAAGGTTAGAGTTCAAGGACAGAGGTTATGGCGTATTACATGAAGTGAATTTAGGTTTGACAGAAAGAGAGAGAAAGTGTGTGTGTAAGAGTGAGACAGAGCTAGTGAGCGTGTGTGTGAGAGTGAGACAGAGAGAGTGAGCGAGAGAAAGATAGATTGGATACATAGATGACAATCAGTAGATTATTTAATCAGCATTTCATTGTGTTGCAGGCAACGTCGTGAGGGGCGATTAAGGTCAAAGAAGGAGAGAAAAACGCTCCGACTTGAACTTGAAGAAGTAAAGCAAAAGCTGAAAGAAGAAAAAAAAAGAAGGAGAAGTACAAGAAAAGGTTATTCGATCTGAAAAATAAAAGCGCTTCCCCATCTTCTAAAGCTAACCACCTGAGAACCCCATCCGAACGGTCATTCGGCACTTTTGAGGGACTTAAAGAGTAAATATGAAAACTCACGAGATGAAAGAGAGAGACAGATCATCTCCCAACTAGTCTCTGGGAAGATAGTAAAGAAATACCAGCTCCAGAAATACGGACAAAGAGCCACTGGGTTTCCGAGAAGAAGGTGGAAAACTTTAGAGAGAAATCCACTTCTCTTTACCCGCAAACAAAAAGATCGCATCCCAAACACATTCAAATCCAAGATCAGAGAGTTCTATGAGAGAGATGATGTCAGTCGCATGACCACTGGCAAAAAACAGCCCATGACTCGTCTTGGAGTTAAAAAACAAAAGAGGCTACTGGTTGATTCAGTTCTCAATCTTCATAAGAAATTTGAATCAGAAAACCCACACAGGGCCTTGTCCTATTCACTGTTTTGCAGACTCCGTCCCTTTTGGGTTATACACCCAACAATGCAGGACAGAGATACCTGCATGTGCAAAGTCCACGAGAACCTTGGATTTGTTGTGGACAGGCAGAAACAGCTAAATTTGATTATAGATTCAAGTCTTGAGAGACTTACTGAGGAGGTTGCTTGCAGCACTGAAAACAAGGGGTGTATGTATGGCGAGTGTTCGTCATGCAACCCTCAACAGCTTCCCTCTGGCTTCTGATTATGACCGCTCAATGCGAGTAACATACACTGAGTGGAGCCCTGAAGAGAAAGAGATATCTAGGCCACAAGGAAACAAGGAGGCAGTGTCATTCAAAGTGACCATTAAAAAACAAATTGAAAGCTCCTTAGAGGAACTCATTGACCACTTTAATCTACTGCTTCACAAGTTTAAGAAGCACGCTTTTAACATCAGACAGCAGTTCTCATTCTCAAGAGAACTGAAGAGAACTCTGTCTTCACAAGAATGCATTGTCCATGTGGACTTTTCGGAAAACTACGTGTGCAAAATGAGTAGAGAGATCCAAGCGGTGCATTTCTCGCATCAACAGGCAACTATGCATACTGGTGTGTTGTATGTTGGTCAAAATGCAAGTCCTGTCTGCTTTTGCAGACAGGATC
This sequence comes from Merluccius polli, assembly GCA_030340625.1. Classification (NCBI taxonomy): domain Eukaryota; kingdom Metazoa; phylum Chordata; class Actinopteri; order Gadiformes; family Merlucciidae; genus Merluccius; species Merluccius polli. Next base: position 217,142 of record JAOPHQ010006261.1, read on the forward strand.
TCAGAATCCAAATCCAAAGGTCCACCAGCAATCTGGCAGCATTTTGAACACGTATTCGACTACATTAGGGCCAACTATCCATCTGTGTCTGTAGTCCACTTCTTTAGCGATGGGCCATGTATGCAGTACAGGCAAAAGGGGAATTTATTCTTGTTCTCTACAGAGCTATACAGGAGAGGATTCAAGAGCGGCACATGGAACTTCTTCGAGGCCAGCCATGGAAAGGGAGCTCCCGATGGCGTGGGAGGAGTATTGAAGAGACTGGCAGATCAGCTTGTGTGTCAAGGGCATGACATTCCGGACCCTGCCACACTCTACCGTGCATTGCTTACAACAGGCACCACAGTCAAGCTTTTTTACGTGGAGGCTGAGAGAGTTGAGGAAGCTCACTCTCTCATGCCAGAGAACATTACATCTGTCCCAGGGACAATGAGAATACACCAGGTGGTCACTAACGAAAAAGGCCACTTGATCACGAGGGATGTGAGTTGTATGTGTGTCACGCAGAAAAATGTGTCCTGTAAGTGTTTCAATGCTCGGCAGTTTATTTTCCCCACTCTGTCAAGGGGCTGTCAAATTATCGAGGCTGAGCAACCTGGACCCTCAAACAATCCAGCCAACGTTAACCCTCAACTAACCATCTCCGAGAGGCCCCTGAGAGAGCCACACAAAGGACACCAGGAAATTGACTGGAGTCAGAATGACATGATTGGAAGCTGGTGTGTCGTCACATATGACAAGGAGCTGTACCCTGGTATCATCTTGGCAAAGGATGAAGCCAATGTACAAGTCAAATGCATGCACCATGCAGGCCAGGGCAAAAACCGATTCTACTGGCCCCCCCTCAAGGATGAAATTTGGTACTTGTTGGACGATATTGTGAGGCTCATTCCTGCACCCGAGAATGTGACGTTGCGACATGTAGAAATTCAGAAAGACATCTGGGCAGAACTAACTAAATAGAGAAGGCCAATTCAATCAATACTTACCTGTTATGTTTACTTACCTGTTACAAGAGAGTTTTATGCCAAGTATTCAGATTAAAATACTTACCTGTTATGTTTACTTACCTGTTACAAGAGCGTTTTACGACAAGTATTTAGATTAGATTAGATTAAATTCAACGTTATTGTCACTAGCAGAGTTCAGGTTCAGAACCAATTAAATGCAGTTGACATCTAACCAGTGCTAAGTGCAAAAGAAGCATTTAAATACCAAAGTGTAGGTTGAGTACAGTGTTTCTGTGTGCTGTGTGTGTATGTATGCTTGGCCTTCGCTTGATCCGAGGATATGTTACATTGTCTTCAGTATTGTTTCTTAGTGTGTTGTAGAAAATATTCCATGTGTTACGTTCCCAAATATTTGTTTTAATATTTGTTTAGTTTTTAATGTTAATGAAATGTTATTTTAATGTCAATGTTAATAAAATAACTTTTTTACAAATCTACAGTCTAAAAACAAACACGTCTCCTGAACAGGTATTCTATTGTCAATTGTGTTACTTTTAGAATACTCTCTCTATATATAATAAATAGAAAAAAAGCCAAATATAAATAACCTGTTCTAATGTTAAGTAAAACATAACAATACACCCTTGAGTATTTAGGATATGATTTTAGACATTTTTACTTTTTTCATGATTTTTTCCTAAAAACTAACATACAGTGGCTTGGCCGATATGCATTTGAGCATATCCATCCATGTAAAACAAATGTATTCCTTGTTATTTTAATTTATAAACACTATGAATAGGGATGATGTATCACTCATAATATACCAGATTTATTCTGAAGTGTCACTTCAAATACTTATTTAATACAAGTTGGTGTTGGTAACGCGATTGACAAAACACATGTACATGTTGATTATTTTTAGGGAAATAAATAAATAAATAAGATAGCCTGAGATGGCACGACATATTTTTCTGACAGGTAAGGGTCTACTTAAACCAAATGGGGCAATTGCTCTGTCGCTACGTGTTTAACACGGTTTTAAACTCGTCGGTGACGCAAGAAGTCACGTGACGTCTTAAGCTCCATTGCTGTGTCATATGTACCTGTGGTTTAACCTGCAGCTGTGTTTTACCTTGATCTCAATTGCTGTCTTCAGAGAAATTCACATCAGACACTAGAGGGCGTATTTTGTGCGTGTTAGTCTAGTCTCGAAACGGACATGGTTTTAGAGGAGACTAAACCAGTTTGCAGGATGAAACAAGGCTCCATTATAACCGACACACACAGAATTAGTTTTATTAATTATTATTAGTAGTATTAATAATAATGTATGATACATTTACACTTATTACGCCAGATAGGCCTTCAGTACAATAATATTGGACATAGTCGATTTGGAATGAGCAGTGATATTTCACGGCTCACGGGGCCCAGGTCTCGGTCGTGCGTCCGCTCAGCAATAGCATTACGCGCTTCAACTTTCAAGCGCTTCCATAAATTCTTTAAATGTGCCGCTGCTCGGTCTTCTGCTGAGATCTACTGTTAAATGTGTTTGAGAGATCATCCCAAACAGACTTTCTTCGGAGCGTGGTGGTGGTGTCTTTCCTAGCATCTTCCACCGTGTCCACAACACCTCGAATGCAGTACAATAAATATAACTTCTGCTCCTCGTTATGGTTCTCTATCCGAGACATGTTCATCCTAACTACCCTCTCCAGGGGTGCAACTACCCAGTGTCAGGGGGGTATGCAGCAACAATTTTGGCGCCCCCCATAAACATTACGTGGTGCGCGGTTGTTGACGGGGTGGGGTGCTGCGCGATTGTTGACGGGGGCGCCCCCCTGGTGCGGCGCCCCTATGCGCCGCATACAGCGCATACCCACTTTTTGCGCCACTGACCCTCTCCTTCTCCGAGAATGTATAGGTGTGGAATTACCCTAATTACTCGCATATTAATTCGTCTTCAATTAATTAATCACGTTTGCATGCACACCAAGAGAAAACAATGACAAGTAATTGATTGATTGACGTAGGTGAGGGCAGATACAGACTCAGATTTCCACAAAAAGTAGGCTAGACTATTTCATAATATATTTCAACATTATTTGCGTTTTATTATATTAAAGTTCACTTTACATTCCCATTAAGTTTTTGTTGGTAATTATAGCACAAAATGCATCCAACATTAAGTTAAGACTGCGTCTGCTGGAGTATAACGGGAAATCAGAGTACTTCCGGTTTAACCCGAGTTTAACTAGGAATCAGCTGAACCTGTGTCGGTCAGTACACAGCAATCAGGTTTAACTTCGTGCACAGCTGCGTGTTAAACTCCAAAACCTCCGGTTTCCGGAGTACGGTTTTAAACCGCAGCACAGCTAACGCAATGCTAACTGACAGAGCAATTGCCCCATTAAGTCCTTAAACACAATAAAAATAATACTTTGAAAATCTGATTTTCAGAATGGTAAATGGCACGTTTTCGTAGAATGACCCATGTACATGGGGTTTAGACCGCCTCTAGATTGAAGCGGGACACTAAGGCAGCAATTATATCCTCCTTTGCTGGTCTGTCATACTGGGCACATAGGTCCTCGGGGACAGGGATCTTCATTGGCATATGGTGCAGGGTCCTGTAACACGTCCTGAAACAGGAGGTCCATCAGCTCGTCTGTATAACCTGTATACTAAAGTAAAGTTATGAAAATGTCACTACCTCAGTTTTCCAACTGTTGTTGTGTTTCAATTGTTGTACTTAGTAGTTCTGTACTTAGAATAAGAAATAGGTGTGTGTTAAAGATACGAAAAGTTGCGTCCGTCTTCACTGGCTTTGCTGTGGCTTGTCCCTTCTTGAACTTGGGAAACTGCACTTTGAAGACCGGGTCACCAGCAGATGTTGTGGTTGGGGACGGTCAGCATTTTCATTGAAATGCATGGCAGGCAGGTAAAGCCTAAAAAAAACAGTAGCCTACTATTAATAACAGCAATTGCATAGAGCACATTAGTGTTATGATGTAAAATTGAGTACAAGAATGAAGTTACCAGTTAGAGTGCAATTATAAACCTAAAACTTTTACATCTCATCAACCAATAAGCGTCTTTCATTTCTACAAGCCATTCTACATTGAAACCGGTAGCCTTTTGTTTAGCACCCGCTCCCCCCTTGTTAGAAGGCTGTACAGTTACATGCAAACCAACCCTCCCCCCCACTCCGGTCGCGTTACTACAACAGTTACTACACTGAAATCTGATAGAAGGCTTTTGTGTGTTTCTGGCCATAGTGGCGCAGCCCTCCCCCCCGCAGGCCAACACTTGGTGGCTACACTTTACCGAGCCGGACACGTTCGACAGACTTATAAAACAGACACTGGTCCAAACAAATAACTTTAAAAGATGTGTCCAGCTTTTGTCTTACTTATTCCTCACCCAACAAGCCCGTAGCTAGCCCCGCTAGCTCGTTAGGTAACCAGCAGTGCAATATACTAGCTAGACTAACTTGCAAATAATATCAAAACATGGTGATACTTACAGATTCCAAGTTTGCAGACCGGTCACGTACAGTGGGAACTGCTCCATTTTTAAGCATCAATTTAGATGTGAATCCTGCTGTGAACTGGCCCTGACGTAAAGTGATTTCCTTGTATGTACAATCCTACTTGGCAATACACTTGATTCTGATTCTGATTCTGATGGTCACACACATACAACTATGAGCTAACTGTAGCCGGGACTCTGTCCTTGCAAGTCCGTGTGTCGGGAGAGTATGTAGGGACCTGTGTTCCTGCCTGCATCCTACAACATAACTACTGATGTGTTGGGATCTGTTAAGACATGTTGTTGTTGTAGCTCCAAACAAATGGCTCGTGGCGCTGCCGGGAGCATTTTGAGACAAAGTAAATGGGAGTGGTTATTCACCTGAGAGGGTTAGATTATGCAAATGATGACCCTTTATGACATAATAATGTGCTCGTTTTTGAAATCGAGGGTTTTTTGAACAATGAAACTACAGAAAAAGGAGGCAACTTCCAGATTTCACATTTTCTCGGCTACTAAAGTCAATGGTAACATGTGGAACACAAGGAAGGGCCAGGAATAAGCTGTTTTGCATAATACCCCCCCTTAAAAGGAAGACAGCGATTTTGATTACAAATTATAAATGTGTCCTCTTTAGAGCTGTTTGTCAATTCTGGGCTACTGTAGAAACATGGCGGTGCAACAAGGCGGGCTCCATGGAAGAGAACCCGCTCCCTATGTAGATAAGGCCTTATTCTAAGGTAAAGAAAACCCAACAATTCATATTTTCATGGGATTATACACTAATTAAAACATACAAATTAATATTATATTCAATTTCAAGTCCGTTCAGCTAGATGCCACTCAATTCTACACACTGCACCTTTAAAGAGTGCAGGATTCTGCAATGAAATGTCAAGGCACAGACTCCTCAGTCTCTTGTCAAGCGCTATGTGTCACCGTGTGTCCATAACGCAGAAGGAACAAGGAGGGAGAGCGAGATTGTATAAGAATGAGAGAGATTGTGTGTGTGTATGTGTGTGTGTGTGTGTGTGTGTGTGTGTGTGTGTGTGTGTGTGTGTGTGTGTGTGTGTGTGCATGCAAGCGAGTGTGCGCGCACAAGAGATTGTGAGAGAGAGAGAGAAACACACACACACAGCAAGAGGGAATTCTGAAAGGAAGGAGTGAATTAAATAGAATATGTGAGAGGCCATGTCAAGCCGGTCACACATTATGTTTTTTTGAAAGAGTCTAGGCACCTTTTTGGCCTGCTAAAGATTAACCACGAATAAGGTACGGCAGGGTCTTGCAGAGGATACAAAGTTATGCATTCACGAACAAAATGTTTTTGTTAAGTTGAGGAAATCTTTTATTTGGGAGGTCAACGCAATGTCAGACCGTGTCCTTGCGTTTGAATAACCGAGTGCTTTTTACATATCCAAAAGGTCTAAAATAAATGTGCTTTTGTTTTGTTGGATGGCCAGGCAGGCTCTCATCCCTCAGCGGGCTCATCTTCCGGGATTCAAACACGCTTGCTGTAATGCGAGTCGACCTGCGGGGGTGAGGGACAGTGCATATGTTTAACTGAAATCAATAAATGTTCTTGGTGGCTGCCGCTTCCCCTTGGCAAGTCAGAGGTCCCTGCGCATCGCTTTATCCACGCGTTGCTCTGTCTAATCAGGGAATAACCCGTGTCGGAGCGTTCTCCAAGTAAAGTTCACCAATATTGAACCCAAAATATGAATACATTCCTACCGTGTAGGTACCTGATTTATGTGCCCATTTTTTTTGTGCATGCTACGGAAACAACAACAAAAAATAGCTGTATACTATCATTGCAGAGCTAGGATCATCCCACTATTACATTACTACATCATGCCAACAGACGAGGTCAGAGAATCCCATCACATGACACCAGGTCATAATAAGTGACAGAATGTTGAGGACAATACAGCTGTTGTTTTGCACGGTTGACAACTTGCATAAGACTGTATTGCGAGGCCCTTAAAAAATGTGACGCAAGTTAATGCTAGACTTTTGGTTTATCAATGTTGGATGTCTCCTAATTTATGCTGTAGGAGAAATGTAGTCCTAAAGGCATGCGATCTTGCAGGCATATGATCATACCAGCATGCAATTTCAAACTCATGCTTATGCAATAGATTCAAGAACACAAAGGATGATGTGCTGTCCCCCTAAACAATGAACCTGAGGAAAGCTAGAATAAAGTTATTTTCTTGGCTACATCCAATATAAGGTCATGATTTGCATATCAGCAAACAGTCTGATGAAAGCTGTGCAACAACTTGCCACGACTGATTACCCTCTTGTTCTCCCTCTTGGTTTGCTGCCAAGAACTTTTACCGTTCCAGCACAAAGCTTCATCATTTAAAATTGATTATGCTCATCCTTTTATCATTTGTCATAGAAGAGGCAGGAACCTTGATAAAATAAAAGACACAACACTATTCATGTTGTTAACATAAGTTACATTGACATTTGCTACAGTTTCCTATTAACATAATTAAAAGATCAGCGTATTTCTTTGCACAGCATTATGGGAAGAACTTATCAACCAACCAACATCTAACAAATAACAAACCAGCTAATCTCAGATCCAGAAGTTGGGGGCGGAGGTACACAATGTTTCCTGTTTTTTACTGAGATATTCTTTCGAAGAAAAAACTAGTTCGGGAGTGGCAAGACAAAAGATGATTTTAACAAACGTATTTGTACAGTGGCCAGTCTACTACATGTGTTTGATTTTAAACCTTTACATACACTTTGCCTAAGGGTGTTGATATCCGGAGAGGACGTTTAAGCTTGTCTTCCCACCTTCTACGGGGAAAGATTAGTTTACCAGTACCGGCCGAGTTTGTATTCACTGTTGGCCAAGTAGGGATGCAACGATGGGAAGATCCTGTCGTTTTACAGATTCCCACCCCCAGCAACATGATTGGTTGAAACAAATTTGAAGCAAAAGAAAGTGAAACACCCCATTCACACAGATTTGAGTCTGCTATCAGACTTTAGATTATTGTAAAGTCCAATTTGTGCAACTTTTGGTTGTTGGTTAATAAAATGATTGAAGCAATTGTTTTTACTGTATTTATATACTGTTTCAACAGCATACATTTACAGCAGTATAGCCACCCAAAAGACAAGCAGAGAGCTGTTTTGAATGAATAAAATAACCTGGTCAAGTCCAGGTTATTTGTACCTTGTGATGTTTGGATTGTTTTGATATGAGGTAACAAAGAGACTTGCTGTGCTGTTTATGATTAAGCCATTTTTACATGCACATTTTAAATCACGTTAAGCTGGATACAGCTTTTTGATACTGCTGTCATGTCAACTAATAGCCCTCACTACGATGTTCCTCTGCTGGCTCTAGAAATGCTGAGATATCCGCTCAAGATGCAGGCTATCAGTATGCAGTTCATGACGGACAGAAGCCTCGATAAGCATACTTCTGAGGCCCTGTTATAAAGCCTCAAGTCACACTAATTAGACAGCCCAGGGAGAAAGATAAACAGGTTCGACCGTCAATTATTCCAGGAGCTCAAAAGATTGTGGGACAAGATCTACCAAGATCTGACAACCAATCAGAACCACCAGAGGCAATCAGCCTCGACAAAGATTGATTTTCACACACACACACACACACACACACACACGCACACACCATTGGCCGGTGATCAAATCCCTAAAAAAAAAAAAAAACGAACAAAAAATCTGCTTTTTTCTGGCGTGTCATTTTCGCACCCCATCCATCCGTCTTCCTCCATTTTCTGCTCTTTCTTACTCTATAGATTGCTCTATATGTTGCTCTTGTTCTCCTTCAACTCTCTCCCTCTCTCTCCTTACAAGCCTCTTTTTCAACATTTCTCTTTGAAGCACGATGGCCTTGCCCATGATGATGATGATGATGATGATGATGATGATGATGATGATGATGAAGAGTGACAGGGAAAGTAACAGGCAGGCCTGTTGTCAACTGCAGGCGCCATTAGCATAGCAGAGCCGAGGCGGCCAACACCAACGTACCATCTGTGCCAGGGCGCCATTAGTGAACAAAACACACGCATGCTCATATAAACTTGCATCATGTAGGCAGAGGAAAGACTCAACACACGCTCCGCTTGGTGCGGGATGTAAAAAGCTCTTCATTAACTATGTTAAATAAGTAGGAAAGGTGCTCATGCGTGTTGCTAGGAGACTACTTGCATATGAAAAAAATAGCCCTTTTACAAAATGTATCGTCATTATGACATAGTGGCTTTGTTTTTAAATCAACACTTTGTCCATAACTTGAAGCTTGACTTATTTTTACTGATATCAGAATCAGTATTAAATGGTGTATTTCATGCCTGCTTTCATGGTCTGCTTGAGGTAGGGTGGAAACCTTTATCCATATAGGTTAGCTTTCATTCACATTCACTCGGGTGAGAATAAACTAAATCAATATTCCTTTCATATACCATATCTGCTTTAACATCTTCAAATACACACTGGGGCTAGGAGGTCCACATAATGGACTTCCTTAGTCCATGTGTGTGTGTGTCCACACACATGCACACACACATTATTTGAGGAAGGAACACCTGAAAGATAGGATTTGACTGTCCATGGTCTTTTAATATAAGCTTTTGGTTTGTTGTTTTTTTATTTTTTTATTTTTGGCTTATTGATTATTGGATGGGATTTTAAAAGATGGAGAGAGACACGGATATTCATTTTATACTTGGACGTTTTTTGCGATGATGCTCTGAAATATAGACTGACAGACTTTACTCTCATATGAAGCCTTCAATTGCCTAACAATTCATACAATGTATTTGTCAAATACACAGGCATGTGTTGATAGACATAGTAAAATGTCAAATCCTTCATAGGTCCTAATAATTGCTTTACGGCTAATAATGATTTTTCATTGAATCAAAAGCCATGCTTCACTGGTTTGTTTCTCACTGAAACACGTGCACGCAATCGTGCACCCAACGCAGCCAGCAGGTCACCCCAGCATATGTGCCCATCATTGATGTGATTAGGGTCAGAGGTGAAGGGAGTGCTATATTATGCATACAGACTGCCAGCACATGCAAGAACAGCTAAGACAGTACCGTGACGCTCCCTCACCCCTCTCTCAGGTCATTCCTGTCCATCATCATGTATTCTGAAAGACCCCGCTGAAGACACGCACACACACACACACACACAACACACGGCTGTCAGGTTGCTTAACTATGTGCTCTGCGTGACCAACATACATCCACGATCATATTGCATCCTATATGCTTAGAATTGTTTTTCAATTATTGTTTGTTGGCTCAATGTAGGCCTTTATGTCATCCTCTGTGTCAATGTATTATAAACATTATACAACATATTGTGTGTGTATGTGTGTGTGTGAGAGAGAGAGAGAGAGAGAGAGAGAGAGAGAGAGAGAGAGAGAGAGAGTATGGGATATGGCAAGGGGCAGGCAAACTAACCCAGGTCAGAAGTAAGCAGGACCACTGAATGACAAACAGACAGACAGGCAAAAGGAAGTGCGCATGTGAGACATGATAGACCTGTTGTGAGAGAGATATGAAATATCTACTCACACACCCCCCACCAGAAGACCTCAAGTGTTGATAACATCCATAATTCTTTCCAGGTATTGCAGGAAGCGGCTAATGGGAACCTGGAGATAAGACACACCTTGCAGCAGAACTCCTTTTTTACTTTTTCAAATTGTTTCCTTCGTATTGCCTCCTCCAACAGGTGCGCAAAAAATTATATTTTAGTTTCACCTCAATGCTCTCGCAGTTTCTTTCTCTCATCTGTCCCTCTATCCTTGTCTGTATTTTAAGCCTTTTCTCAAGTTATTTTCTCCTCAGTCATGTTTTCTATAGCCATTCTAGCCTTTTCACAAACTCCATGGGGTTATGGATGGAGAACTATTATGGATATTTTGCGCAACATGGTTCCCCAATGCAAGATCTAAAACAACAAATGTTTTTGTCAACATGTCAATCGTATCTAAATTGTCATGTTTATCATGTGAGCTAAGAAAGCTGAAGTCAACAAGGTATAAAAATATAGGGCTATACTGCCTATGTGCTCCATTTATCCTCCATGAATTGTGCCCTGCAATTTCATTTAATATGTGTAGAAATGTATAAAACATTTTTATTTTTAGAATTTAGCCCCTCCCCTTTCTACTTTTCCCTCCGTCTCTTTAACTTTCCTTTATTCTGTCCGCTCGCCTGCCCCCCAAAGTCTGGGGCCAACTCTCCAGTGAGTTCATACCTTCTCTTGCCTTATCTCACTTATTGCTTCCCTCTCGCTCCACAGCTATTTTCATTTCCATCCCTCTCTCTCACTCTCTCTTTTTACTGACCTGAAACCTGAAAGTGGCCGTTGTAGTTGGCATTGGTCCCCGAAGAATGAATTTAAAACAAGAAAAAAGAATGGATTTAGTCTGGATTTAGAAAGCCCAATAGTGCATTATTGTATGGTTGTACATGCACACACACACACATACTTTGTGTGTGTGTGTGTGTGTGTGTGTGTGTGTTTTTAAGTTGGACAGGCAAGATGCTTCTCGTGGGAAATGCTATGGTATTTAGAGGCTGTGGGGGGTGGACATTTAACATTCAATTAATTTAAAGTAAAGTATTTGGAGTAACACATTAATATTCAAGTGTTCTACATCACACAGAGAGGCACAAACGTACAGGGGTATATATATTTTTTAAATACATATTTGTGCATGATTGTAAATATATATTAATAATATATATTACTTGCATCTTTTGTCGATAGGGGACTTTTATAGGAGTAGATTGAGCGAAAATATTTTGTAAGACAGGTTGCATAAATTACCAAGATTAATTAGGAAATAGCAAAGATTGCAAACTACAAGCACATGACCACTTTGAGTGGTTGTTTTATGGGCAGAAAATATGTTATATTAATTTTCAGTGATTCAATATTCACACACACGGTAGAAGTGTGACTCATAGTTATGTAATGAGTGTAATGAGGGCAGTGGATTAGTGGAACCCCAATTATTATATTATTATACCCATTATATCACATGGGATATATGCAGTTAGTATACCATTATATCACATGGGATATATGCAGTTAGTATACCATTATATCACATGGGATATATGCAGTTATTATACCATTATATCACATGGGATATATATATATATAAGTTGTGGTCCAATCACCAAAAAGTTTGTGATCTAAATATGGCTCATTATTGTTTAAGTTCACAGTCACTGAAATGTTAGTAAATAATGCTATACAAATATGAACTTAAGATTAAATATAGTTCTGATAAATATAGCTTCAATTTCCCTTCTGGGGAATGTCTTGTTTTATATTTTAAAAAGGCATGCCGATGATGGAACACATGACAGCCCAGCCACAACTAAAACTAATGAGATGGACTTGGGTTACTGACTACCTTAGTTAGTAATCTTGTACTTGCATAATTTTTGTACATGTATAGGTAGATGTGTGTGTGTGTGTGTGTGTGTGTGTGTGTGTGTGTGTTCTACTTCTGTATGTTGTTATTTCATCGATTCTATGGCATGTATGTCAAGTGAAGACCAATCTCAAGGTGATTTTGTTTTGTAATGATATTTGCCTGTTAATGTGTGTTAATGGAAATATAATGTATAAATATAATGTTAAACAAACAGCCATTTGTTAATATTAACTTGTACATCCATGGTCAATTCTAAATGCTAAAAGTATTAAAGGAGCTATATGTAAGAAATGTACTCAAAGTAATCATAAAATGACCCTAATATGTCAATAGACATTGAGGAATCATGTTAATTTCAAGTATTTATGTCAGACATAATAGTAGTCCAGCCAGAATATTTAATTTCAAACGCAATATTTCTGTGCCAGGAAAACTGTTTTGTTTTCATTTTGTGTTTTGGTCTGTTGCTCCACCTTCTGCCTAGCGTCCAATCGCGAAGTCAGTACTGTGTCGCCATCCGGGTTGCCAGATAGGCTGAGCTGCAGCCATTTACTGTATAAGGAAGGCTGCAGCTACAAATGTTTCGGGTCAGAAATGTCTGACGTTACTAAATGCATTCGTGAACATGTTTACATTGCACTATTAGCCTACCAAATATATTTTAGTTGGGTAATGAAAATGGTCCATGTTTCCACTGGAGTGAACTATTGCAGTATATCTTTAGAATTATATTTGGCTTATCGCCATTATTCAGTTTTTGCTAGAAAAACATGTTTGAAGCGAATCATTGCGTCGTTGCCTCATGGGCGTTTTCACGAAGTCAGTATCGTTTGCTCAATGACTGTATGTAAGGATTTCACACCATTGAGGGCCATTTACTGCACACCGACTGCAGTGTGGATGATAATAAAACAGCGGTCAGAGCTGGCGTGTGTGTCCGTTGGGGGCTGCTCTATTCGGACACATTACTATGAAGCCCCGGTGACGGTGTGGGAGTGCGGATGATAATAAAACAGCGGTAACAGCATGTGTGTGTGTCCGAGAGGGCTGCTCTATTCGGACACATTACTATGAAACCCCGGTGATGGTCTGGATGTGTTGGATGATAATAAAACAGCGGTAACAGCATGTGTGTGTGTCCGACAGGGCTGCTCTCCTCGGACACATTACTATGAAGCCCCGGTGACGGTGTGGGAGTGTGGATGCTAATAAAACAGCGGTAACATGTGTGTGTGTCCGAGAGGGCTGCTCTATTCGGACACATTACTATGAAGCCCCGGTGATGGTGATGCAGTTGGTCAATATTATCAGGGATCTATGCAAGGCAAGTGTATTTGTATAGCACACTTCATACACAGAGGCAATTCTATGTTCTTTACTTAAATAAAAGCAAAGAACCGTATGTAAAACACTTGTCATGGTTGCTCCTTCTAGTAGACGCAGTGTTGTGTTGAGTAATCCGGGAATGGGGAATCTGGCAACCGCTACTCTGGGGGGGGGAGGGGGAGGGAGTACCACGCTGTACAGTATTTACAACGTGGTTGCCAGAGTTTTGGCCAGAGAGGGAGCAATCCTACATATAGGTCCTTTAAGTAAGTTAAGTATTAAGTACTGAAAAGCTATTTTTTATAGCATTTTCACATTTTTGGCACCATTTTGCTAAAGTGTGCAATAAAGCAGTAATTAAGAGGTTATTGAGGGAAAACTCTAATATTGAAGTTAATGGCCTAGTAGTTGTAGAATATGGTTATGCAGAATAATGCATTAATTAGTGCTTTACAATGACTAATAAAGAGCCAATATGCGTGCTTATAAACAACTAGTTAATGGTGAAAATGTGGTCCTTAATCTAAAGTGTTACCAATTAATGTTCAGATATAAAGCTTGAGTGTATTAGCCCTTACTTGCAGCACCCACATAAGATACACAACTAAGTGGTTAATGTCACACAGATGTGTGTCTGGGTTCAGTGATAACTATTCATTTGCAAAGCTTTCAATTCTATTTTTATTCAAACATAATCAATGACAATATCCACTAATCAAAGGGAAAAATAGCTAGAAGTCATTATGAACAGTAGGGATCTACATGCTCACACATTCAGTGGATGAGGTTTAGGCCCCGGGTGTTTGCTGTTTTCCATTACACATCAGTGCTTTAATGCCGAGTTATTAATGACAAGTTTAATCCCAGAATTTGTGTATCTCAGCGAATTTGAAAGAATGTGTGCATGCAAGCAGAACAATCTCCTGACATTTTAGAGCCAGCCTCGTTTGCACTAAAGCTGGTATAACAATGCTATTGAAAAAAGTAATTTATGCATTTCAAATTCTTAAGTGGTGTGCTAAACTGTTGGATGATGTCTGACGGAGCTCAGTCCACCTCTCTCTTTGTGACGTCCCATAAAACATTTGAAGAGTTGAAGGGCAGTGGTCTGCAATGAATTCAAGTTAAAGAAGGTGGGATTTAATGAGTGAAATAGGGCGCTAACTATGGGAAAATATCCTGTGAGGGTTTAGCTTGAGGCCATCAGTTGCATTAATCCAGGAACACTTTGCCATTCTTTCTGTATGTGTGTGTATGTGTGTGTGTGTGTGAGTGCGTGTGTGTGTGAGTGCGTGCATGCGTCAAGTGAAGTAAAAAAGTAATAAAAAAGAAAAAAACAATTAACACATTTCCACCCTTGCAGGCGCCTTTTAACATTGCATGCAAATCCAACCCATAATTATTGTTCAACCTTGCTCTGAACCTGACAGCAGTACAGCACTTGCTCCCTTCCCTGGCCCCTAATACGACTGATTAGCAGCCGTTTCCTAAATTGAATGGTTTGACTGGTTTAAAAAAAGGCAAAACTGATTAGGCACGACTGGACCAACATCAAACTCAGAGGCGGAGCCCACGTAGAAACCATTAAATGACACACACAACACATGACACGTACATGCAGATTTACAGGGTTGCTGATGGGCACGTGCACATATGTGCTGTATCTACATCATGAACACCAGCGACACTTTGCACCAAACAAAATATACATGGGAAGGCAAGTTGCAAAAATATATACAATTGACCCAAGTATACGCAAACAGGCCCATAGGCACACGTGAGCAAGCAATGGAGCATGCATTCACATGTGTATGTATGTGTGTGTGTGTGTGTGTGTGTGTATGGGGGGCGGGTAATTACCACCTAATAGGGTTGGGAAGTGACCTTGCAGAAAGCAAAAGTCAAATGAGTCACTGCTGAGATACGATCAAACAGGAAACCAGACAGACAGAGAGACAGGCAGGCAGGCATGTCAATTTGAGGCCACAGCAGAACCAGCAGGACAGCTGGCAGAGGTGCCCAGGCAATTGAACAGACAGGAGACAGAGGAGTGGAGCAGCAAGACAGGGAGGAGGAATCAGGAATGAGCCGTCAACACAGAACAACCAAGGAGGGAATGACTCACCATTTTTAACATGCACACACTCACACACACAGACTTTTCAGATGCTAAAACTATATACAAAAAACTTTTGCAAACACTTGTGTTTTTTGTTCACTTTCAACTCCTCCTGCGGCATAAGGACACAATGTAGCAGCCATCTGTCTAAGAGCACAAACACTTTATTTACTGAGGCCACAAAGTGCACGCTTCTGTGCACGTGAAATCGTACAGCTCTTTTCCTGTTAACAGGTGTTCACATCCACAGCCATCCTCCACGGGATGAAGGCTGTGTTTATTCTCCCACCTGACTGTTGACTTGTACCTAACCTGGCGTTACTGGAAGAGATAGAGGAGGGAGGATGTTCATGGCTCTGCATTAACACACCCACACATATCCAACCACACACACACACACAAGCACACAGCTGTTTTGCGAGGACATGAGTGAGGCTGGGTGAGGGCTTCCTCAACCTGGTTTCTGCAAACTCAACCAGTTGAAACACTTAACGAAGCAGAAAGAGAGCTCATTATCCACCTGTATGAACAAACACATACACACATGCACACACACACATCCTAGGTAGCAAATGTAAAGGTATAATCTCTCCTATTTTATACTGCTTTGGTCTCTAATACCTTGGTGTGTGTGCGTGTGTGTCTGTGTGTTTGTGTTTGTGTGTGCCTGCGTGTGTTTGGGTCATATCTATATATCTTATATATCTTAGATATGACTTTGCTATTTGAACAGGTTATTTGGCAGTATGCCCACTCACCAATCAAATCATTAACAAACCTCTCACCTTTCTAAGTTTGTCTGGCCCCAATATCCTTTATTTAAATGAATAATGATGATTTAGTGGCCGATTTCGCTCGTTGATAATAGAGAATGTACTGTAGGGTAAAGATAAATATAGTGTTTGTCTCTTGTCTCTCTCCGGAGCTTACCAGTGTTTTTTTAAAATGGCGCGTGAAATAGCACAGCGGCCTCCAGTGAGCCTCCTTTATAATTGCGTTGGGAATTTCCTATTCCAAGCTCCCGTGCTTAATGTGGCTCTCTATCCCGGAAGCACAACGCAAAATGCCTTCTGGACTGAAATATGAGGGAATAATTATGTTTAATTCTATTCTAAGTGTGCATCTAATACAGCTGTCACCACGCTACCCCAGTGAGCCACAAGAGGCGGGAACAGTGTTTCTCTCCTCTCCTCTGAGAACCAATCCGTGAATAGAAATATGTTAATCCTGAAAATAGATGTAAACAACAACAACTACTACACCAATAACAACAGCAACAACACATGAGACCAAGATAAAAACAGATGCATTATAACCATTGGTACCATTTCAAAACTTATATTACAAACTTTTTGGGAACAAAGCTAAACTAGGGCTCTATATTGGCAATAATTCTCCAATTATTTACATTAAGGGGGGGGGGGGGGGGGGGGTCACAATTAAAAATTGATATATATTGCGGTAATAGTAATTGTTAAGCCTTGAGAAACAACGCTACTCTAAATTGATACCATTCAAACAACATCGTATCTCATGCAAACAAATGTATTGCGTCCAAACAAGATTAATTCAGGGTACACCTTGCCAGACAATATTTTAATTGCACTGCAGCCATTGATCAGAGACTATAAAAGGAGAACAAAACTGAAATAGCTTTCCCTATAGGAAACCATATATGTCATCAGACTGCTGTAAACAAACTTCCAGAAAATAAAACCACACAAGAAGGGATCATGTTGTGGATCCACAGCTGGAAATGGATGAATAACGAATGTCAATGCTCATGAATTAGAGAAGACAAGCAACAAAGGCTGTTTATTGTCTAGAGAGTTTCGAACAAGCGCCTAAAAAAGCCTCCACCTACGATATTTGACCTCAATTTATGTGTATTTACTAGAGCTTCTGCTACAGAGTCATGCATCATTATCAACAATTATCATGTTAAAAAGAACAAAAGCCATTGGTAGGCTTCAGGAGGGAGAAGCAGAGGATCCTCTACACACCACTCAGTATCTACAGGACCCCAGTGGAGAAAGTGAGCAGCTACAGGTTTCTTGGAGTTCAAATCTCTGAGTACCTGACATGGTCTACACACATCATTGACATCCTCCTGAAGGCAGCTGAGGAAATTCGAGATCTCCACCGTGCTGCAGAAATCCTTCGACACCGCCGCAGTAGAGGACTGTGCTCCCCGGAAGCATCACTGCATGGTACGGCGATTGGAGCTCAAGAAAGCCCTTCACAGAGTGATCCAATGCGCCGGATGCATCACCAGGACCACACTGCCCTGCCTTCAGGACATCTACACCAGGCGGCGCAGGTCCAGGGCAAACCGGATCATTATGGACCATCCTGACCACAAACTTTCATTGGCTGCCCTCTGGCAAGCGTCTGAGAGGCTGAGAAGGAGCTTCTTCCCCCAGGCCATACGGACCATGAACACTTAAAACTGACTGCTTTTAAGCTGACCGACACACTGCTACTTGTTTATTGTTAATAACTTGCTTTATTTTCTGATTTAATCATTTTTACGGTATTTTTTCTAGGTACATATAGCTTCTGTGATTATGTTCCCCTGTGTATAGCTTTATATATTGATATCCCGTTACTTTCCTTTTATTTAATATTTATACTGCTATATAGTTTTACGTTTGCTATTTGCACATTTGACAGTGTTACAATTTGCAACTTTATTTCACTGCTGTTGTATATGTACAATTATGCATGTGATGAATAAATAGATGAATCTTGAAATTTGTTTCAACTAGAAAAAGTACAAATTCAGAAGAAATTGTGGGGTGCAGCTAGCTGAAGTTTTTAGTACCTAGTATATTGGAAATGTACAGTAGAGTGAAGTTGTGCTGTAGTTTTATGGTGGCTGCTATGGTGTTACATGTTGCTTCTTGGGTAATTTGGACAGTTGCTTTTTTTTTTCCTTGATGGTGTAGCCCACTCTTATACTATGCCAGAAATTACACATCTGAGCAGCACCTTGTGAGCATCCCGACTTAAAGCAGCACTAACTAGGGGAAAAAAAGAACCGTTATGCTATCAAGAAATTCGGTAAACAAACATTTGAATGCAGCATTGTACCTCATTCTACTTCCCCAGAACTTGTTCTTAAATAAGGAAGGCAGTCAAGCCGTGTCCAACACTAATTCAACAGTTTTACAATGTGGAAAATTAGAATGTCAAACTATATTACATATTTCTAAACAGTGGTTGCAAAGTGATTACATTTACAGTGTAAAATATTCAAGTACAATATTCCACTGTTCAAAATAAATATCATTAATTAGACAGACATAAAGACAATACAAAAATAATAATTAAAGACATCAAACATTTAAATTGCAAGTAGCATCAAACTACAAACAAACAAAAATAAGCGAAAGCCAATCTAATAAAGCTTAAGATCAGCAGATAGATTCCCAATAAGAGTTCTGAATCCAAATCATAAATTAACCGATCATCTTATTTTAGTCTCATTAATGGTGACCCATCCAGTGTGCATGAGGTAGAGGATAAGTACGCATCGACAGAGGTGTCCTGCTACGCCACAGCATAAACCCTCAGGCTGATAATTAACTCAACGACTTACCGCTTGGCAGCTACTCATGCACACTCTTCCTAAGCACAGCTCACAGCAAGTCAAAACTAGCTCTGCTGGAAACCCTTTAAATGACCTACTAGTCCATTATGGACACATACAGGACGCCCTGACAGGATGCTCTTCACTATTTGAGCATTGTCGTCTGATAATCTACACAGTATTGATGGTTGATAGGATTTAGGATACTTCCTTAAGTACTACTACATTACCATTGTTCACATATCAACACAGGATCAGTGGCCTGAATACTGGCTTCTTCTATATAGCCTGGCCTCCTCATTATCCTCAAGGCCTTTCTAATAAGGGAGTTGACCCCATCTCCCTCTCAGGCCAGAGCACCTAGAGGCAGGGTTAGGCAGAGCTCCAACAGCCTGCACTTGCCTTTGCTCTACGTCTCTTGGTTCTTGGCTTGGCGACCCTCTCACCTCTCTAGTGTCTGCTAGCTGTATCTGTGCTTTCTCCCATTCTGCCCTCTCTTGCTGCCCTATACTTTCTCCAGCACCCCCCCCCCCCCCCCACCCACACACACACACACACACACATACACTTTATCCTTTTATCTTTCTTTCCCTTCTCTCCTTCACTTCTATTCATCTTCTCTCGCTTATACGCCTCTCTCTTCCGACGGTCAGTGAGGTGTGCAAAGTCATTTTCCAACAGGCCATTTTGCTGGAACCACCAGAGGCTCGCTATTGTACAATTTGCATTCATTGCAGTGCCACAGAGAGCAACTCGCTGGGCAATCTTAACTTTGTGGAAGTGAAGGGGAGGTCGGGGGTGCCTTGTGGGTGGAAGATTATAAAACATACAGTGGATAGGGGGTAGTTGCTCATGGCTTTTCATAGAGTTGGGCATAAAAAGTGAGGGCTGTAACAACCGTACAGCATTGCATCATGCTGATGCTGAAATCCTGTGTAGGCCTACTTTTTTCCACACAGATTGATCAATCAATAAGGGAATCGATAAAGAATCTGACCGATAAGCAGAATTTATAATGGCATTGGTATCAATAAAGACGTATCACTTTCCATCCTAGGGTTGGTGTAAGAGGGATCCCCCGAGGTCCATGGCGTGAGTCACCAAGCCTCCAACACCAGACACTGATAAATCCCCATCTTAAAAGTATCTAAAAAGTCCCCTAAAAAGCTATCTACAGATAGTCTGCAGCTAGTGCAAGGACATATGATGAACACCCGGGACATACTGCCTACTGCGTGAGCAGCGCAGGTGTGTTTCGTTACCTCTTGCTTTTCATTTCGCCGCCCATGTTAACAGGTTAGCGCAGCCACACAGCCCGCATGAGACGAGCGTCATATTTATAGATTCGGAGTCTTGCCTATTTTATACGCGAAACTTCCTGTGTCCGTTTCAACTTAAACACTCTGTGTCAAGTTTGAATTATTGATAATTAATATTTATAAGCTCCTTAAACTTTTCTGGTCGAAACTCAATATAAATGATATTTATAATGAAAAGAAATATCATTTAAGGACATTAACTCAATGTAGAAAGGTAGGGCTGGCTGGCAGAGCCACGCAGCAGTGCTGCAGCAGAAACGCTGCCTGTGTGGACAACACAGGCATGCAGCGCAGCAGAGAGGTAATGCCACACACACAAGCTGTGTGTCCCAGACGTATTTCCCTCCAAAAGCCTGACTTTAAATAGAAAGTTAACATATTTTGTATATGGACATAAAAGGGAGACTTCCTGGTTGTATTGATGGTAAGAAAAGTTTAGGCTCTGATTTGGCCAATGAGATATCTAATGGGTTCAGCCTACATGGCTGGATTATCATGTATTCTACATTGTCGTGATGTGCCATTTGTTTACTTTTTAATAGAGAGAGTAATTGTGCATTGATGCACATGTAGGAGTAGACTGACCCCATCCCAATGCAACAGGCTATTATATGCCAATGATTTGGCAGGTTTACTTTGAGAGGAAGAGTAGAGACAGTGATGCATGGTACACTTTCCACTTTATTTTGTATCCTCTCAGGATATACAGTATAATCAGTTAGCCAACCAAAAAGTGTATGCACCATGGCGTGTACTTCAGCATGAAGCTTATCAAAAGAACAGATTGCATGCTGCTTTTTAACATAAAGTTTGAAATCTACAATTTCAGCACCGAAGGGTCTACAAGTGCCACCTTCACACACAATTGCTCAACATGGCGTCACATTCATGGTAGAACACATTCATTTGAATGTATGTTTCATTTGAATAACATGCAACTGAGAAAGTTGCATGAAAATGTAGAAACACATTTTGTTTCTGAAATGTATGATCTCGGAGGTGTATTGGACTTTGTGTGTATTAAAACACCTTAAAGAGAGATACGACAGAGTTGATTACATACTTAGAGAGAGTAACACTAAAATATATTTATACATATATTTATTTATTTGATTTATATATACATGTATACATTATTTATACATTTGTTTTAATGGCACACATTCATTTTCAATACATACTCCATGTTTTACGCCTCATGCTATACCTCTTTATACCTCTCCAAACATACTCCGATACTGCGCTGGCGTTATTGCCAGCATGACCTATTACTGTGGAAGAGAGAAAAATGACTCCCACTCTTAAAATCAACACAGAGGAGTCTAAAGGTGAGGCTGGACCCCCATCTCGGTGGGTTAAAATCTCTCACCCACAAAAAATGTCTCACCCAAATATACATATCAAAGTCACATTCAGAGGGGGCGACAGAAAATTCGAACGTAGTGGGGTGGTAAGAGGAAAAAAGGCAATTTTGCTGAGTCACTCTGAGGCCAATTCCCCCCCCCCCCCCCCCCATCTCATAATAATTCAGTGTAGCACTAGAGAAGTGGTGGGCCGCAGAGATAAGCGGTCCCACTGAACGACGACAATCTGGGATGATTGAACAAGCCAAGGGAAAGCACAAGCAGAGACGAATGGAGCATTGGCCGAGCAATAGGAAGTATTGTGAAGGGAACAAAATGTGCACAATGGAGCGCGTGCATGTGAGTAATTGTGGCCCACTAGAATCACGGTGTAACATAACTCAGGGTAGGTTCGGGGTATTGTAGTATGAAGGGTAGCAGGAATCATTTTGTATTGCGTGTGTGTATATCTAATTAATCATGTGGCTCCTTTAGTCAGAGCCAGTCGCAGTTATCGTTTAAAGCCGCATAGGGAAGTGCATGCTAAATAGAAATGCAACTTGTACTTGTACACATGTCCTTGGACATGTCCATGAAAAAAAGAGATACCCGAAAAAGATTGACTTTAGCCCATATTGCCATGTTGATCAATTCAATGGATGGAGACCATTCATGATCTATAGGAGGTCTCTAGGATATGGCGCAGACAGGTTATAAAATACATTAAGACAAATGAGGACCTTGCCATTAATGGTATTGTCCTCATGCGAGATTTATAGACGCTGCGCTGCTAGCAGTCACGTTGCAGTAGCAGTAATCAACAAGGGCAATGCATATGCAAAGTACATGGAAAAACTGCAAAAAAAGTAGCCTTTGATACAAAGGTAAAATGTGTTCATATGAGCAATATAGTGCATATTTGTTCACATATTTTATTTTATATCAACTTTAAAAAAAATAGTATGAAGATACCTTATAACCAAATAAGTAATAGAGATTGAAGCTTCAAACACTTCTTTCATGTCAACATGACATGTCAGTACTATTTTACTCTGTTACTGTCATTCATGCCCGACCTTGCAGAACCTCAGCCTGCACAAGGTCCTGAATGACATGTTTGATGAGCTGTCGATACAGCATCTACCTTTAAGGCAACATAGAAATACATGGTATTTTCATGTTGTTTATATACACAGGCATTCAGAAGGTGCACGTAGGAGACCTACGGCAGTAGTCTTGAGCATGAAACTGCTCACTGTGGCCTTCATTTATAAGACGCTGCTGGTTCAATGATTTTTGGATGAATGTTAACTTGATTTTTCGTTATGAAACAAAAAATGAATTGGATGAAATTGGATGCCACTAATTAAAGGGGGGGCGGGGTGGGCTGATAAATAACTATTTGAGATCTGGCTAGAGACCCGGGCAGATAAATCAATGATTTATCAGATAAATGACACTTTACAGATTGGCCTTGTCACAAAGCCAAACGTAGAGCATGTCATATTCTGTGGTGTGTGTGTGCGTGCATGTTGCTTATGTCCATATGCACTTGAATCAATTCATTCCAATAGCTCCTCTCAGTTAGAAATGTAATATTCATACAAATGTCAGGCATTGAGATTGATCATTGTCAGTTCTTGGGACATCACCTGCCAATTTCTAAGTGAACATAACAGAACAAGTTCAAACAAGTAATACTAAGGTACAGACCAATCATCTCCTCCATATGATCCAGATGAACATGAACAAGACTCCGAAGTGTGGTGAACGTAACCCGGTGCTCCTCTTTAAAATAGCATATTTTTAAATCTGAAACAAATGGGGAAAGTGTTGCTCCAATGTGCATAATTTAATTAGTTCCCCCTATCTTGACTTGTCATGTGCATACCTGGTAGAATGGCTCCACTGCTTAGGCATGAATGGCCTTTTACATCAGCGACTGGGGTCTTAGCGGTTGCTGCTAACGGTGCAGATGCTGCAGGTGGGAAGGGGATTATCTGGTAAAGCTGGGTTAGAGGTAGGCAGCATGTATTCACCCCCCCGAGCTGACTCACGACAAAACCGGTCCATACTGCAAACGCCTCACTGTGACTCCTCGCATGGGATGTTAACTGCAGATTAACTGCTGAACAAAGAAACTTTTTTGGGGGGGTGTTGGTCACGACAGTGTGATGTTATTTTGACCATCGCAAATGTTGTGCATGCTACAGTACATTTTTCAGCAGACCGAAGGACAAAAACACTACTGCGAATGGAATAAGATTAAAACTGCCGTCGCAGCAACAATACATTAGAAATGAATGAAGACACAATAAAAGTAAACACACTGTGGATAACCATAACAGACCAGACAGCACAATACACAGTCACCAACGTTCAACCTCATCCCAGCGCAAACCTTCACCAGTCAGTCTGGTGCATGGCAGCACATGGCTGTTGGCTTGTGTAGGCCTAGCGCATATATTTCACCATCTCAAAGTACCTTTTCATGAAATACAAATGTAAAACTATAGGATGTAAATTAGCAAGAAATGTAAATTACAACATTCCTGCATCTGCTTCCAAATCACACCACAGAACACACAGTATAACTTTCCAGTAACAGAAAACAAGACTAGGTGAAAACCTAATATGTGGCTGGACCGTGTGACAACAACAATGGTGTAACTCAGTCACTCACTCACTCACTCAGTGACAGAGTGCCGCGGAAGGTCCATTGAATGTATTGGTACCTTGATGTGTGCACTGTGCAGCATTTCGCCACATTAAGAAATGCTGCCAATAGCTGCTCAGGCTTGGTGATGGTGGCCAGGTCTGCAGCCCATCCCTGACAGTCAATATCATATTCATATTAAAAGTCAAAATGTTGTTTTTAAAGGTCTTCAGTGTTCAAAAGAAAAATGTCCTTTAAGTCTTTGAAAGCACAAAGTTGTGTACAAATAGAGTGGCTTATTTTTCTTTACTAGACACTCAAAAAGCTTTTCATTCATTATTATTTCCCTTGAATGGGGTTGTCAGGGAGCGACTCCTACTATCTGATAATAAAGTCAATATTAGGACAGACCACTGGGAATCTGAAAACTCAAATGTCCAAATGTGTTATTTTCCCCAGACCAACAATGGTTGTCCAAAAAATAATAATCAACACAGTTAAATATTCTTGTCAAACACAAACATGGCAATGCATGATTGGGCACGCACACACACATACACATACACACACACACACACACACACACACACACACACGCACACACACACACACACCCCTCATGCACAAACACACACACACACACACTTAAGGGTTAACAAAGGAATTGTATTAATTAAAGGAGGGGTTTGGGGAGTTGAGGACAAAACTAACTGAAGTTCTTGCCGGATCGGAGCAATGTCCAGTAGGGGTCAGTCTCCCTGGGCCTGGGGACACACAGCAGGAGAGTGGCAACCAGCAGGGTAAGAGGGAATGAACAACAACATTGATCACTAATGACCTCACCCAGCTTATGTCGCTGTCCTCGGGGCTGAAGTCTCTCCTCAGCCACTGTGGTGGGCCTTGGCAGCCTGATCACCCCACAACACACATACACACAGGATCTCCTATATTAATTTAATGAACTTCATTTTTTCTCCAACAGAGGACCTCCTCCCTAACCAATCAATCAACAACCAGAATACAATATTGACATCACCAAAAGTAATCTTCAATTCTCTACCACTGTATTGTAGGTGAGTGTGATGAACTGGCGGTAAAGCAATAGATAGAATTACAAAGTTTTACAAATCGTAGTCTAGGCTGTGTGCTGGCTAGATGCTGGGATGCTATTAATAGCTAATGGATGCTAATAATATTGCAACTCAAACCAGAAAATTACACAGTAAATTATGTACTGCTGACCCCATTTCATTCTTTGCCATATCAACAAAAACATGGAATTTAAACAGGATTAAACCAAGCGCCATCCAGCTACATACATATTACCTGTCTCACATCCTTGTGGAGGAGAAAACTTCTGCAGTGCTATGGGGCCACCAACTCAACTCTCATCTCCATCAACTCTAATTATTTCAGTTGAGCCCTCCAATACCCTTCCTCTACTCTCCATCTGAATCAGCCAAACTAGTAGAGCACTTTTGTTCTCAATTGACTGCATGTGACATCATTAATAGATGGTATGCTCATTTTGTATAAGCAAAGTAGTCTGCATTTGTCACTAGTCACACAAAAAAACGCAAGATTGCCAACACTACACAGAGTATGACTTCTGCAACGTGTGTGTGTGTGGGTATTCTTTGTGGTATCTTACAGAATATATTATGAGATCATCAAGAATGTTGACTACTTGTTCAAAACATTATTTATTTGATGAATAAATGCTCCGTAAAAAAAAGAGACGCCTCCTGTCCTCCCCACTTACAAAAGTCACCAGCCTCCACTGACACACACACACACAGAAATGCAAAACGAAAAAAAAGTCTAATGCAATAAAAAAACAAAATCATGAAAATGTTGTGACTTTTCCACTGAAACTGGAGCTGGGATCCGATGAGAGGGAAGAGCAAAGAGTGGCAGTGTGTGTGTTTTAAATGCAAAAGGCGTGAGGGATGCTGGGAACAATCATGTTTATTCTATTGAATCAGTTATCCTCATACATATGACTTGGTACTGGGTTCGCTGTTTGTGTGTGTGTGTGTTGTCTCAATACACATACTCTCCATCTCTCTCTCTTTAAAGACCTCCTGGTCTCATTGGCCGTATACAGGCTTTTCCTTTGTGTGTGTGAACATGAAATCACACGAATGGGCAGGTCCTAATATAGACAGATACAAGAGATGCTTTCTATAGCATCAGCCCCTCTGTTTAGGATTCGCTACCCCTGCAGTGCCTTACATTACAATTATGTTGTCCTTTTCATTCAAACAACATTAAAGTTGCTGTGGGTAGGATTTCAGCGTTGTAAAGAGAAAGAGAGCAGAAAAGAGAAGAAGAGAGCACGATTTTAAAGCTAAACATTTTAAAAAAAACTCCCCTCCCTCTCTGCTCCGTCCTCCCTATATTTCTCCGCCATTGAGGAGGGTTTACATTTCACCACCTGTGATTGACAGGCAAGATGGATTCCCCAAACCAATCAGGGAAAAGATGCCCTGATTGGTCAGAAAAGAGCTGGGAGTGGTCTAAAATCCAAATGTTCTCATACAGAGGCAGGCGCAGTCAACTGGAAACAGATATTCTCACAGCGCATTTCACTCACTAATAGCTGACAGATGGCTGTGGCATTTCTAACAAATTACACTCAATTAATAAGTCTGTTGTGTTACCTGCATCACCTTTAATATCTCCGGTGCTTTAAGATGTTTCTTGATTAAAATATTTTTGTTATTGACTGAATTCAAAATGTAGTCAGAAATTACATTTTATATACTTTGATCGTGTGTGTGTGTGTGTGTGTGTGTGTGTGTGTGTGTGTGAGTGTATGTGCGTGTGCCATTCAGTTCAGTTAATCAACTCAACTATAAACTGTGGGTGAATGTATTTCTATTCCCAGTCGGGTCTTTTGTGTATTTCATGAGATGGACCATAACTTCTACATCTTCATTAACAGCCTGGTGTCTGCAGCATGTAGTCATCTACAGCTCCTTAATTGGCCTGTTCATTTTACTGGGCCACACACACACACACACACACTAGAGAGAGACTGCCACCAGTATAAGATGAATTGGCTGTCTATTTACTCTCTTTTTCTAGTGCTAGTACTCTCTCTCTCTCCTTCCTTCTCACATTTAAGTCTGAAATTGCTTCATCCCTTCGTCTTTCTCCTCACTTCATCCACTATATCCCACTTAATTCAACCCCCCCTCTCTCATCCTTGCTCCTGAATACTCTTTCCGTCTCATTTGTGTTTTACACCAGAGTAGGACATGTTCACCTGGTAACCGTTGGTTTTTGGGGCGTTCACTGCCCACTAAGTGGACCATCAGGCACACAGATAACGCTATAGAAAGTGAACTTTCTATAGCATTACATGCACATACAAGCACTACTACACTCACACACACACCTCTCATGCCCCCCCCCCCACACACACCCCTCATGCATGCACACACACACACACACACACACACACACACACACACACACACACACACACACACACACACACACACACACACACACACATACACGTTTACTTTACCAACAGGGGACTATCGGTTTTCATCGACCAAGTGGGGACCTCTATTTCTGGTCATTTTAAAAATACAAAAACATAATACAGTGTTTAGTTTGAAGTACTTTTGTCATAATATAACTTCAAATGTGTTGTTTTTTATTTTTTTAAAGTAGTTGCCAAGAGGGGACTTGAATCCTTAAGCGACATTTACATATCTAAGAGGGGACTCCATTCACTGCAGCAGGGGAGCTGTGCCTATTGTTTCACTCAATGAGTGTTTGCCAACAGCAGTCTTAACAGTACTCTGTCAGTCTTAACAGTACAAGAGGGGACCTTCTAGTGAAATAGTGGAATCTATCTTTAACAGTAAATATATTCTATTGATGTGAATCACAGATCCCACAATTGTCAGAAATGTTTCCTTAACATGTACAGTTACATTTTTTATAAAGCAAGCATAGTGTGCACTCCCATGTTAATAATAATATAAAAAACTTGTAAACATAATGTTAAGATATATTTAGAACAGTTAAAAAATGTGTGATTAATTTGCGAGTTAACTATGGACAATCATGCGATTAATCACAATTAAATATTTGATTTATTTATTATTTATTATCTACTATAGAGACAGCACTAAACTTTTTTTTCTAACCTAATGGATACATAAATGCTGGAGTGTAAGTGTCACTCCATACCATCTAACAGGGGACCAGTGTCATTTTGTACAGGCAATGAGGGGACTTCCAAGTGGGAACCATCTTTTCTGTTTAACAGCACTAAGTACAAAATAAATCTACACATTAAACTTTCTTTGAAGGTCTGTATACTATTGTGCAGGTTCTGACATATGCTGTTGGTAACTCCATCAAAAAGACAGATGATAGCTTTAAGGCTGTTCAAGTGCAGGGAACAGTGATTGTTGATTGATTGAACGGTGATAAATTGTGGTAGTTAAAACTGAAGTCATGTTATTGTGAAAAAAGATCATTTAGAAAATACTGTCCCTTACATAAGTTCACATTCAAAGAACAGACACACTTTGTGCTCTAAAATATAAAAGATGGTCCCCACTTGGATTGTACAACATGACAGAAGTCCCCTGATAAATAGTATGGGGCGACACTCACACTCCTGCATGGATCCATTCATAAATTATGGAAAATACTAAATGAAATCCTCATCAATATATCAATATAAGTTTTTTTTCTCATGACAAAATGTCCCTTATGAACTATGGAAGAACTGTCTAAAGGCTCTATGGCAAATTATTTATTTTCTACTATAGAGAAAGCCGTTAACTATTTTTTTCTAACCAAATGAATACATAAATGCTGGAGTGTAAGTGTCGCTCCATACCATTTAACAGGGGACCAGTGTCATTTTGTACAGGCAATGAGGGGACTTCTGTCATTCTGTACAATCCAAGTGGGAACCATCTTTTCTGTTTAACAGCACAAAGTTAAAAACAAAATTCTACACATCAAATTTTCTTTGAAGGTCTGTATACTATTGTGCAGGTTCTGATATATGCTGTTGGTAATTCCGTCAAAAAGACAGATGATAGCTTTAAGGCTGTTCAAGTGCAGGGAACAGTGGTTGTTGATTGATTGAACGGTGATAAATTGTGGTAGTTAAAACTGAAGTCATGTTATTGTGGAAAAAGATAATTTAGAAAATACTGTCCCTTACATAAGTTCACATTCAAAGAACAGACAATACTATTTAGAAAAATATTTACCAAATGTAAAATACACAGATGAATGGATTTGAACTGGTTATGTTCTTGGCATGTCTGGTCATTAACAAAACCTCATGTTGTTAGTGTCTAATGTAACAATCAATAATGCAAGATATCTTATTATTGATTTTAGAAAATATAGATTTATTTTGGTCTGAATTTTAAATCCAGCATCAATCAGACAGTCAGTGGTCTAAGACCCTGGCCTTAAGCGATATTTACATATCTAAGAGGGGACTCCATTCACTGCAGCAGGGGAGCTGTGCCTATTGTTTCACTCAATGAGTGTTTGCCAACAGCAACTGTTGCTTCTGTCAGTCTTAACAGTACAAGAGGGGACCTTCTAGTGAAATAGTGGAATCTATCTTTAACAGTAAATATATTCTATTGATGTGAATCACAGATCCCACAATTGTCAGAAATGTTTCCTCAACATGTACAGTTATTTTTTTATAAAGCAAGCATATTGTGCACTCCCATGTTAATAATAATATAAAAAACTTGTAAACATAATTTTAAGATATTTAGAACAGTTAAAAAATGTGTGATTAATTTGCGAGTTAACTATGGACAATCATGCGATTAATCACAATTAAATATTTGATTTATTTATTATCTACTATAGAGACAGCACTAAACTTTTTTTTCTAACCTAATGAATACATAAATGCTGGAGTGTAAGTGTCACTCCATACCATCTAACAGGGGACCAGTGTCATTTTGTACAGGCAATGAGGGGACTTCCAAGTGGGAACCATCTTTTCTGTTTAACAGCAAGTAAAAAATAAATCTACACACTGGCTTTGCATTTGATAGGCACAGGGACTTGCAAATGATCATCCTTGTATCGTCTGGCTGCTTTTAACAAATCATTTATATAAATAATGATTTAGTATGGGAGGAATGCCAGGAATGTCACCAAAGATATATGACCATTCACTATCAAGCATACCTGAGTCGAGTCGGTCTGAGTTGGATACAACCATGGTTCTAAATTAACACCCGCCAACCCGCCAAATGCGGGTTAAAAATCATTTTGGCGGGTGTTAATAAAATCTTACTAGCCAGTTTGGCCGGTGATGCATGAGGCAATCATGTCAGTCAGAGCTGCTCTACTGTTCTCGCTCCCTGGGCAGTACTGACTACATTTCCCATGAACACTGTCGTGATGCTACGTGATGACGTATAAGACGCGTATAAGACCCCATTGGCTCCGCGCAGGCAGTGCAACCAACCAGCGCGAGTAACCATGGAAACAGAAAACACAAAGAAGAAGAAGAAGAAAAAGAATGAATGAACGAAGCAGAAACTACCAAAAGAAGGGAGCTAAAGTAAATTAAAAAGTAACGTTAGCCTAAACGTAAACTAAATGCGGCGGTGGTTGGTTGGACGGACTGGGGGCGAGAAGAGGAAGGAGGCGTGTGAGTCCGAGAGGGCTCTCCTCCGACACATTACTCTGAAGCCCCAGTGACGGTCTGGAAGTGCGGATAAAAAAGAAAACGGCGGCTAAAGCTGGTGTGTGTGCATAGGCATAGATTACGGGGGGGGGGGGGGGGGGGGGCGTAGATTACTATTTATAATTTGAATTTTGTCCCCACCACTTTTAAAAATGTGCAAACCAATTGCGACCAAAAAAATCCCCACATACTCAACTAAGGTAACTTTAGAAAGTTACCAGCCAAATTGGCTGGTAATCAAAAAAGTTAATTTAGAACCCTGGATACAACATCTGGGCTATGAGAAGTTAGAAACCTTGGAACTCACTGTAGAAAGGCCTAACGACTATCGTCAACTTCAGGTAACCATCCCCCACTGCAACCTTGGAACTCACTGTAGAAAGGCCTAACGACTGTCGTCAACTCCAGGTAACCATCCCCCAAACTGCAGACGACCAGACAGGCACAGGCTGTCACAGAATAATGTGCAGAGAGCAACACCCCTCCCCCGCTCTAAGTCACTTCTCAGAGGCAACACTCACCACAATTTAATCTTAAAGTTAGGACCTGTGAAGCGCGTGGTGTCTTATGAATGCAATGAACACATTGATTATTACAGCATGCACAATACCATACAATGAAATTATCATAGAGACATGAATGATTATTTAATCAATCATGTGCTGGTAATTCTTTAGTCTTTATCTTTTGAAAGCCCTTTAAAAGTGTTATTTTCCTCCAACCCAAGACTAAGTATCCATTCCACATTCCCCCCCTCTAAAAGCGGTATATAATGTGGAGATTAGAAACAAAATGGTATAGTAACAAAATCCTACTTTATCTCTATAGTTAAATTAGTCTTTAGCAATTTATTAGAATTAAAATCAATAAACCTGCTAGTTTGATAGTATCTAGACTAAAACTGGAAGTGGACCTGTTTGCAGTTGCATTGCCAGAGACAATTTGCATGACTGTGCCAGCATTAGTGAGCAATTATTGTCTGATCCTAAGAACCAATCGCTGTCCAGGGGTCCGTTTCACAAAGCAGGTTTAGTGAAAACTCTGAGTTTATTAACCCTGAAATGAGGGAAACACTGTTTTCCGTTTCACAAAGGGAGGTAACTCAAACCAGAGAAAGAGGGGTAACTCTAGCCAGTTTCACAGAGAGAGGTAACTTGAGCTCTCGGTCAGTTACCGTAGTAACAGACTCTATGAAACTAACCTGGTCGGGACCAGGTTTTTCACAATGGACCTCGAGGTTCTCTCTGTCTCCGCTCTCTTTCAGCCACACACGCCATTTGATTTCCTCATTCATTCAGTCAGCAGTCGAGTTTTGGCGTTGTACAATGTCAGAGATGCTGAGCAAGGCAACTGTATACAGTCAAATAGCCACTTAAAATTTACTTTACAGTGTAAAACATGATCAAAATGATCATGCCGAGGTCTTATCTGTTTGAACAATGTTTTTATATGTCATCTTAAGCTGCTGCCAAGTGCGCTTCTCCCCCGCGGGATTGCACCTAAATGAAATAAATAAATGGTTACCATTCAAGCAGTTTTCCCCTCTAATATTATTGTGATTGCAAAGGACTCCATTTAAACTTATGCAGCAGTGTTGCACTTCTTACTAAAAACGTGTTGAAATTCGCCATATGAGCGCATTAGGATTTCCAATTGGAGGTTGGTGAAAAACGTAGACCTCCTCTTCCCTGTTGCCATGGTGACTCGTCGAATCGGGGCTCCATTGATGCTGGCTTTTTATAGTTGTGGTGCACACGCTTAACCCTGAAACTACTCTGAGTTGATAAAATTAACTCAAATCCGCTGTTCTGGAACCGAAAACTGAGAGTTTTCTATTTCAGAGTAGATCAACTCAGCGTTTAGGATTAGACTCAGAGGTTGTTGAACCTGCTTTGTGAAACGGACCCCTGAAAGCTAGTTGAGATTGTGTATATATTCTGGCCATTTGAAAAAAAAAGTAGTAGAAGTAGTAAGTAGGCCACTTTTCCAGGAGACCACTTTTTTCTACATCGATGTTTTCGATTTGTCGATTTGTCGGCTCGAAAAATTGACAAAGACGTTGTCTTTTTGAAGGACTTGATCAACCCAGGAAAGTTCAACACAGTACTTGAGGCTGTAAAAAATATGACTGGGTTTGATGCCTTAACAAACAGATTCTCAGTTCCCTCAACAGCACTGAAACTGCGCCACTCCCTTGTGAAGGTGTCGCATATTGTGCAAGGAGAGGCTCTGCGTCAAGAGGACAATGCCTTAAAGGGAAGGGTGGAACAGTTCATCAAATTAATTAAGCTAGAATGGACAACACGTTTCATCCAACGCACTGAAAACCCTGTACCAGAACAAATGGAACAGCTCTGGCAATATCCAAAATAGCAAGATCTGTTGTTGCTATTCTTAGATATATATCTTATATCTATGTTATAGATATATAAGCTGTAAATACAACTCACTCAAAAAGCCACAATGACAACATTGTTGGGGCAACTCTACTTGCAAAATAACACAATATATATATATATATATATATATATATATATATATATATATATATATATATATATATATATACACACAGTATATATCATAATTATCTCTTAAGAATCTCTCTCTATCCATTTTGCTTATTTATTTCTTACTCATCCTCATGTTGGAGTGTGAATGTCACTCTATGCTATCTAAGAGGGAACTTCTGTCATTATGTATCAGCCAACAGTGGACCCCTGTCATTCCATACAGTAGAAGTGTGGACCATTTTCTGTAATGCAAATCAACAATTCTAATGCATTTCTTTAAATGTAGATTGGGGACTGACGCACATTGTAAAATGTATGGAAATCACTCATTGTTAGATGGAAGATAAAGGTACATTTTGGGGATTGAACTATTATAAAAGTATAGTCCCTAAAAGTGTCTTTTTTTTTTTTATACCAGACTTGTTTATTATATTTTTTAATAGATATAATCTTGCTACTGACTGTTCTATTCCTAATTACTAATTACAGCTTAGTGTTTTTTTTCTTTTCCCTGCATTTTTAAATTCTAAAGTATTTACTACTCCCTTGCCTTCTGGGTAGCCCTTTATTTAATACAGTGTCATACTTGACAATGGTTAAGCAATCCATTAAAGCTGAGCGTTTAGATTCTGTTACAGAAACATATTAACATTGTGTTGGACGAATAATTATTACATTAGTTGAGATTACCATCTTTTCGTTGCAATATATTTTTGTTATTTCCTCTATTCGTAAAAGCAGGAGTGTGTATGTCGCTCCACGCTATCTAAGAAGGGACTTGTGTCATTTTGTAATAGCCAACAGTGGACCTCTGTCATTACATACAAAAAAGTTACGTTATGCAAATCAACAGATACAATGCATTCCTTTAGCCGTAGACTAAGCACACAAGTTTGTAGTTGTAAAAAAACAAAAACCTTATTAAGTTTAGAAATTTGTGTTCATGTCTTTTGTGAAATTAAGCCATCCTCTAGCTGACTTGTCCGTTGTATCGCAGACAAATTTATAATTTCTGGGCCTCTGTCCTATATACCATGCTAAATTGTTCTCTGGCAATATCCAAAATAGCAAGTTCTGTTGTTGCTATTCTTAGATATATAACTTATAGATATATAAACTGTAAATACAACTCACTCAAAAAGCCACAATGACAACATTGTTGGGGCAACTTTACTTGCAAAATAACACAATATATATATATATATATATATATATATATATATATATATATATATATATATATATATATATATATATCATAATTAGATTCTTATTATCTCTTAAGAATCTCTCTATCCATTTTGCTTATTTATTTCTTACTCATCCATGTTGGAGTGTGAATGTCACTCTATGCTATCTAAGAGGGAACTTCTGTCATTATGTACCAGCCAACAGTGGACCCCTGTCATTCCATACAGTAGAAGTGTGGACCATTTTCTGTAATGCAAATCAACAATTCTAATGCATTTCTTTAAATGTAGATTGGGGACTGACGAAATTGTAAAATGTATGGAAATCACTCATTGTTAGATGGAAGATAAAGGTACATTTTGGGGATTGAACTATTTTAAAAGTCTAGTCCCTAAAAGTGTCTTTTTTTTTTACCAGACTTGTTTATTATATTTTTTAATAGATATGATCTTGCTACTGACTGTTCTATTCCTAATTACTAATTACAGCTTAGTTTTTTTTTTTCTTTTCCCTGCATTTTTAAATTCTAAAGTACTTACTACTCCCTTGCCTTCTGGGTAGCCCTTTATTTAATACAGTGTCATACTTGACAATGGTTAAAGCAATCCATTAAAGCTGAGCGTTTAGATTCTGTTACAAAAACATATTAACATTGTGTTGGACGAATAATTATTACATTAGTTGAGATTACCATCTTTTCGTTGCAATATATTTTTGTTATTTCCTCTATTCGTAAAAGCAGGAGTGTGTATGTCGCTCCACGCTATCTAAGAAGGGACTTGTGTCATTTTGTAATAGCCAACAGTGGACCTCTGTCATTACATACAAAAAAGTTACGTCATGCAAATCAACAGATAAAATGCATTCCTTTAGCCGTAGACTAAGCACACAAGTTTGTAGTTGTAAAAAAACTAAAACTTTATTAAGTTTAGAAATTTCTGGGCCTCTGTCCTATATACCATGCTAAATTGTTCTCTGGCAATATCCAAAATAGCAAGATCTGTTGTTGCTATTCTTAGATATATAACTTATAGATATATAAGCTGTAAATACAACTCACTCAAAAAGCCACAATGACAACATTGTTGGGGCAACTTTACTTGCAAAATAACACTATATATATCATAATTAGATTCTTATTACTTACTCATCCTCATGTTGGAGTGTGAATGTCACTCTATGCTATCTAAGAGGGAACTTCTGTCATTATGTATCAGCCAACAGTGGACCCCTGTCATTCCATACAGTAGAAGTGTGGACCATTTTCTGTAATGCAAATCAACAATTCTAATGCATTTCTTTAAATGTAGATTGGGGACTGATGAAATTGTAATTTTTTTAAAATACTTTTTTATTGATACAAATGAATAGATAGGTTTTTGTTTGACTGTTCTATTCCTAAAAACACACTAACAAATCAAGTTTGACAAATTATTATTACATTAGTTGAGATTACTATCTTTTCCTTACAGTATATATAGTTATTTCCTCTTTTCATAAAAGCAGGAGTGTGAATGTCGCTCCACGCTATCTAAGAGGGGACTTGTGTCATTTTGTAATAGCCAACAGTGGACCCCTGTCATTACATACAAAAAAAGTGTGGAACTTTTAAAGCTGAGCCTTTACATTTTGTTAGAAAAATACACTATTTTTGTTTGTTGTTTGCATTTTTGTTTGTTGTTTGCATGTTTGAAGAGACTGGTTTTCTTCGTGTTTGCATGTTTGAAGAGACTGGTTTTCTTTACTAAGTAGGCTGTTTAACAGCCCTCTACAGTCTGAATGACCCTCTGGGGCTGCAGGCCATTCACACAATAGAGGAGTGTTTGAAGCGACGTGTGTGAATTGGTCGTGAACTTCCAGCTCCTGGCCAGCAGAGGCGCTGCTGAGTATGGACTTAAACACTCACACACTTTCAGGTCCCCTCTTGGCAAAAGTTGAGAAAATGCACCAAAATGTGTTAGGCATGTTTTTAGCTTGATTTAAGGCATGACCAAGAGGGGACCTGAAAAATGTCCCCTCTTGGCTCGGAGGTCCCCTGTTGGTGAAGGTGTTACGACGCCAAAGTCCCCTGTTGGATAGTTAGGCAAGTGCACACATACACACATACCCCTCATGCACAAACACACACACACACACACTCACATCCACACTTTAAAGGAGTCAGTAGGAGGAGTCTGGCATGGTTTTGAAGATTATCAGGGGAGCCATATTATAAAAGGTGTGTGTGTGTGTGCGTGCACATGCGTGTGCATGCTTGTGTGCGTGCGTGTGTGACACCATAATGAGTACGTGGTGACAATTTGGGGATGCTGTCCCCATGGCAGAGGCTGATGTGGGAGTCAAGATGAAAGCCTGCTGGCGTCTGAGTGCTCATTACACCCGTCACCTTCTGTTTACTCTAGTTCAGTCTCCACTACCAGCGACACACAGATGAGAGGGCAGGGGAGCTGGTGTTTCAGAGTGTCATCATCCCCCATATAGAGAACCAGCACCAACAGAGACACAACCAACATCATAGGGAGTAGGGGTAAGGCTAGGGGACTCTGATCAGAGAGACTTACATCATGCGGCTTTCTGTTGCACACGACATCCGCAACGCACCCATGTGAAATCTGTGGTCCCAGGCGATCCTCATGACATGCTTAGATCCATGCAAAAGAGTCTACAGAAAACATAGCAGGAACATCTGAATGTGAAAAGCTAACTTGTTCCACTTTTGGTAGCTTAATACATCGTGCAAACACGGTATGAATAAGATAAGTCTACAAAAAAAGTCCTTAAGGCGTTTCCAAAAGAAAGGATGTTAGTTAAACGGAACAAAATATATAAAAGAAAAGTATACAATAAACCGTTTTCCATTGTATCACCATTGTAATCCACTTATACCATCTCTGACCAGAAAAAGGCATGAGATATGTGTGTGCCAGATCAAATTGAGCTACTTTAAACCCAGATAAGTGTGTATGATTATGTACAGATACGGTTTTAAGGGGGTGTTAGGGGACACGGAAAGCTGAACCACTGAAACCGCTACTTCCTGCCAAGGTAGAAGGCGGAGGTTAAAAACACACAATCTGCTAACTTATGTTTCCTGTAGTCTCTTGAAAGTCAACCAGACCCCTGCTGACCCCACATCATTGAGCTGTGTCACTTTGTGTCTCTGTGTGTTTTTGTCTCACTTCCTTAACCTTCAATGTGTTGAGGAAGTGGACCGCTTTCTACTTGCATCCGAGTTTCATCATCAGAAATTGCGCCCCAACTATGAATACAGATGAAGAGTCTCTGGGGAGATAGACACACACACACACACACACACATACCACTCATGCATGCACACACACACACACACACACACACACACACACATACACAACCTTCATGCATGCACACAGACACACACACACTATGAGGTGTAAAATGATTCAGCGAACTATCGTCAAACGCCTCACCGCACACTGCTACGTCTTAAGTTTGTGTATACGTGTATATGTGTACTTTAGCGTGCTGAATCAAACACCCCATCAACACACACCACACCTTACAGTTTGATAGATAACTAGGCGTGCGTGTAGGTACGCATTGTGAGTGTTGCACATGTTTACTTTTGGTATGCTGCACAGAACGCCTATATATATATATATATATATATATATATATATATATATATATATATATATATATACTGTATATATATATATATACAGTATATATATATATATATGAAAGAGAGAAAGAAAGAAAGTATACATATACTGCAGTCTCAGTGGGACATGGCTGAATGAAACAAAGAAAAAAACAAGGAGTGAATTTCAAATGAACACATTTCTAATCATCTCCAACCTCACCGCACAGTGTGACAGTGAGGAACGCTTTCTATTAAGAGAACGAGTGAGAAGACTGATACCCAACAGTACAGGACACCAGAAAAATCAATAAACCACGACAACAACTGGCTCCACACCGAAACCGATGGTGTGTCGCACATTATTGTTAGCATTCTAGTCGTCTCAGCAAAGAGGAACTTCTGCATGCTGCCCGACCTTGTCGATGGTTATTTATTATTTATGGCGGTCATGTCACACTGCTGTATGTATGTATGGTGACAGGCCTCACAGCCCAGACACATCCTGATGTGAATTAATCCATTACGGGGTAGAAGGATCTAGAAGTGGACGTCTTGATGGATGGCCCACCAAACACCACTGTTTATTCATGATCTCCATCCTTTTTTTTTTTGTACCTTGGACATTTTTACCAATTTTAAATGTAATTTTAAAGAACCAAAATTAAACTGGTCAAACTGATACCAGTATACTTATTTTAACAGTTTCAATGAAAGTATCATAGAAAACATGCTTTGCCTTCTTGGGACATTGCCTTCTTCAGTAAAACTGAAAACACCAAATAAGTGCTGTATCAGGTGGGTTCCCTTACTTCCAGAAAACAAAAGTCTAAATAGCTGCAATTTGGACAGGATATGTCATACTCTACTCTCTAGTCCCCTCTCTGCATCTTGAGCAGCATGTGGTATTTACACTGGCTTGTCAAGTGTCAGGCGCATCTCCGGAGCACGCCAACGGTGTTTACGTCGACGACACTGTTGACAGCGCTTGTCGTCAAGGAGATATTTACAGCGGGGTGACGGCAGCCATTTATCAAGTGTTATTTCCAGGGTACTTCCAAGTCTTATGTTCTCTTATGTGTCCTCACAGATGGTTCAACCTGCACTATGTAACTTAGTTCACCACTGTTCACTTCTGTTCTAAATTGTTTTAAATAAATGTATTCTGTGGAGGAAAAAGGAGAATCAAGTTCAACCACTGTGGCTGCAGAGAAAACGGTGAACCGGTTTAATTACAGAGGAACCGTCACGCTCAGATATTTTCTAATATAAGCGAGTACTGATTCATACGGATGTTGTGTAAAAAATCCCGGCCTGCAACATCAACTCTGTTTCCACAAAAAATAAATCTCTACTCCCCTTTAAGATGTCTTATGATGACTTTTCCCACATGTTCTGATTCAAGACCACAGCAGGCCATTCATTAATACAATTGTTCATGTGAAGAATCCATCATGTAAATATTTGGCTCTATACTCAATGTAACACTGCTTGAGTGCTCATGTCAGTGTTGACTACTGTTCAGCTCCATGGGGCTGATGTGCAAAACAATCTGTTATGTGTGTGACTGATTAAAAAAACACTTTGAGCACAGCAATGGACTGATCTTATTTCCAGACGACAGGTGAGCTGATGCGTCATTCAGTCACATTGATTTGGCTGAAGTCACACTAAACTGACTGTTGACACTTGTCAACTATCAAAAGGGAAAGGTTTGGGAGATTGCGGTGGATGCAAGGAAACTCCTATTACTGGATTTATTATTTAAAAGGATCCCCATTAGCTGATGCCAATGGCACCAGGGGTCCGAAATCCAGTAGATTAGATATGTTTTTTTAAATGTACAATAGGACTTTATCATGTCATGTCATAGAAATGTGTTCGTATACTTATATACTTATCAATAGAGAATGTGTCCGTGCAATTCAAATTATTTTATATGGGTAAGAGAGAGAAAAATGATGGAGAGGAAATTATAAATATATGCGTCACAACAGAGCTAGCGGATAGGAGTTTTTGCTGTTTGTGCTTTCAAAGTAAATGTATTACAATAAACACAATGTATACATACAAGGTGACCCTAAATATTAGAATTGTTGAATTATATCATAGAAGACGTTATGGACCACAGGATCAATCCATAAAGCTATACGGGGTTCTCAGCAAATCGTGATATATGGCCTATTTTAGTATAATAGCAGGCTATTGATATTACGCTTCGTGAAAGCCTGAACATAATGAATGGGATTTTCAACCCATATTAAGTCTTGGTCTCCATGCTAAACAATACATTTTACTCACTGACAACGTGTTTCACCTGACATGTATCACCATGTTGTCACCATGGCAACACACATGCCCAGGTAAAGGCAGGCCGGTAGTTGAGACACTTTGCTTCCATGTTGGCAACAGAGTACACAACAAGTCGTTGACAAAGTTTCCCAGACGTTATCGATACGCCGAGTAGAAGATTAATGAACTGTCCTTTACCTTGTTATTGATGGACATCATTATTCTTGGGAAGTCTTGAAAGAGTTTTTTTTGGGCAGTACCACATTTTTGTGAATCGAACAAACTGATGCACTACTTCTGCGTTTCCTTGGAAACACACCATCACTTTGAACCCGGATGGTGAACTCATAACGGACAAGTTAAGTGTGGAATATTAGATACTTCTTATCCTTCTCACCCTCAATTGTTGCCATCTTGGCTACATAGTGGAAGGGCAGGGACCACCAACATTTTTGAAAATGGTGGTCGTATTGATTTTTAATAAATAAATAAAAAAAAAAATATATATATATATATATATATATTGAAGAAGCGGTTGCGAGAGCCATTTACACAATGTACACAATGGCCGTGTTTGATTTGAGACAACACGCACTACGCAAGTAAGTACATAGTGTGCACAGTGTAGAATATGGAAGTGTACTAATGGAAGTATGTGAATTGAGACACACCATAAGTCTCCAGGGTTAAGATATGTTTCTGTACTCCACCCTGACCTTGGGTGGAGCAGGTTGAGCATCTTCAGCAACAGAGAGCACCTGATTTGGTCCCCTTGCCTACCAGCTGGGGTGTGTGTGTGTGTGTGTGTGTGTGTGTGTGTGTGTGTGTGTGTGTGTGTGTGTGTGTGTGTGTGTGTGTGTGTGTGTGTGTGTGTGTGTGTGTGTGCGCGTGTGTGCGTGTCCTTGTTTTGACAACACTTTGCGTGTCAATGGCAGACTTCCTGCAGCGAAGCCGAGTGGTGCGTTTGGACAAGGTCAGCACTGTTAAAACAGTTAAAGCTTCAAAACCGCTGTCCCAGCTCCGGCTGTCACATCACATTGCAACCACACCAGAGTTGATGTTGGAAAGACATTTTTGTTCACACAAAAGGCAGAAATATCGGTTCTATTCAAAACAAGAGTATCTCGAATCAATGGTGTATTCAGATTATTTCTAATGCTAAAGTTTAACAAGGTAGTTTTGGTTTTAACATGGTACACAAAGAGTCTTGGTACTCGCTTGTAACACCGAATTCTTCTCCATGTCCAACCAGTGAGGACAGATCATGGAAGGCATGCCTTCAGTGTCTGCATACCCTTATGTATGGCGCAATATGCAAGTCTCTTAGCACATTCATGATCTGAAGAAATCAAAGTTGATTTAAAAATGCAACTATTTAATAATGGGATTTAGTTGTCCTGATAGGACTGTTTGCAACATGCATTGTTTACACACATTCCATGCCAAATGGCCACTATGCAAGTGTGTACTCATTTCATTCAAGAGGCGAAAAGACATAAAACCCAAACACAGTTTTTTGGATTTGTGCGTGGCGGTGTGTGCAATTAAGCAGAGAATAATATTTCTCCAGTTTTCAGTAAGTGTAGCCTTTTATCATAATATTCCTCCAGTTTCCAGTAAGTGCAGCCTTTTATCCAATTAGTAGAATTTCAAAGGGTGGGTTGCATGGTTTGTTGATAAGAGGGATGACAGATTGGATATGTGTTTAGGTTCTTACTGGGACATGTTTTACTATTATAGGAGGGCCATCTGTGAGGCAGCAAATTATATATTTTAAAAATGATATCTTGCATGGCAAAAGATAGACTGCAAACTGTTTAGGACTCGAGGACTAAAGGGGTAGAACACTGAATGCATTGTTAGTACACTGCTTTGTGAGAAAGGTGTCGTCATGCTTGCTGCATTATTCTGGCAAATTATTATTATTACTGCCAATATATGCAACCTAGTAAGTGTGGGAATGTGTTTCTCTCCATGCTACATCTGTTTATCTGTTTATTCTAGCCAATTTTCAAATGGTGCTTCACCTATTCTTGGAATTGCCAAAATATCTGATAACTCATTCCCTCAAGAAGACATTTACCATTGAAGCATTATCTGTTTACTATCTCTTTTATCATATGTTTATCAAGCCGAATTTGAAACATGAATATCCAATGCCAATTTTGCCCAGCAATCTCTCATCGTGTCTCTGATGTTCAGTCTATACTATATGTCATTCAGTGTGAGTGTGCATTGGTAACCTTCCAATGAACTGATGTCTCATGAGGTTATAGCTATAGTAAGCTGGAAAAAGGTTAGGTTAGGTCGGGCATATAGTTAACAAATACCAACAATAAAACCATAAGCACCGCACCATAATCAGTGGTTATCCTATTGCCTTTTTAATAGGTTCCACCAATTGGAGGAATTCTAAACATTGCAAATTAAACTGAAGGTCTGTTCACCAGATAGAGACTTGTCCCCTGGGTTAGATGTTAATTGTTTGCATCCACTTGAACACAAAACAAAACCTTCTAATAAACCTCTGCATGAAATAACCTTAAATTGCCTAAGACACATTCACGGATGCAGACGTATTGGTTCTAATGGCTGTACTCACGGACGTAATTTACGGGGGGGTCACGGGGGACATGTCCCCCGCACTTTTTCAAAAGGCCGTTTTAGTCCCCCGCACTTTTTACCATCCAAAAACAATGTTACGTTATAGTGAACAGAGACGGGTCAAGCACTAGGACCAAGCGGAAAACTGCCGCTCAAGCTGATTGTTCGCTAGCAGAGCCCTGGAAGACGTGTCTTAAAGAGACAGGCGTCATTTTAATAGGCTCATACAATATTAATATCTGAACTTGCACCTATTATTTCAAGAATCATGAAAGGCTTTCAGCAAATATTAAGGTGCTATTAATTACATATTAATAAGACAAATCTACCACATAATAAGTTAAACTACACAAAATGAGACAGGCCTATAGACAATTCTAGTATTGGCTGTATCAGATTGTGATGCCAGCTGAACTAACACACCTAATGAAACATAAAAATCAAATGTTTTACCCATTCAAAATATTAAATGACTTACTAATTAATTATCAGAATTAATCAGAATATGTGCTTCAACTAGCTCTCTCTATTTTGACCATACATGTGTTATACTGCCCTACAAAGCAAAAAGGCAGTAACTGCATTTTTGGTCGAAAATGAGTTATTATCATTTTCATAATATTCAAGGCATCCTTTGTTATGTGACAAAATATCTTATCTCAAATGTGTGTCGTTTTGGAGAAAAATGGTAGTCGTTTGTACA
Organism: Merluccius polli; assembly: GCA_030340625.1. Taxonomy (NCBI): domain Eukaryota; kingdom Metazoa; phylum Chordata; class Actinopteri; order Gadiformes; family Merlucciidae; genus Merluccius; species Merluccius polli. The sequence continues at coordinate 261,086 of JAOPHQ010006261.1, forward strand.
GTAACTGCAAAAAGCCCTAGTGAAACAAAGCAAGAAGACAGTAACATCAGTTACTGTCTTCTTGCTTTGTTTTACTTCACGTAAAAACACCCGTGATGCAACACAGTGAAGTTACTGTTTCCATGGTGAACACGAAAACAACCGGGCGCCATCATTTAAAAACAGTCACGATCAGTCGAGCGACGATTGTAGCGTCTCATTTTCTTCTCGCAGACGGGAAAAGGACAAACACGAACCATTTTCTCCTCTTCTATATGCACACGCACTGTTCGCACTTCGCACACCTTCTACTAGATCGCACACCTTCTGATTCATGGACATCTCATGTGTTCGCCTCTTCCGGCTCATTACGTTGAACGGCGTTCGCCCCTCGACTGGTCGTGACTGTTTTCCAAAGATGGCACCCGCTTGTTTTCGTGAAGGCACTGGCTTTCTAAACTTTCTTTTTAATAAACTGTCTGTACACTTACAAAGTTCTCAATGCTTCGTTTTACATGTAGGGACCCTCATTATGCTGCCGTGGAAGTGTGGTGCGCCACAGCTAGCGTTATAAGCTAATTAGCGGTTTTTGATAACGGTCCAACTCGGTGGACATGTGTTATGATCATATGGTCTTATTTTGCCCCGGAATTTTGATTTGTTGTAGGTATAACAGATACATCACAGATAGAGAAACACACCCAGATACACAATCTAATATTCACAAATAATAATGTCCCCATTTGGGCCTTGATACAGCTTAGCAACGTAAGACACTTTAAGCAGCAATTTCAGCACCAGAACAACTTCTGGGTGGAAAATATTGGCCTAAAATGGTCAGATTACTTTGGGTTTGGTATATCCATGTTCAGGGAAACAAATGGTTCCAATTAGTCCAAATACAGTGTATCTAACACACCTAGAGCCCAAGTTGTGACAAAATAGTTTTTGAAGAATCTGCAGTTACTGCCTTTTTCCTTGGTATGGTGCCACATGTTTAGTAAGTAATACAAAGCAAGAACACAGTAACTGCAAAATAGGGGTAAAACATCAAATCAAATATTAGGATTAAAATGTACAAAGAATAAGCTAATATAAAGTAACAAAACTGCCACATGTCCATTAATCTACCTACAACTACTTAGGCTGGACAACAGGATAACTTTAAAGTCATTTTTCTCAGTTCTGCACTCTGCGTAGTTACTGCCTTTTTGCTTTGTAGGGCAGTATAGCCTACACATAACACAACACTTGTACTTTCAGTACTTGAGTAGTACATTTTAAAATACTTCTACTTGCAATACTTAAATACAAAACATTTTGAATACTTTAGTACTTCCACTTAAGTATGGTTTTTAAAGAACACTTCTACTTCTACTCAAGTCACTTTTTTGATATAGTACTTGTACTTCTACTCAAGTCTTGGTCTCCAGTACTTTATACATCTCTGTGTGTATTACACCAGAACATAATAGTAGTCAGTAATTGCAGACCATGCTCCAAGGAAAATCAATGAAAGAGGGAGATCATTTTAAATCTGAAAACATGGTAAAATGCACCAGAATGCGGGAAATTGCAACTACTTCTTTCAAATTTTTCTGGGGGAGGACCCCCAGACCCCCCGTTTAAATATGTCCCCCCCCCTCTCAAAACGCTGATTACGCCCTTGGCTGTACTAGACACATTGTGAGAGCGTACTGAAATGGTTTCCAATTACTTTAAATTTTAACTAAAGTTTTTCAGGCGGTCTTGTTTTTTTGGTTTAAAATTAGATGATTGTGTTTAAAATGAGCTAGACAGCGCCATATTGACCCTCAGGCTTTTAAAACATGAGTTGTTGTCCAACAACACAGCAAGCTGGTGCAAATGCTAAATTATATTTTTTTTAAATAAGTGAAAAGGGACATGGTAGCAGGCAGTTAAAATTCCCCAAAAGCTAATGCCTTTTGATCTGAACCTTGGTGAACAAAAGCTGTCAATGGAACATGATGACATCCACGTCCCACCCTCGCTTTTAATGGAGACCAGCTGGATAAGGACAGAGCCGAGGAGATGTCAAAACACTTTACACACATTTCCATTTGCAGCTATTGGCGAGTCTGATCATCAAAATGTGTTTCATAGGCAGTCTGAAAGTCACAGTTGGTTCACTGAGAAACGCTCGTGGCTATACAGTGATGAAACGACAAGTTCATTGTTAATCTTATAATCAGTATGGATTTGGTATTGGAAGCGATGTTAGGGTGGTTGTGGGGGTGGTGATAGTGGGGTGATTGTGGTGATAGTGGGAGGTTGTGGTGGTGGTGATTCGTGGGGTGGTTGTGGTAGTGATGATAGTGGGGTGGAATGTGGTGGTGGTGGTGGGTGGTTGTGGTGATGTGGTTGTGGTGGTTGTGGTGATGTGGTTGTGTTGATAGTGGGGTGGTTGTGGCGGTGGTGGGTGGTTGTGGTGGTGGTGATAGTGGGGTGGTTGTGGTGGTGGTGGTGATAGCGGGGTGGTTGTGGTGGTGGTGGTGGGTAGTTGTGGTGGTGGGGTGGTGGTGGTGGTGATAGTGGGGCAGTTTTGGTGGTGGTGATAGTGGGGTGATTGTGGTGACAGTGGGGTTGTTGTGGTGGTGGTGATGTAAGCATGAAGCTTTAACACATGGTGTGTGTGTGTTGGTGTGTGTGTGTGTGTGTTCAAGTAATTAATTCCAAGTGCATAAGCACATCCTCTTATATAAACAGGAGATAGAGATGCCATGGGTTCTACTGCTAATATGAACTCAATTTCCTCTCACTCATGCTCACCTTGTAGAGAACTAGAACTAACAGTGTTCTCTCAACATCATCGTGAATTACTCTGTTCCTGGGTTTACTAGCCAAAGCCAAGGCAAAAAAGGGATAATCAGTGATTAGCTCTGTTCACTGTTGCTGAACACTGCAGTTGTGTCCACTCCATGCATCCATGGCCTGTGACCCATCCATCATTGTCTACCCATTTTTCCTCATATACTGCGTTTTCATTGTCTCGTTTTTTCCCTCTCTGCTTTTATTGCATCGTTTGTTTATCTAACACACACACGCGCACGCACACACAGACACACACACACACTATTGAGTGTTGACTGCTTGTATTGTTCGTATTCCACAACTCCAACTGTTGTTGTCAAGGAGACGTGAGGTAAATACTTTGCGAAAGGCGCTGATCAGACTATAATCCCATCACAGTAATCCTGGATTCCTAAATAGCGGTTTTCATGCCTTTGAAGTTAAATAAAATGTACGAAAATGTGGATTTAACTATGAAAAGGCTGAAATGAATTTTCAAAATTACGTCAATGTGGCGCTTAATTCACAATGCAGACGAATACAGCTTGAAAATTGATGAAAGCAATTTGATCCAATTACCATATGAATTGGGCCTTTTAATGGAATAAGGGTCAAGTAGCACAGCTCTAGAAAAACAAAGCTGACACAAGATAATGTGTTGACACATAAATGAAACACATCTGGCTTTAGGACCAGGGGAAGATATTATAAAACATGTGGGCAGCATCATACTTTGCTGTGGATTTCAACATGGAACGTGATGTCAATCACAATGCCAATTTGGGCTATCGCTTTACTGTTGCCACTTAACCTGTAAAACTTTTTGCTGCTGGACTTGTTGTAACTAATCAAATTGTGTTTGAGTGCAACACACAGATTTGATTTCAGGAACCTTGGACAGCACCTGATGGACACGTGCAAAATACTTTTTTTTTATTATTATTAATTATTAATTCAGGGCACCTAGTGATCGCTGCCAGGCCTCAAAAGCCTCACTCCTAGGAGGCTTGTGGAATATGGAAATACTGGAATGCACAACAATGTTTGATCATCCAGATATTTTTAAGAAAAAAATATCCTCAAACTTGAACCTTGGCCATGGATTTGTTGAGAAGTCTGCCCTTGAGGCTAGAGTGATGATTATAAACGGCATCATACACTGTCCATTTACTGGCTTGTTTTCAAATTATGCTCCATCAAGTTTGCATTTTACTCAAAGTGTGACAGCGATCAGAAATTCAACACTCTGCAGACTGCTGAGCTAAATAAAGGATGCTGCATTGGGTAGTCACCCATGTAACACAGTATGGTTGCAGTACAGAAACTCTGCATGTTTGGATCACCGAAAAATGTGTAAAAAGTAAGTAAAAAATGTATTGCTTCTGTTCACACACATCCCAATAGTCAGACTTTATTGAATGATTTGACTGATAATCATGTTTGCCATTTAGCATATTCATCTTATAAGACTACTTTAACCAGTTTGCAGTTTGGGTCTGCAGTGACCGCCTTGCATCGATACTATCGATGCAAGGCGGTCGTATACGATCCTGTTTGTTTGCTGTTCTAACTGTAGTTTTAAGCAGGGCTCCGAACCGGTTCAAGGAACGAAAACCGAAAACGAACGGAATTTTACAAGGAACGGAAACGGAAATGAAAACCAAATGGTCTTCAACTGTTCCGGAACAGAAACGTTATTCTGAAATCCCCAAAACCGGTTAATAACGTTTTTTTCCCGTTCTCTATATAGCCTATAAAATTTCACAAAAGCATAGCCTATTTCATGAAAAAAAATTTGTTTCCGGTTGCTGCGTTCACTTCACCGCCCGCTAAGCTCAGCTGTCACAAATTCCCACCACCACCCTGGTTATATACCAATAACTAGGTCTATTGTAAGGTATCGACCACAAAAATAGACTAGGCCCAATAACACTGCCGGAACGTTAAGAACGAACGTTATTTTACGTTCCGAACCGGTTCAGGAACGATATGTTGGTGGCGGAACGCAAGAACGAAAACGTTAAATATACCGGTTCCGTTCGGAGCGGAACGATTGAAAAATAATTTCGTTTTCAAGCCCTGGTTTTAAGTGTTGTATAACTTCTTTTTTTTTTGTTCAGCCCTACTCCCCTTTCCCCTTAGCGGCAGGCCGGCATTGTAAATAAGAATCTGTTCAACTGCCTAGCCTGGTGAAATAAAGGTCTAATAATAACAATAATATGTGTAACAATAATGCATTTTATGAAAGCATCATCATCTAGAAATAAAACATGTCAAACAGGCTCCAAGCCTGTTCCAAGCTGTTCAAATCGCACTTGTATATAACATTTGGTGTGGTAGACAGTAAAAAGAAATGGTTCCTGTCTTGATCCATCAAAACAGATATAGGTCTTAAAGTGTAGCTGTGATGCGTGTAACCGCCTTTGTGTCAGGTCGTATTTACCGCTGCACCTGTGGGGCCTTGTGTTTGATAGAACATGCCATCATGCTTGCAGTTAGGTAAAGGGAGACGTGCCTGTCAGCCCTCCATTGCTTACAGTCTACTGATAGGCATGTTTCTGTAAAATATAAATGGATAGAACTGCGGATTGAGGGATAGCAAATTGAATACTCCTAAGCACCATATACTAGTGATGGCTCGTTCGCGAACGAATCAGTTCGAACGAACGACTCTTTAAAGTGAACGAACTGACCTCGTTCGCCGCTATCGTTCGACTCGTTCGTCGTCGTTCGTCTCGTTCGCTGAGTCTCTGACGCGCTGCTGATTCGCGGCGCTGATTCGCGAGTCGCGAGTCGTTCCCTGACTGTGATTGACTCGAGGACTGAGACGTCACGACTCACGAGAGCCAGCCAATCGTATTTAAATATCAGTGAAATGGTAAATGCATGCTGTCTTTGTATTTTCTGTGTCATGCCAGATTAATAATATATTTGAATGTCTCGTCAATCTGTCTCGTTCTTTCATGGTACCTTCTCACGCACGGGACCCGGCCGGGACCCCCACCTTGGTGGATCTTGATCTTGAGTGGGGGTGGCCAATGGCCATCTTCACAATAGTAAATAAAATATGCCCAGAATAAACACAACTGTACATCATTAACTTTAAAACTCATCACTGCTAAATCAAGTCTATTATCTTGCTGATATATTAAACATCCAATAATCTACTACGCCCCCCCCCCCCCCCGCATCCCGCTGCGTTTGGTTTGTCTAACTTTACCTTGAATTGGGGGAATGGGGCATTTTGATCCTGACATGTCATTATGCATACATTAAATAAATCTGTTGAACTCAAATTAAATACATACAGTATGTTAACATATTCAACCAGACACAATGTTGTATTTGCTATTATTCACACATTTATTAACACCATCAACCCCCCTCCCCCAGTTGGTTTGTCGGAGTTGAACTGTAACTTCATCTCTGAATGGTAACTTAACTGCATTTGTGATTCGTTTGAATGTTGTGAACGAGGGAGGAGCCGAGTCGGTCAGACTCGGCTGGCATTCGCGAACGGCGAATTCGCGATTCGCGAATGCATTCGCCGTTCGCGAATGAGAACGAGGGGCGGAGGGAGGAGCTGAGTCTGAACGACTGAACGACTGAACGAGTGAATGATTCACCGCTACCGGAAACACGACTGAACGAACGAACGAACGAACGACTCTTTATGGCGAACTGAACGACCCGAACTGAATCATGAAATCCATCAATCAATCAATCAATCAATCTTTATTTATAGAGCACCTTTCATACATCGGAAATGCAACACAAAGTGCTTTACACACACAAAAAATAGAAACAGAAAAACAATTACAAGTAAAACCCCTCCCTCCCACACACACACACACACACACACACTCTCTCTCACTACTGACACTATGGGGCCATGGCATGACACTGAGGATTGAGGAAGCGCCATCTTTGGGGCCGTCCACACTGGGAGGAGCGGCAGGCCGTGCCACCGGGGGCACCAGCTCCCAGGCCCCCCGACCCCGACAGACCACAGCCAGCGGAGCCGAAGGGACCCAGGGACAGCGCCCCCAGCAGCAGCCCAGACACTGATCCCAGCGTGGACGACCCCCCTGAGGAACACTGGAGTTAAAGCTAAAAACTAAAAACATAAGATAGGATAAAAACATTGGAAAATAAATAAATAAATAAAATTTAGTTAACAGAATGGACAGTTTAAAAAGATAAAAATATGTAAGATAATAAATAAAATAAGTAAAACAAGTAAAATTATTTAAGGTTAATAACATATTTAAAAGCAAGATAGAAGCAGAAAATAAGATAGAACCATAAGAAGAATTTAAGATCTAGTTCTAGTTAAAAGCCTGACTAAAAAGGTGTGTTTTTAACCTTCCCTTAAAAATATCAACTGTCTCTGCGGTCCTGAGGCTCTCCGGCAGGCTGTTCCACAGGTGGGGGCCATAATAGCTAAAAGCCGCCTCACCGTGGGTTTTGGTTCTGGGTTTTGGTATGGATAAAAGGCCGGTGCCGGAGGACCTCAGGGTCCGCGAGGGTTGATATGGTAAAAGCAGGTCAGATAAATAAGAGGGCGCAAGGCCGTTAAGACATTTAAAAACTATTAAAAGGACCTTAAAATCGATCCTGAAGCGTACGGGGAGCCAATGCAACGACTCTAAAACTGGCGTAATATGCTCCCGCCCTCTGGTCCTCGTCAGCACTCGTGCGGCTGAGTTCTGTAATAATTGGAGATTAAAAATACTCTTTTTGGGAAGACCAGAGAGCAAGGCATTACAATAATCTAATCGACAGGTGATAAAAGCATGCATCAGCACCTCCGTACTGGCCTGAGAGAGAAACGGGCGGACTCTGGCTATGTTTTTAAGATGATAAAAACCTATTTTTGTCATATTTTTGATATGTGGAAGAAAATTCAGCTCAGAGTCAAAAATCACGCCCAGATTTTTTACTGACTGTGTTGGTTTAAGATCCTGTAGTTTTGGTAAAAGTTTCTCTCTCTGGCCTTCAGGACCAATGACTAAAACCTCAGTTTTGTCCTGGTTGAGCTGTAGGAAATTCACTGCCATCCATGACTTGATGTCTAAAATGCAGTTAAAAAGGGCATCAATTGGCCCAGTGTCATCAGGAGACACAGCGATGTACAGTTGCGTATCGTCAGCATAACTATGGAAGCTGATGCCGTGCCTCCTGATGACGTCCCCAAGGGGCAGCATGTACAGATTAAAAAGAAGTGGACCTAAAATTGACCCTTGGGGAACCCCACATCCAATTTCATGGATTTCCGAGGAACATGTATCCATACTTACATAAAAGCATCGGTCTGTGAGATAAGAACAAAACCAGTTAAAAACAGTACCAGAGAGGCCCACCAGGTGTCTAAGCCTATTTAATAAAATGTGATGGTCTACTGTATCAAAAGCGGCGCTTAGATCCAGTAGAACCAACACTGTGAGCTTTTTATTATCTAAATTCCACCTGATGTCGTTTAAAATCTTTAAAAGTGCTGTCTCGGTACTGTGGTATTTCCTAAAACCAGACTGATGCTTTTCTGAAATGTTCTTTCTGTTTAAAAAGTCATTAACTTGGTTAGAAACCAGTTTTTCTAAAACTTTACTTAAAAATGGTAAGTTGGATACAGGTCGGTAGTTATTAAGAACACTTGGATCTAAATTGCTCTTCTTCAGAAGGGGCTTCACCACCGCTGTTTTAAAGGCGGTGGGGAAGACACCCGTCTGAAGAGAGCAATTCATGATGTTTAAAAACTGTTCCTCGAAGAATCCATAAAACGATTTTAAGAGTGATGTGGGAATGGGATCTAAAAGGCAGGTTGTTGGGTTTACTTGGGAGAAAACTCGACCAAGCGTCCTTGCATCAACCAGGGCAAAACTCTCCAGTGTTTCCTCAGGCAAGGACAACAGTTCAGTGTCAACAGATAAAACTTGATGGGATAAAAGGCAGGATCTGATGTCCTTGATTTTGGTTCTGAAGTGGTCTGCAAAGTTCTCACAAAGATCATCTGTTGGTGTCTTAAAAACGTTATTAGAATTAGCACCTGTTAAAACATTAAAAGTGGAGAAGAGGAACCGGGGGTTGTTTTTATTGATGGTGATGAGTTTTGAAAAATGGGAAATTCGTGCCTTTTTGACTGTATTATTGTAAGTTTTTAGTTGTTGACATAAAATCTGGTAATGAATTGTCAGTTTACTTTTCCTCCATCTTCTCTCGGCACTCCTGCATTTCATTTCATCACTACCATATACATGGCCATATGCTGGCAGACCAGTAATGGTGTAGGATATTCTAGAGTGGTTGTTGTCTTCTTCATGACCAAACAATTGCAGTGTTGGATAACATGTGTCTGAAGGAATGGGACAGATATATGTCCTGTCCAGATAGATACAAGGTGAAGTAGCAGGTTCGATCTAATGTCATCAAGAATCCCATTTGTTCTTATGCAACACGCCAGCTGATCCAGTGGGCTTATCACTATACAGATGAAGACAAAAGTAGAATGGAGCCTGGCCTTCATTTTGATGCATTTCCATTTCGTTTCAACAGCGATTTTTTTAGCAAATGTGTATGCAGGGTTGGTTCGGAAAGGATGAACGAGCGTTTAGACAGTATACTTGAGATGGGAACATTGCATTGCACGATCTGGAGTGGTGGTGGAGAGTTCTGTTGTGTTTCGTTTCTAAATGAGATCTCTTGCATCACAGTCTTTTTTTTCAAGCATACCTTTACCATGATGGTCCCTGGAAAGTGGCCTGTACTCATCATTGTATCGAAGTGGGTTCGGAAGGTACATTAAAACTAAAGTCAGCAACGTTTACTTGACAAAAAACAGTGTTGCAAACATCATCTCCACTAACCACTAAGCTTCTTGCCACGTTCTGTTTAGATGGCACCAGCTATTGCATTAAATATTTTGCAGCAGCAGTGACCTATGGTCAAAAGTTTACCAAATCAAAATTCTGACCAGCAATCATTTTACCATTTATTTGTTATAAGTGGCAAAGTATATATCTATACCAAGATGAAAAGGCTTTCACTGCATTGGTAATCATCTAAACAAAAGAAGGATAGATTTGAAAACCAAATGCATCAAAGCGCTATCTGAGCTTCAGTTTTCCAAACTGGAGTGGTTCATATGTTCTTCTTCCTCCTGAATACGAACGCAGCAGTGAGCTGAAAAGAGGAGCGGAGGCGGTTGGAAGGTACAGTGAATATTGCTTCTAAAGCCTGAAACATGAATCACTTTAAAAAGGCCCACAGAGACAAAACGCAATGGGTCCCACACCAGTTTTGGTGCGCGCACACACACACACACACACGCACACGCACACACACACACACACACACACACACACACAATGGGACTGCGGAGGGAAGGAATGGTTTTATATCATTTTTCTTATTTTTGTCTCTTTCTTTCTTCTCCTAAGCTCTTTCTAGTCACACAGCCACACAGAAAAATACATTGTGTTTCCTATGATTTCCTGCTCCTTTTAAATTCTTGAATAATCAGTTTTCTTCCCACTTTCTACGCTACCATTATACATAAACTTGCAAAAACAAAACGCATGCACACACGCCCACACTTACACACACACAGGAAGTGGATATTTGCTGTCATGGGTCTTGATGGACACAAATGGCACTAGCCAATAGGCTCTCCTTCAGTCATCACGCAGCACAAAAGTTAGCTTACATTTACATTTATGGCATTTAGCAGACACTTTTGTCCAAAGCGACTTACAATAAGTACATTTGTTAGGAGAAAGTGCAACACTAAACCGCTGTCAGTAGAGTAAGGATTTCACAAGAACGAGTTTCAAGCACACCTAATTGCTAAGTTAACTGATTGCTGGTATACAAAGGAGATAAGTGCGAAAATACTAACATAGAATGATTGCAAAGTGTTTTTTGTTTTTTTTTTATTAGAGGGGGGGTAGTAGAGGAAGGATGCTAAGCGGGTCCAGGTGAACTCTGAACAGGTGGGTCTTGAGTCTCTTGCGGAAGCAGGTGATCGACTCTGCAGTCCTCACATCAGCAGGGAGGTCGTTCCACCATAGTGGCACCAAGACAGAGAAGAGTTGTGACTTGGCTATGCAACCTTTGCTTGCTCTCAGGGATGGCGGTACAAGCCGGCAGGCCGAGGTAGTTGCGCGGAGGGTTCTAGCAGGGGCGTGGGGTTTGACTAGTGCCTGGAGGTGGGTCGGGGTGGTTCTGTTGACAGCCTTGTAGGTCAGTACCATCGTCTTGAATTTAATACGAGCTGCTACAGGGAGCCTGCTTCAGCTCAATCTGATAAATCTGCATTGCTAATAGTGATGCTTAACGGTAAACGGCTAGAAGAGCCTGCAGAACGACAAATGATCCGCGCATGCTACAAATAACAAAATCACTCTTTAAACAGAAGCGCCAAGATACCATTTCCAGAGTTCAATAGCTCTCATGCATGCATCAAATGCATCAAAATGGTCCTTTTTGTGATTTCACAGTTTTTGGCAACTGAGAAATCCTTGATCAATTCTGCAGTGCTAACAGTAGTGACACTCAAGAAAGTCGACTTTTTGGCTTAACCCAACAATGATTGGATTACTAAGATGCATGTATACACCTTAATCAGGTTAAAATCGGTTCGAGTCGACCCTCTCATTATCAGGTTAAGACCCCTAGATTATGCGATCCATAGCCGACTAAACCGTGCATGTAACCAGTCGGATTGGATTATCCGTTGAATTGCGTTCTGCGCATGCTCGAGATCTTTTCCCGGGGCCGTGAACCGGAAGTAGAAGGAGACGATAGTCTTGTTGTTGTTGTTGTTGTTGTTGTCGCCGTCGGATAAGGGATAACGAGAAACGGCGATTTATTTAAAAAGGTGGCGCTATAAGAATTGTGTCCCGGCCGCGGGAGCGCGCATGGCATTCATTAAAGGTGGAAGCACGCGGACACTACGCTTCCATTTCACCTAAGGCTGAATTAAAAGTACATGTTTTTCTAAATGTGGGTCATCAACGAGGTTGTAAAGTAGTGACTTCGGGCACATCTGTCAAAATAAATGTTTTTTTTCTCCCGACGTGTTTACGACCTTTATTCATTCATTCAGGGCTGTTCTGGTGGGAGAAATATGTTTTCAGTAGACAGCTGTCAACTAACTTTGGGTCGGCGATTTATTTAAAAAGCTGGCGCAGAAGATGGAGGAAGCGGTGCCGTGCCTATAGGAGTGTATCTTCATCAACGTGCATTCAGTACACACTACGCTTCGATTTAACCCAAGGCTGAATTTAAAGTCCATGTTTTTCTAAATGTTGCTCATCAACGAGGTTGTAAAATAACTACGATCTTTATTCATTCATTGCGCCGCGGCCGAACTGACGGCGGTATTCTCTGATATATGAATCTTACAGACTGCGTCGGGTTCTCCGACTCTCTGGTCCACAACAAGTAAAGACTCCTAGTCGGGTTTATCTCGCCCATGGGGAAAAGGAATTGGGGGAAATTAACTTTGGCTTTGACTCTCTGAAGTCCAGACTGAAACGCGACATGGAGGAGAAAGCGATGTTTCAGCTGACAGCTGTCAGTTCACTTCGGGTCCATATCGTTTCTCCGACGCTCCGCTGTTCCTCTCGGTCGTATGCGGACCGCTCCGCGGACGACCGAGTCGGCATACGACCGAGAGGAACAGTGGAGCGGCGGAGAAATGATTATCACCCGAAGTGAACTGACAGCTGTCTGCTGAAACATCGCTTTCTCGAATGAGTTAGGGTTAGGGTTTGTTGTTGCTGGTGACGTAAAGGGGTCAACCGGTGGCTCTACTACCACTAGTTGAAATGGGCACAGCGCCACCTATCGTACCGGGGTATGACATGCTCCGGCCATGAATCGGATTACTCGCCGCCATGTATACGCGGACAATTGCAGTTGACCAGTTGCGGAGCATAGACGAGCAATGGCTTTAATCGGGTTTCTTCTGTGCATGTAAACGTACTGAATTTAGCATGGCATAGTCCAATCAACCATAGAGCAGGGGTTGGGAAGTAAGTTGGCCTTTGGGCCAATTTTTTTCTAAGCCTTAAGGGTGGCGGCCAAAACATAAATGGTCCAACTCCATTGGACATTTTCAAGTATACTCTTAGTTGTATTTTACATACGTTTGTAGGGTAAAGTCGAAAGCACACAGCCCTGTCAGGACAGATGCAGTATTGTGAATGAATTTCCACATTCCAAAATAAACTTGAAGCGAGCAAAGAAATACAGCCGGCTTTCAGGCTCTGTGTGCTCTGCTCTGTTACAACGATATGATTCTAAATTGGGGCCGAAACAGCTGTGTGCGATGTGTAAGCGAGTTGATTAAACCTGCCCCCGACAGCCTACCACTCATCAGTACACTTAACCTAATACAAAACCTAATAAACAGACCTCAAAACAATTAAGTTCACATTATCTGTCCTAACTTATTCACCAGCCACCACGTTACTGAATTAAGTGGACCTCATTCAAACTTTCTTCTGTTACCGCAGTGATTGTAGTTTGAGTTTCTCAAACGATGCTCTCTTTTTAAGGTATTGAGTTTAGGAAGCAAATAAATTGGCGATCTAACATCAAACTGAAATCATACCGAAAGTAAGGATATATATATACGGTATATACTGTATATATATATATATATATATATATATATATATATTTAAAGTACAGAGGAAAATAACAAATGACAATAGATTGAATGGAAATGGATTCAGACAGTATTTAGAAAATACTGAACAGTGCGGTACTGAAAAACCCACGGTCAAGGGAGTTATTTGACTGCAATCCAATGTCTCTGTTTGGTTCTATGCTTCTTTATCAAAATACAGTATTAAAAACCAGAAATAATAGCCTGTTGAATGTCTACAATTAATGTTGTATTTTGCAATCATGCTCCAGCCTACTTAAACGCTCTTAATTGTAATGCATGGGTTTAAAGTACGTGATGCCATCACTTCAAAAGTCGACATTTCGTGGGCCATGGCCCACAATGGAATGGATTTATTTGTGTGACTGTAAGCAGGAACTATAGTGTGATACTGGGTTGCAACACAACTGTATTGGTTATCAAGGGAAGTGAAGAGAGTGGGTGTTCATAAATGTTGCATATCATGTCTTGTGATCTTTATTGGAACATACTTATTCCTGTTGACAGTACATTTGAATCTCAATAATAAGATAAATAACATATTGCACAGTAAACAAAAGAAAGTGATAAAAAGACCTTGTGGAGTGTGTGTGGTTGATAGCTGGTTTACAGCCTCACCTGGCCTGAGTCAGACTGACTCTGGGGCTGGGTAGGGCTGCACACCTGTGGTCCAGAGTTATGGCACCAAGGATAAACCAGCTATCAACACACACTCGGGAGAAAGACACTGTCATGGCAGCATGTACCGTCTGCTCGACTTATAACATCTCGCCATCTCCAATAAATGGATATTTAACGCAACCTCTACCTGTGTCTTGTGTTGGAGGAGCCCAGACAAGCCACTTATGTGGCGTGTGGGAGTCAACTGCTACACTGGCGCCCAATATGGGGCTTCTCCGGCTAGAAAGGGACATGGAAGGGCTGCTCAGACACACACTTCCTCAATGGTTGCGACGGACAGCAGAGGAGAGGGGAGACAGCACAGCTACCGCCACCGGCAACCGTCTGCGGCTAGCCGCCGCCGGATCCAGCCTGAAGCAGCCAGGTCTCGCCGCACCTCTGCCAGCAGGCACAGCAGATCCCATGCTCCAGGAGGTGATGGGGATCGGTTCATATTTTAATGTTCCGCAAGGGACAATAAAATACTCACTTTGCAGCAGGGCATGATGGACATTACAAATAGATAGTATTTAGAAAATACTGAACAGTGTGGCACTGAAAAACCCACAGTCAAGGCAGTTATTTGAGACACCATTCAATTGTTATTGAACACATTTAGTGTTTGCCCATGTCTTTTATAGGCTGCCGCTTCAAGGCCACTAACGTGAACGCTTTCCTGCAGGAGGCGCACATACCTGTTTACTTACGGTTTCTCCTTAAAGGCTTAGAATGAAAATATTATATAGGCCTAGGATGGAAATATAATGCATCTTATTTTTCAAGTAGGGGTCATTTTTGGACGACCGATACCAAAGAGCACAAAAGAAAATAATATATTGCTGGTGGGCCAGCTGTGGCCCACGTGTTTGCACGTCATGACTTGAATATGAACTGACCACAATAATCATTAGTGTGGTGCCTATTTCCATTTGTATTCCATTTGATAGAATCTATCATGGCTGCTCGTGATTTTTATTGTCTTCATGGGAAGAATAATGTTATCTAATATAGTAATACATTTCTCAATCAAATTAATGAAGCGGTCAAGATGTAACCATATTATTGTTAACTATATTACATACATGCTCAACCAATGAGAACGAGTCTTGTAATACCATTTCAACCAGGATGGCTGTAAGTGGCTGCACCAATAAATCTCATGGCACAACCCCTCTGTTAAGAGGCCTGTATACCCTCTCCCAGAGAGAGAGAGAGAGAGAGAGAGGCCATAAAGTCTGCAATGCGGATTACTAAAAAACAAATAAAAGCTTCCTTGCCCTGAACCACCAGGATTTGTGTGTGTGTGTTTTTTCACTGGGAGATGGTTTTACGGCAGCGAGCAGTTGTCAACTCGTGTTTTCTGCTGAGCTAGGAGGACTCGAGGGCCTTTTTGTGTGGATCTTGGCAGCTAACCCAGTGCAGCCTGGCCAGGCAGCCATGTTAGCCAGGCTGATTCCATGATTCGATGTAGCATAGCCCCAAATGTTCCTCTTCTGGGTGCGGCTTGGCTTAATGTTTATGCAGCAGAGGGCTTTCTACCTGTACACCACAAGTCCATATTTGGAGAAGCATACTGATGAGCATGCTAAATATGAGAGTGTGTGAAAAAGGATGGGGCGAACAAGAGAGAGAGCTAGGGCACATCAGTAAGTGTGTGTACAAAAGATTGTTGGGACAATACAATATATAAAAAAGTGAGACAGAGCTATGAACTACATGAACTATGTGGAAATACAAGAAAGTAAGCAAGTAAGTAAGTAAGCAGATGAAGGATGTCGATGGATACCCAAAATTTATGGATGAATTATTACAAATATCTCAAGGCAGATGATTTAAATTGCTTCATAAAATGAGGCACACACACACACACTTTTATAGTATGTAACATTAATAATGCTCATGCTAATTAGTTTTGGGCTGATCAACCTGTGAGCTTAATAATGTGCATGATCACAATGTGGAAAAAAACAGACGTGACACAAAACAAAATACAGATACGGCATCTAGCTGTAACGCATCCAACTGGTGTAATTAATTCTCACGTTGGATTTGCCCTGGTCAACACACTATATAACTGAGCTGAATAAAATTACCTTTGGATTGTGAAATAACAAAAGCATAAAACCGAGAGATCATTGAGATTGAAGTTATTGAGATTGAAGTTAGACGAAAGTAGATGTTCATTGTTTGAAGTATAACAATAAGTATGTTATTATGAACATAACCCATTTGTTTCATCAAGCACATGCCAACAATTCAGCCTGAAAGCCGTGTACCATCAGAACGCTCCTGGCTGTTACATAAAAAGATGAATAATAAGACAATGCACTTGACAAGAATAACACAATGTGGTTCCAGCCATACTTCTAAGTCTCGATTACCAAGGGGAACTTCTTTTATTAAAACATTATTTGACAATTGATGTTCGGCTACTTTATTCTCCTCTGAACGCAGTTGGCTTTTCAAAAGTATTTTTTTGAAAAGTCAAAAAGACATTAATTCCCATTCAAAAGGTATATTATGGAATGTGTTCCCCTATACCACCAATTTCACCAGTGTGTGTGAGTTCTTATAGATGGTAGAATAGATGGGGTATCGAAAAGATGCCGTTTGTCACACACACACACACACACACACACACACACACACACACACACACATCCTTTACTCTAACTTTAAAATTTGTGTCACAAAATGTAACATTCATTTTAAAATTCATGAGCGAGCTACACACCTTAGTGGCCTCTCACACCATCTGTACACATCAGCTTTTCTCAGTCAAATAAAATGTAAAATGTCCACTCCTACCCTCAATTCTACATTCAACTAGACCTCATCTCATTGCTCTGACAACTTCAGAGCTTAAAATATTATTTTCCATCTGCTACTTACTATGCCACCACTTATGTGTGAAACACAATTGGATTCAAACCTGGGCCCAAAATAAAAATATGTAAGTGGTCAATCATGTTAATACTACGAAACACCTCTCTGGAACTGTTTAAATATTATAATTATACCATATTGCTGCTTATTTGAGGTTATCAAGCAATGGAAGAGTGCCCTTGGCAAGTAAAATAGCACCATTTTATAAGCAGGAGAAAAGACGTGGTGACCACCACATAGGCATACAGAGACTCAGATGGCATCACACCTGGGCATGACAACAAATAGGAGAAGAATACTGATCAATTTTAGTTAGTAGTTGCCAACTAGTGCAGATGGCAATGGGTGTCTTTATTTTGAGTTCAAGTCCTTGATTCAAAGAGTTTGGTCATCATATTTTGCAGCATGTCCAACCTTGCTTCATTGTCATACCAGCATTCTTATCAAACAAGCGCTATTCAATCTGAGATAATGTCATCAAAATATTGAGCAGCAAAAACCCAGAAAAACCTATTCCCCTTGAAGCTATACATTTCTAGATGAGCAATTATACAAACCATATCTGATCAGATTGTGTTGCCATCACAAGAGCCACATGAACCATGCTATAATCCCTTTCTCTGCTCTCAACAAAACCTCTTTACAGTAATCAATGGTCACGCCAGGGGCCACAGATAAAAGCCCCACACGAAACCATCCGACTTTTACTGATACAAGTGTGGGTGATGTATAAGTTCATAATAAGCAGGATAATCCACTCCGAGGTGTGCATGTATTGAAAAATAATGAAGGACGTGGGGCGAAGGGTGTTGATTCATATTATAGAAATATATGGGTCTGACTAATGCCTGGAACGCAATCAGTGAACATGAGATTCATATGGAATGCAGACGTTACCTTATTACTCCAGTTGTCATGTCTGCCACTGCTCCCTCTGCTGCCTCCTAGCGGCAGCCAGGATGTTCCCTGTCTGTCTGTGTTCTGTGTTCTGTGTTGTATGTGGTGGGCGTGTCTCCTGGCTTCTGCTCCTCTCTGGTCTTGGCGCCCACCTCATTCTCCTCTGGCTTCACACACCTGCAGCTCATCAGCTGATTAGCACCAACCAGTATATCAACCCCGGTTTTCCACCCACTCTGGGCCAGATCATTGCTAAGCATTCCCTGCTCCTCACCTATCCACGCCCCAGCCCTGCCTGCCTGCCTGCCTGCCTGCCTTGTCTGTCCTGTGTGCTTGGAGGTCCTACATCCTTCCCTGCCATTCCCTACTCCTCACCTATCCACGCCCAAGCCCTGCCTGCCTGCCGTGGCTGTCCTGTCTACCTGGAGGTCCTGCATCCTTCCCTGCCATTCCCTGCTCCTCACATTAAAGGGGTAGTTCGTAATTTTGGACATAGGACCTCATTTCCAAGTCAGCCAGTGTGTTATTTATCATTGGAGACGTTTTCAACTAATTTCATGCAGTCCTTCTAGTTGCACAGTTCGCTGGTGCTAAGCTAGCGCAAGTCAACGGTATCGACTAGCCTGCCAATAAAAACAGTCTTACCCACTCGACAGTACACCCAAGGCAAATCATTTATAATGCCAGACTATCGATGTAAATGTCTGCTGATAGAATAATGTTAGAAATAAAACCAACCTTGCATGGCATTGCATTTTGAGGGACTTTTGAGTGTCTCAGCAGCAGTGTTATACTTCCTGGTAGTAGGCTATGGCAGCGGCGGAGTGATATTACCTAGGTTACCGGCTCTATAATAGTTTGTTTACCTGCCGCTGTCATTGCTCAGAACCACAGACTCAGAGTAGCCTACAGTGCACAAATTAATTATTAGCGAATTAGCCTATTCAATAAACAAGACATGGCCACGTTTGAAGGAGATACTGATGTGCCTGCTTTTGAAGACGTTGATGAGGAATTTGTTGTATCCAGCGAACCGTACCTCTACGAGCCGGAATACACGGATGAAGAACTGATTGAGATGGATGCACAAAGGGCAAGCTTTTATTGTTATAATTTTTAAATGCACACTGAATCACCATGTTGCCTAGTCGTTTGTTTCCAATCCAATGATTCAATCCCGCTACTACTAGGTGTCCGCGCTTCTGCCTCTCTGTTTACTTTCTGCTGTTGAGATTTGGTTATTGCACAACTAACCTGAGCAAAGTAAAATTCCGCTGCTGATGAGAAACTAGTCCCTCAAACTGCGATGATTCATGCAATGCGAGGTTGGTTTTATTTCTAACATTCTATCAACAGACATTTACATCGATAGTCTGGCGTTATAATTGATTTGCCTTGGGTGTACTGTCGAGTGGGTAAGACTCTTTTTATTGGCAGGATAGTCGTTACCGTTGACTTGCGCTAGCTTAGCACCAGCGAACTGTGCAACTAGAAGGACTGCATGACATTTGTTGAAAACGTCTCCAATGATAAATAACACACTGGCTGACTTGGAAATGAGGTCCTATGTCCAAAATTTCCGAACAACCCCTTTAAACCCTGTTCTCGCACTCCCAACTCCTGCCTCCTTTGTCTGCATTTGGGTCCCCCTGCCCCCCTGCTTGTGACACCAGTAAATAGAGACGATCTTAGTAATTACCTGGCAAAGTTACCTTATTACTCCAGTAAATAGAGACGATCTTAGTAACGACATGGCAACGGGGAAGCTTTGTAAACATAGTCCCGTCCGAGTCCAGTCCAAGTTGACAGTTAACATTTCGTTTAGCGCATTCATTTTTAGAACAGTGGTTAGACTGCTTATGTTACGATCACATCATAGCCGTGCATGTTAAGGGGTCCTACCCCTTAAAATAATCAACACCTCTACAGCCATTGAGAATCGAGTATTTCCGCAGGCCATGGTATAAACATGAATATGAATAAATATGTGTTTGTATGTGCCTGTGTGTGTGTGTGTGTGTGTGTGTGTGTGTGTGTGTGTGCGCGTGTTTCAAAAACCGAGTTAAGGGTACACCTCAGTTTAATAAGACTAAATACTTTCCTTGATTCTGCACTAATATCAGGAATGGGAATCCCAGAAATTAGTTGTACCTTTCAGTTGTAAAACACTAATTCTGTTGGCATTTCTACTAGGAACATGGCACACTACTACTAGGAGTATGGCACAGTGTTTTTTTAAATGTAATCTAAATTTAGCCAGAATGTCACCCACTGCAGGCAAAGTTGAACATTTGAATGACTTCCTTCCCAAACTATTTGAGCATTGATATAGTGTTTTTACAGTTAGCTTATACCTTTATTTAACCAGATAAAAAAAAACATTGAGATCAAGACCTCTTTTACAAGGGTGACCTGGCCAAGAAAGGCAGCAGCACACGTCATAACAATCAAGACAGACGAACAACAACAACAAACAGGCAGCAAAAAATTCAACACAGACATTTAAATATAAAAGTACTAAAGTGCGAGTGAATAGGCAGTATAAATAGGCAGTATAAAGTGCAGCAGTTATAAATACAGTAACAAATTAAGAACATAGGCACTGTTCAAAAGATTTACATTGATGGTTTCTGAGAGTAGAGCGGAATGCTCCCAATGGAACAAGTTCAGATATTTTTAGTTCAGATTGAAGGGCGTTCCAAGCAGAGGGGGCAGAGAAACTGAATGCTTTTTTACCCTTTTCAGCCCGGACACGAGGAACAGAAAAGTGCAGAATGTCATTAGATCTTAGGGCATAACGGCTTCCAGTTCTCTTAAGAAAAGTGCATAGATATGTGGGAAGCAAGCCAAGAAGAGCCTTATAGACCAAGGTCATCCAGTGCACATGACGTCTTACATTGAGGGAAGGCATGCCAGCCTTTACGTAGAGTTCACAGTGGTGGGTGAGGCGGCTACAAATAGTGATGAAACTCAGGGCACAGTGGTAAACAGGAGTTAAAGATTGCAGGCAGTTGGCTGAAGCTGACATATACACAACGTCGCCATAGTCAAGCACAGACAAGAAAGTGGCTGACACCAGAAGCTTCCGAGCCCTGAGGGAAAAACATGATTTGTTTCTGTAAAAGAAACCTAGCTGCACCCTTAATTTTGAGATCAAGTTTTTAACATGCAATTTGAAAGACAGTTCCTCATCAATAGTGAATCCCAGGTACTTATAGCTGGTGACCAGCTCTAGAGGTTCACCCCGGACAGTTTTGATTGAGGGAATATCTTCCAAGGGAACAGATGAATTTGAAAAAATCATTAGTTTTTATTTATCAGCATTTAAAACCAGTTTCAATTTTTTTTTTAGAATCTGCACTATATTAAAGGCAGATTGCAAAAATTCAAAAGCCTGAGCAATCGCATGTGAGCAACAGTAAATAACAGTGTCATCCGCATATAGATGGTATGAGGCATTTGATATGTTAGCACACAGATCATTGATGTAAATTGTGAATAGAATGGGTCCTAAGACTGAGCCTTGAGGTACACCTTTTGTGACCTCAAGAAAGGAGGAACTAACTCCAGCCATTGTGTCCTGTTTTCCAAATAATCAGCAAACCAAGAGGCAGCCTGCTTGGAGATACCATTCTTGAATAGAATTTGCAACAGGAGATCGTGGTCCACAGTATCAAATGCCTTAGACAAGTCAATGAACAAAGCCACACAAACCTTTTTCGAGTCCAATGCCTCAAACACGTCGTAGAACTTTCAGGGTAGTAGTAACAGTGCTGTGCTGCTTCCTAAAACCAGACTGGAGAGGATTTAGTATATTCCTCAGTTCCAAAAAATCCTTCAATTGATCGCAGACCAATTTTTCAAAAACTTTGGCCAAAATACATAATTTTGAGATAGGCCTATAATTATTGACAATTGAGGGTTCACCTCCTTTTAGAAGTGGGAGGAAAAAAGCGGACTTCCAAACTTTCGGAAGTTTGTTTGTGCTGAGGCTTAGATTAAAAATACTAGCAAGAGGCTCAGCAATTAAGTAAGCAGCCAGCTTAAGAAAAAATGGATCCAAGCTATCTGGACCAGCTGATTTTTTGGAATCCAAGTTTTTTAGTGCACTACAGACCTCAGAAGTAGACACAGGTTCAAAATGGAAAGAGCAATCAACAGGGAGACGGCTCGCAATAGAAGGTTCATCAGATAAAACGGTGCTTTTAAGATTACTGTTAGAAAAATCAAACAAGTGCCCGGCTGTGATAAAATGTTCATTAAAATAGTTTAACATGTCACATTTGTTGGTCAGGTTTACTGAATCTTCAACCAAAAAGTTAGGCAGTTCAGTAGAGGGCATAGCACCAGAAACAGATCTTTCAACGTTCCAAAATTTTCTTGGATCATTTAGATTTTTGGTAGTTTTGGATAAATAAAATTCTGATTTAGCCTTCTTAATTAGGGAAGTACATTTATTGCTGAGCTGGCAAAAAATGATCCGATCAGCCTCAATTTTTGTTTTTCGTGCTCTGGCCCAGGCAAGATCTCTATCGTTGAGAAGGTTTCCAATTTCGGAGGAAAACCAACGATTGTTTCGTCCCTTTATTCTAAACCTATGTAAGGGAGCATGTTTATTTATTAGATTCAGGAATTCGGAATGAAAGAAATTCCATGCCAGCTCAACATCATCAAAGAGGGAGATCCGCTCCCACTCAAAATTTGACAAATCATGCAGAAAAGCCTGCTCATGAAAAAGCTTATAATCTCTTCTGACTAAAATTTGTGGTTTGGTTTTAGGGAGTTTAGCATTCCTGACCACTGCAATGGCACAGTAATCACTCAGATCATTCCCAAAAACACCAACATCAGTATACCTGTGGGGGGCATTTGTTATAATAAGATCAAGAAGCGATGATCTTAAGGGGTATTTAATGTTAGGCCGTGTTGGGCTATCTATTAATTGGCTTAGATTTAAGGAGTCACAGATAGATTTCAAGCCATCTGAGGCTGAAGACAACCAATCGAGGTTTAAATCCCCCACTAACACAAGCTCACCAGAATTTAACCCTGAGACACGGAACTTAGGGCTTCACTGCACAGAGGGAGGCCTATAACAGCCCATGACTGTAACGGACCGTCCCTGTTGGAAATCAAGTTTCAGTGCCAAAAATTAAAACTGTTTGCTAATGGATATAGACGAGAGGACTAGGAGAGTAGCGTGAAATTTGTTTTTTATATAAATGGCTACACCTCCACCTTTCTTGGGACGGTCACAGCGAAAAACATTGTAACCATTAATACAGTACTTTGTACTTTACAGTATAATCAGTGTCCATGGTAACAACCGTGTTATCCCTGAATAGATTTTTATGCATTTGCTTTACTTTTAAAAATGTGGTGCAGTTTGGATTAAAAAAGACCAGTTTCGTTAGAAGACAGGTTAATATTCATTTGTTCAGCAGAGCTTGTTTTCCAGAGCTGTTCCTGGACCGATGGAGCTGTTCCCTGACCGTTCCTGGAACGGTGGTGTTCAGAAGATATAAATCAAAGCACTTCTTAACATGAACAGCTTTTAGTGCTTTTAGACATGTTGAGAGCGGATCAATTTTGAATTTGCATCACACAAGAGGAAAAGGCCCTACCCCTTAAATGTTTTACCACTCTTTATTGAATAATACTAAAGGGTCAACAGCTGCAATGTAGAAGACAACATTTATTATTCCTAGAAAATAAAGCAATGGAAATGCATAGCAGGTTCTGGAACAGATTTTGAGAGCCTCATCACCCATATCTAAACTAATGCACAACTCCTCAACTCACATCAGCTGGTCAGCATTCCTGGAGATAAAATAACACTATTAACTCAACATACTAGTAGTTAGCAAAAGAGCAAAAATAAAGAACTTCAAAATACAAAACAATACAAATCTTCCTGAAATCAGTTGTCCTCAAAAGTTATGTTACTATTCTGGCATTGGCCTTCTCACATTTGGTCCACTGACACTGAGATACTAGTTGCTGAATATGAATGATATCTTTTTAAAAATGTCAGCAAATATCTTACTGACAACATGTGACGACCCTGCCCCTTTTCTCCTTGTTTGGCTGTGTGTGTGTGTTCCTGGTTGCAGGTCTGTGTGAGTTGTCAGCAGAAGTGGCTTCACCTAGGGCTAGCCAGGACTATTTAACTCTCTCTCTCCCTTGACACCTAGGAGGCATTAGGGCTAGCCCCCTGCCAGTCTCCTTTTGGTTTACTTGGTTTAATTTTTTAATCCACTTTCATCGCCCAACACCCCACACTTTATTTCTCCTTCATCCATACACCCACAACACCACTGCTTATTTTCAGTTACCTTCAGTTAAGATTAACACTTTATGAAGGTGGATCATTTTCTGTGCATCCCTTTTTGTTAACCTGTGAGCCCCATGTAACACAACAATATTGAGCTACCCAAGCTACCGAGCTAACCATATCTTTTTGTGTAGATATGTGCAGTATTTATTCAGTTTGAGAAATCTCACGTAGTCTATAAATTAGTCTGGCTGACAGGACTCGCTGAGACAGCGTTCATAAAGCTTTTCTGTTGCCAAGTTGTTACTAAGATCTTCTCTATTTACTGGAGTAATGAGGTTATGTCTACATTCTGTATGAATCTCATGTTAACTGATAGTGTTTCAGGCATTAGTCAGACCCATTTCTTTATCGAATCATTTGTGTTTCCAGGAACAGGTGGAAACTCAAGGGTGAGCTAAAAGTTTTCAAAAATGTGAATCCATCCCGTAATCCACTCCTAGGTGTGCTGTTGCATTATTTTTTGATAACAGCACACCTAGTCATGTTTGTTGTATTTTATTTTCATGTAAAACATTTTTTTGAAGAGGCTACACTAGGCAATAAAATTGCAAATGGTCCAATTTCACTGTAAACCAATACCTGAAGGTGAAAAGTATTCAATACATTTGTAAAAATAAATCCTGTTGTTCAGTTGTTCAGAAGTACAAAGGGTATTCTGGTGTCTTATTTGACCGATGCAACCGAAAGTAATTAAAGAACAGTACAATCTCTGCATATATTGTATATAGAAAATGTACAAGAATAAGATGTATATTAAGCTATAGTCTGTTAAATACCATCCATTTATAATTTGATATATTAACTTATTTTTTGTTGAAAAGGGATAACTTTAGCTTTTCAGCTCTTCTTGGAAGTATTTAATTTTTACAAAGAGTTTACTGAATGTTTCCCTAGCTACTCAATTTGGTGATGTGCATGAACTTAAAATTACAGAACAATATATTACTAATATACATATAATAATAATTACGTTTCATGATACACTTAGACATCACTTCCCACAAGCAGCTGGAATGTGATCTATTATAATACTAATATAACTAAATATAATGCAAAAGAACATCCAAAGAATCTTTTCTGTAACACAAAACGCATTTCCAGACAGCTAGTCTCTATGAAAACACAAAAAACAGGATGTAAATCTCCCTTGACAATCCTCCAAAGTGAACGGTACTTGCAAAAGCCTTGCCCTTTCTGAGTGAATTGGAAGTGATCTCGGACAGAGACAATAGTGAAGTCTAGTCAATTTTATTTGTATCGCGCTAAATCACAGTCTCAAAGGGCTTTACAGGCCATATATTTATGACACCCCCTAACCCTAGCCCCCCAAAGGGCAAGAAAACACTCCCTTAATTATCAAGGAGGAAACCTTGAGAAGGAGCACAGAGGGGAGGGTCCCTCCTTCCAGGGATGGTTAGGAGTGTATGGGTGCCATCATTTACATACATAGTATTACAAGCAAACATAGTGAAATAGTAAAATCTACTTGAAAGTGTTCAATCTGGATATTTAAGCTAAATGACATTTCCAGTAACATATTCATTATATACCGTGTGTATCTGTATGGATGTGGGGGTGGCAGAAGTATATTGAGTAAGATGCCAGAAATCCTGGAGCCTGTTTGTAATAAATGAATTGAAGCCGTGCCATGTCTAGCAGACTCGTGCCCTAATGCATTCAAACACAATCAGCCCATTCATCACTGGAACAATCATAAACATGTCCCTCTATCCACACCATATACACAAGAAAACAATGAGTTCTCAAAGTGACCTCCCCATGCTGGCAGCCCAGACACAAATCTGCATAAACGTCTATGTGTGTGTTGCTCATAGACACCTGTTGGTGTGTTGATGTGCTTCAATTAATGATTTGAAGCATGCACACTCACACAGGTCTTCAATTCATCTGAAGGTCGTTTCAAGTGGGTGGATGATCTGTGTTTATCATGAGAGAGAGAGAGAGAGAGAGAGAGAGAGAGAGAGAGAGAGAGAGAGAGAGAGGGAGCAGTATAGAAAGCAAGAGAGTGCATGCAAGAGAAGGGGAGAGATGAGAGTGGTAATGAGTGTGTATGTCTGAGTGTGTATGTCTGAGTGTGTGTGTGTGTGTGTGTGTGTGTGTGTGTGTGTGTGTGTGTGTGTCTAACTGGAGGCCAATCCTATTGACATTCCAGCCCGGCCCTCTCGTCAGCATGTCTGTGTGATTGAGGCTGTTGTCTTAAATGAAGAATGTTTAATTACCGCCACACAGCGGTGCAGGCGACAATGAGGCCCTCCCCCCGACCCACCAAGATCACAGCCCAGAACACGACAGCCCCAGTTAACAAATGAGCACAAGAGAGGCAGAGAGAGAGAGAGAGAGAGAGAGAGAGGTGAAGATAAAATAACAGGGCAGCAAGGCACTAGGAAGGAAGGGAGAGAGAGAGGGGGAGAAGATGATATCGCAGATAACTGCAGAGATGTAAATGAAGGCTAAACGGTGGAGCGAGAGGCAGCAGCGATGGGGAGTTCAAAGAGACAGAAAAACACAAGAATGAAAGAGAGAGAAAAAAACAAGCATTGAGAAATAAGATGAATGAAACTACAAACCTTGAAAAAAATAAACACATACATGCACACACTCATAAAGAGGGAAGCCAAATCGACAGCAAAACAACAGGAACTCTCTTTTAACAAATGGGCACCCGACCGCAGCCTAGCTAGATCTTTGCGGCGATACAGCGCTGGCTTTTTCATTCGTGTTGTGATTCATCATGGCGCTGTAGAAAGGGTCGTGGCGCGGGGGGCTTTTGATTAAGGCCATTAGATATTAGACACTAGCTGGGGGCGGGGGGAATCACTCTCTAGCCTCCTTCTGGGGAATGTGTCTTCTAGACAGAGGGGGGGGGGGGGTACTGAGCCCTACCGACCTCATGCTTTGAGGCAGTCGATCATCAGCTGGCGGGCTGTGCCAGAGGGGCTCAGGTGTGTGTGTGTGTGTGGGTTAAGTACACTGTGGCACGCAGGGCTCTGTTCACGGTCCCTGGTCCCTCTTCTTGCTTGGCCTTGGTGTGTCCCTCCTTTTTTCCTGTTCCATTCTCCCTCGTTTTTAATCTTTTATGTGTGTGTTTGCTATGCACACACGTGTGTGTCCCTCATTTTTTCCTGTCTCATTCTCCCTCTTTTTTAGTCTTGTGTGTGTGTGTGTGTGTGTGTGTGTGTGTGTGTGTGTGTGTGTGTGTGTGTGTGTGTATGCGTGTATATATGTGTGGGTGTGCGTGTGTGTGTGTGCACAGCATGTTGGGGGGGGGGGGGGGTGGGGGGAATCAAACCGGCTTTTGAACCTCAACAGTCATCTTTCATCTGGTGGGCCGTGGGCGGGCGCATAGCTGCAGTCTGGTGTGATCTGGTGATTCCAGAAGCGAGCCATTATCAGGTTAGGGCTTTAACGTACCTTGGGAGATATAGGTCTTCCAGGCTGCGAAATTACAAATCCCACTATGGCCACGCCAAGCACCGCCCCACCCTGCTCCTGATTGGTTGAGCTGTGCTCTCGACTCTATCCTGATTGGTTCTACTGCGCCCAGCAAGCTAGAAGATTGTTTAATCTCAACGACCGCTCAGTTCACAAGTGTTGAAGATATAGTTAGGGTTAGGGTTAGGGTTAGGGTTTGGGTTAGGGTTATGGTTAGGGTTAGGGTTAGGGTTATGGTTAGGGTTAGGGTTAGCACGCGCAGTAAACAATGTTAGAGTCGAGAGCACAGCTCAACCAATCAGGAGCAGGGTGGGGCGGTGCTTGGCGTGGCCATAGTGGGAAAAACAATATCGCTTCCAGGCTTCAACCAAGGGCTCAGGTTAACTCTTACTGCACAATCGGCTGTCCGTCTGTCAGCCTGCCCACATCCAGGGGCTCTCTGCAGTGTAAGGCTATATTCACACACAACCTATCATCGACATCAGGTTGGTCAAACACAGGTGTCATAACACTAATTGGGTCAGGTGAATGGGTCTACTCCTTTTATGTACCAGGAAGAAGTTCAGTCTAATACCCGTTACATGAAAGGAGCAGACCCATAATTAGTGTTATGAGTGACACTTGTGTTTGTCCTACGATGACGCCTCTGTGAAAAGGGTCTATTATGCTCTAGATTATGGGTCTGATCCTTTCACATGCAATGGTGAAGACAGAACAGCCCTTTAATTTAATTTAGACTTTTTTTCTCATGAAAAGATTGCACGCTAAAGTTAGTCTTTTTAATGAGCCATGTCAACAGGAATCTGAATGCTTCCTTGGCAGAAGCTTGAGAGTAGCCGGCGTAATGATCTGCTATCCCATTCACTAATAATGCAGCCAGTTTTAAAAAGCATATTAATGAACACCTTAAACCTGTGGATGGAGTTCAAGCTGTATAGGGTTAGGGTTAGGGTTAAAGCCAAATGATTGTTTCCTGTTCCATTCTCTCCTACTGTAATTATTTAAAGGTACACTGTGTCGAATTAAGTTGCATCTCTTGGGCCCTTTATATCTACATAAGGAGCGGGTCCTCTGTCACGGAGGCCACCATGTTGCACTGCCATGTTTGTACAGTAGCCCAGAATGGACAAACAGCTCTAAGAAGGCCTTTTAGCGTTTTTAATTTCGGTGGGTGGCGCGAATGCATCATTTGGAAGACAAAGAAGAAGAAGAAACAGGAAGTGGTTGCTGGCCTGCTGGCTAACTATTTTGTATTGTGAGAAGTTTAGAAAAATGGAGGATCATAGTTATTATTTAGAACAAGAAAAACCAAGGGATCGTGAATCAAATAAGTGAAAATTAAATCGCGGCAGGCGACGGCAGAAAACAAGGATAAACATTGGTGTGGCCTTTCCCAAATGGAAATCGCTAATGAGGGACATATGTTTTCAGAGTGACGCCGAAGTTACCTGTTTTTTGCTGGACAGGTAATTTAGCCTACAAATCATTTGTTGTTTGATAGCTTTAGCCAGGAGATGGCCATGGACACAAATATCTAATTGCTAACAGTATTGTCATTTTACATTTATGTGCCAAAACAACCATTAATCTATGTTAATTATTTTGGTATGTTTGTCCAGGCGAACCGACCCTCCCAGCACCTTAGGATGTACACAGAATGTATTACTGGGGTATGCGACTGTGACATGTTTCACTTATTTTCTTGATGTTGCTTTTGTTTCTCCAGCTATGAGAGAGGTCCCGCAACATCGACTCCTATGAAGGCAAAACCTTTAAAAGTCTCACCTCCAGCAGTGTGTAGCGTTTGTCCTTCTAGTGGGACGGGCAGGCAAGTCATCACATTTTAAAATATTTGTGTTGTCCTAATATGTTTATTACAAACAAAACGTTGCTGATTAATGGGTTTTTCTTTCTAACTTTGTGTTTACTGTTGTATCTCCATATTGGTGATGTATAGAACATGATCTGGTTATTCTTTACAGACATGTGGATCTGAATGTCATTGCAAAAGCCACAGAAATTCAGGGCTTTGAACAAAGGTAACAGTTCAACTGTCATAACTTCTTTGCAGTACATGTTTTCAATTACCCCTGTGCAAGTGCTATTTCCTAATTCCATGTATTACTATTTAGTGTTGTCTTTATTATTTATTATTTAAGTTATTATTTACTGAATATGTCCTTTACAGAATTGATTGGGCATGATGACATGATGGAGAGACTGATGACAGCTCTGATGAAGAGTATCTTCCACCAATTATTATAACAGAAAGTACATCTGATGATCATCTTTTATTCATTATTTATTACACTTTGAATTCAAACGTGAATTCAAACGTGAATGGAACATGCACATAATAGAACATAATATGAATATATATATATTTTTAAAATAATGTTTAGAGTACCTCCCAATACTGCCTGTGAATGCGTATAAAGCCTTCTTCAAGGTAGTACTGGGAGTGTGTGGCTCACACAGTTGGCAGGCTCCTGGCCACAGCATTTCCTCTCCCGGTCCGTAGGCATTTCCCTACAGTTACCACAACTACACCATGGTACCCCTGGCACTCCAGCAAAAGGTGGGGCAGCATGCCTGCACTGATGCATCATCAGGGCATCAAAAACTAGCCCTGGCTGCCTCTCAAGTAGTTGGGTGGTGAGCTCCCTGTGCTCCTCCAGGATCATCTGGTGAAGAAGTCTCTGAAGAAATAAAACACAGATCAGGCTTTATAAGTTGCATGATATTATGTTAGCAATATGCTAATGGAACTGCTTATTAGGGTTTGTAGGTTGTCCAGTGTTTCCCCAACATGTCTAAAACAAAAACAGGGGTTTAAACAATTTCAAAATATCGCTGCATGATGGTGTTCCTCTATAGCATTTATATAATCATTTAGTAACACATCAAACTACAGACTACAGTAACATTGCTACATGTAAAGCATAGAGCTTCTATGTAAATACCACTTTGTGTTGTATTGGTATTGTTCATAACACGCAGACCAGGTAGGACTATAATAAAGTCATTTTATAAATACAAACCTCCGTTGCATATCTTCGGTCCCTTTGGAGGCTTTCCACTCTCTCCTCTTGAGGCTCCCACTCTGGTAGCTCTCCTCCCTCGCCTGGCCCTGACTGATGCACCACCTTTGCCGCCCTCTCCCTCTCCCTCTAACCTCCCTAACGGTACTGGGTGGTCTATCCGGTCTGACTCTGAAAACGGAAGAGGAAAAAATATGTATCCTGCGAACGCTATCTCGCTATCACACTAAACGCCTAGAACAACATTTTTATTTTTTTTCATTACTTCACCAATGTTAGCCTGTACTACTATGCACAGCAGCTAACATTAGATAATGTTAGCAATAAAATGCTACCACAATGAGGAAGAATTAACAATCATAATCGCTGTCTTACTTGTAGGCTATGACCTATAGTTTTACGGACTAAATAATTAATACAATTTATAAATCTAGCAAGGAACCTCATCAGTTGACACTTGGCTACTCAATGTTGTAGTAGTAGTAGTACTTACTTTGCAGAGTAAACCTGCATTGTGAAGCTGGTTTATGCACAGTTCATGTTCAACTTTCACAGCTTATCCAGACTCTGGATAAACCATTGGTCAGAAAATGTTTGTTCTTTTATCGCAATAATCACCACCTTGTGCACTGGAAGCAACCAATTCTATAACAATTACCCTGCAGTAGAACCCAGCCAACACTTCACATCAGTACAATAATTGAAGGTAGTGTGGAGAGTCCACTTTATTAGGTCACTTACACCCTAATAGGCTAAGTTTCAGACACACACACCCACACACACACACACACACACACACACTCAGATCTTAACATTTTACAAAATTGAACAGTAAAATATATTTTCTGAGTTGATTTTTTGAACTTCTGGTCCATTTGTATCCTGAGCACATCCGCGGGTCTGGTGGTTATTCATGCCATGATCTTAAAGAAACAGAATGCTTTTAATTAACCCATTGGAAAATCTGATTCAATACTAAACTGATTCAGCTGCCAATGGATTCAAAAAGGACTGATGTAGAATACAAATGTGTGTAGAAAACAAACCTATCCTATTCCAAAATAGTTCAGTCATGCACAACATAGTAACAATATAGGAGTAACAATCCAAGAGTAAAGGGACATTGAGATCGGTGTGCCAGTAGTACTATTTACTAATTAACCTGGGGATTAGTGATTACTATGGATTACCATTAAGTTACAATTTAATAACCATGACCATGTAAGCACAAGAATAAGTAGAATGTACATTGTCTTCTTTAACTTGTTTCTGTCAGAAATTGCTCTTGTCATAGATGTAACCATTTATTGCATGAAATGATAATACACTTTATTTTGGCAGTATGGTTCCACACTTTTAGGGTGCTCCCTGCTGTAGGATTTAAAGCAGTATACGAACATTTGACAACAGGGAGTACTTTACAATCCCCCCCATGGGGTGCATCACATATCTCAACCCATTGTGTAGCTTACATACAATACAGAGCAGACCCAAAGCAGCTGGAGGCTGGGGTGGTGGTGGGTGAAATCCAGCTCAGCACTTAACTTCACAGAGAGTGTGTGAGATGGAAGGTCTTACATTGACCGCCTATCAGTGTACATGCGGTGCCTGATAGGCGGTGCATGACTAGAGTGTCCCGCCAGAACTAGCTGTGTCCCACCAGAACTAGCTAGGCATTTGATTTGGAAGGACTCAAGTGAGGGACAACGGTAAGTGGGGTATCTGATATGGAGAATGCAGGTGGGTTGTGTGGGGGGGCTGATGACCACTGGCATATGACCTCCGTTTTTGGGATGTTGACCAAAAGCCCCATTCTCTCGTACGCTCTTACAGCAGCTGTGAGAATGGCTTGGAGGTCTCCAGGTGAGTGTGCTACAAAAGCACAATCATCAGCATACTGTAGCTCGAGTATACGGATTGATTGCAGCTTTGTTGTAGCTTGGAGTCTCCTGATGTTGAAGGCTAACAAGGATGTTGCTCCCATGCAGCCCAAAGACCAGGGTCACTACGCTGTTATCTTCTATGTCCTGGTGTAACAGTGTGGTAACACAGAGGATAAATAGTTTGAAGAGAACTGGCTCAAGCACACACCCCTGCCTCACGCCGAAGCCCATTCCAAAGGGATCATGGAACTGCCACAGGATGTTGACGAATTTCTTCATGCAGCCATATTGCAGGAGGACCTTCCAAAGGAGATCAGAGTGTACGGAGGTCCACCGAGGCCATAAACAGATCGTGATTTGTTCACGGCACTTTTCTTGTAGTTGGCGTGAGGTGAAGATCATGTCCGCAGTGCTCCGGTTGTTCCTGAATCCCACATTGGGATTCTGGGAGCAGATTGTCAGCGGTGGTGGTGATTAGTCTGCGGAGCATGATATTCGCAAGAACTTTTCCAGCAACTGAGAGGATTGATATACCTCTGCTGTTGCCACAGATGGATCAGTCCCCCTTGTTTTTATATATTGCAAGTGACATTTGTAAGTGACCACTTTTCAGTTAGAGGGAGTGAGGGAGAGTGACATAAGCCTCGCTGTTACCAGTTGGTGTTTCGGTGAGATTTAGTAGGAGGCAGTTCTTTATGGCATCTCTGGTAGGCTTGAATAATCCAGGCAGTAGTAGAAACCCGGGGCTGAAGATATTTAGAGTGGCGAAAGAGGTGTGCATGTTCCAACACCACTTCTTCACCATGAGATGTGCTCTAGTGGAAGGAAAGGATCCTAGACGACCAGCACCTTCCCACAACTGCAGGAGGCTGCAAGAGCTCAAGTCTGTCAGAGGACTGCCAGTGGTGCACCTGCCAATACTTGCTTTTCTCTCAGGTTGTGCTCCCCTAGCCTTTGTCTTCCTGGACTGACCCACAAGGCAGCGGGACAGTGGTTGTCCGATGTCACACCTCTGGGGACCACTGCTGCTCTGAGATCCACTACCATGTTAGCCTGGGGCCACAAGGACCCCCACTTACCGTGTGTGGCCATGAGGAGGCCTGGTAGGAGTCTTGGTGGAGGAGAGGCTATGTACTGGCAAGGGAAGGCTTACACATGAGGCTGCTTCTCTGTTCACCACAAGGGCTAGCCAGTGGCAGCGAGCTGTAAGCGAGAGGTTTGCAAGCATAGGGTAGTAGGCCTACTCCTTATCTTTAACTACTGCTGCACTAGGCACATCACAACACCCTGTGTGTGTGTGCGCACACACACACACCTTGCTTTCTGGGTTCTAATTCAATTACTCTCCATCTTTATCAGACCCTCTACCGCCCCCCTCCCCCAGGCTAATCTGATAATAAAGGAGAGCTGGCAATTAAAGCATGCGAGGATCCATCCTTCATGCATGGAAAGATAATGAGATCCATCGTCATGCCTCCCTCATGCGGGAAAGTTGAATTAGCGTGCACACTCTGAACAAGAGGATCATTGCCTGGTGGTCCCTCCCACTCCAGTTCATTCATTGACACACCTTTTTTTTTTATTATTCCAAGCAATGGTTCTGAAATTGTGTTTGAATGAGTTTTATTGTCTGTCAAGTATTTTACTTATTGTAAGTAAATGTAAATGTATTTTTCTGCTTCTATAATATTGTTACATCCATGTTTGGAGCTGCTGTAGGTTTTTGTAGATTTGCATGCTCCCTCGCTCCCTACAAGTTGTATTCCATGAACAAATCAGAGAAGAGATGCACTGATTGGTCAGAAATGAGCTTGGAGTGGTCTAATATCTAAAATGTTTTATACAATATACATTCAACCAGAACACATATTCTTAGAGCATTTCTAACAAATGACACTCAAATTATAGCTTTTACATCTCACCTACAACTTTTAAAGAAAAAGTGGTCAAAACTTAATGTAATTACCAATAACGCCCCTCTCTTTAATGTGCTGTTTCTCTTTCTAGTTTCCTACCTTCTTTGTTTTCTTTGCTATATGTGTAG
The DNA here is from genome assembly GCA_030340625.1 of Merluccius polli. Taxonomy (NCBI): domain Eukaryota; kingdom Metazoa; phylum Chordata; class Actinopteri; order Gadiformes; family Merlucciidae; genus Merluccius; species Merluccius polli. The sequence continues at coordinate 295,749 of JAOPHQ010006261.1, forward strand.
TATAATTCCCCAATATTCACAGACTGAAAAACATCATGCTTTGGCCAACATGTTCATGGTAAACAAATTACATAGTCATTCCACAGTGTGTCCCTCCCAGGGACATTGAAGAAGAAAAAGGTAGATAATGAAGCCAAGATCAAGCAGGTGAAAGCATAGTCAACTTAATAGCCTATTATAGAGAAATGAATCACATCAGTAGAAAAACAAAAAAACAAGCTTCTTTAGTGTTCTAAAAAACTCAACTCTCGTAAGATCGTAATTTTAATGAGGGAAACCAGATTCAACCCCATCTGATTGCCAAGATGGTAAGCATAGACAATTACACACAACCTTTCCAATAATCTCGCTCAGAAATAGAAAATTAGTCCGTAGATGTTCATTAGGGACAGTGCAGAATACTCTTTTATTTAACTTATTATGACAATTATGACAATTATGACAATTGCAGTTCTCAGACATCTAAGAGAGAAGTCTTGTTTAAGTCATTTGCAGGCATTTACTATTTACTTTTAGAATTCTACCTTTTTGGAAACAAAAAAAAGAAATCAGATAAGTTCAAGGATTCCAAGTTGATGAAGTTATGGTTATCAGCAGCATTAGACACCGCACTGGTAGAATGCTCATTTATATTCATTCATTCATTGATATTCTCCAGAATATTTTCCAATGTAGTACCAAGAGAAGCATTTAAGGTTAGACAGGGCAAAAACAAAATATGATAACTGCAATACATTTCCCTGCAAACTACAATGGTGTAGTGGAATGTCTGTTCAGACCTGCTATATCCAGAACCAGGATTGAGCCTCGAATCCCTGTGCAGTGCATGGTTGACTACCAGCCCATTTCAAGCAATATTTGCAACTGTGAGTTGCAAGTGTGTGCTTTATATTATTTGCACGTGTGTTTGTGTGTGTTCTTGCATGCACTAGTGTGAATTTCTGTTGCCTCTGATATTTAAATATTTGGATTGTTGGCAATCTCATTTCTCTTGCATGCACCATCAACATGCATATGAGATGGACTCCTCTGACGAGCCAAGCTTTTTCCCCTGTGTGTGTCTGTGTGAGAGTGAAAGGTGCTATCTGGTTAGCATTTCCCTTTCCGTGGTCCAAAATGTCCATTGTTATTACCCTGTCTGAATACATAAAAACTCTAACCCCCCTTGCAACTGTGAATGCACACAAATCCACCACACATCGACAGTCAAATCACGACACATAGGCCTGTACATAAAGCTGCCCCAAACATTGATGCTGCATACACACCAATGCAGCTTATTTGTCCCTGTCGAAGCATTTAAATGCCATCTGGCGGTGCTTGGTTTTCTAAAGAACCCATTAGAGTCTAAAACTTGAGAAATATGTCAATACAGAAATACAAAGCGAAGGCGTTGCGTGACATGTGTACCTGAAATATTCAACCATAAGAATAATAACCAATTAACCAATAACCTGAGCTCGATAGTTCAACGTGGCCATCACACAATGTAGTTAAGATTAGGTCTGGGAACTTCCAATCAAGTACATTTACAATTTAGTAGCATTACAATTAAGATACACAAGAGACCTTTTCTTTCTTCTTCTTCTTCTTGACTGATGCAACCCTCTCCCTGAACCACCAGCCCCTGGCATGCACTCTGTTGTATTCTTCAGTTTCTATTAGAGACGAAACATCTGAATCTGCATACTACGTACTACAGTGTGTACTGTTTTTTACAGCCATAATTGATGACACAACGCTGCAAACCCAGTTTGTTTTTATTTTTATCCAAACAGTGCAATATATATATTTTATGTCATACATTTTATATAATAAAAACATTGCTGTTATGTATCATGATGAATATATACATGAAAATTATTTTCTTTTGTTATTATTATTATTATTTGAATTGTCTGTTCATTGGGGTTGCTGGTCTAGGGTTGTATTGATTGTCAGTAACATTTAAATGTTTTGGTTAAATTGCATCCTCCTGTCATTTGCATTGTGGGTAATCCAAGAGACTGTAATGTCCATGTGGGGGGGCGTGGTGCATCAGCCGCAAGGGGGAGCTGTGGAGAGGGCTCGGGAGAGCCGCGCCAGGTGAGAGTGATTGGCACACCTGGGTTCCATTGCGCTAATCACTCTCTCCCTTTATAAACACAGTAGTGTGCTGGACCCAGGGACCGGGACCCGAGCACACGGGTTGACGGCGGAGCCAGAGCTGGGCCCGCGGCGACGCCGGTGTGCGCATCATTGTATATTGGAACGATACCGGTGTGCGCATCATTGTATATTGGAACGACGCCGGTGTGCGTACTCATTGTATACTGGACCAATAAAGCGTATCTAACGAACTGGCTGTGAGAAATTCCCTGGTGGTGAACCCCGTGGCAGCCACAACGCCACAACTGGCACCCAACGTGGAGCTACCAGGATGGATCCACAACAACCATTGAACACGCTGGCCCAGATGCTCGCGGAGGTGGCGGCGATGAGCCGGGACCAGGTGGTCCTGAACCGACAGCAGCTGGCGGCCCTCCAGGACCAAGCGGAGAGGCAGACCCAGCTGCTGTCGGCAATGGTGAGTCGAGCAGGGGCAGCGGCGCCGGCCCCCTCGTTCACCGGCATGACAGTACACAAAATGGCGGCCCACGACGACCCGCAGTCATTCCTCGATATGTTTGAGGCCACGGCAGCGGCATGCGGCTGGCCGGTGGAGGAGTGGGCCGTGCGGCTGCTTCCCCTGCTGTCAGGGGACGCGCAAACGGCGGCGCTGGGTCTGCCCGCCCCCTCCCGAGGACAGTACGGGGAGGTGAAGAGGGCGGTACTCGACCGGCTGGGGCTGTCAGAGGAGGACCACCGACGCCGGTTCCGGGGGGGCAAGCCGGGGCCCACGGAGCGACCGTTTATCTTCGCCCAGCAAATTAAGGACGCAGCGACCAGGTGGCTACAACCAGGGGGGTCCGCTGGCGAGGCGAGGATGTTACAGAAGATCGTGGAGGGGCTCCCAGCCGCCACCTCGGACTGGGTGATGTGTCACCGCCCGGCGGACCTAGCCGGGGCCATCACCCTGGCGGAGGACCATCTGGCCGTCCTCTCCCGGGGCCGGGCACAGGAGGGCCGGCCGGCCCCCCCGGGAGGGCCCACGCCGGCGCCCCACAGAGGCCCCACGTCGGGTCCCCCGCACTGGACACACACTCGACCAACCCCCAGACCCCGCTCCTTTTATAATAATAATAATCGGCCCGCCCCTCTCCCCCGCACTAATCCTCCTCCTCTTTCTTTCCCTCCCCAGGGTCCAGCCGCTACAGGCGCGGTTCTCGACCCACAGAGGGCTCCTCAGGCGGCAGGGCAGGAGTGCTGGAGGTGTGGGCAGCTCGGGCACTTCCGAGGGGAGTGCCCCCTCATGGAGGTGGGCCAGGTGATCCGGGTTGTCGGCCCTCCAGCACCCTCCCCCGGTCCAGGGGGGACGTACAGCGTTCCGGTAAGGATTCAGGGGGGTATACATCAGGCGATGGTGGACTCAGGCTGCATGCAGTCTATCGTTCATCAGAACCTGATTCGGCCCGGGGCTTTGATAGAGGCGGGAGGTGTGGATATTAGGTGTGTGCATGGGGATATTCACACATACCCTGTAGTACTGGTGGAAATTCAGTTTAAGGGGGAAAAGCATAGTGTAAAGGCAGCGGTTAGCTCCCGCCTGACGCATCCCCTGATTCTGGGTACTGATTGGCCAGGGTTCGATAGGTTAGTGGGACAGTGTGCGGGGGTGCGTTCGCGGCCGACAGGGACAGGGGATACGTGCGCTGTGCTCAGCGGTGACGCGAGGTCGTCTGACGCTGCAGACGGGGAGGGGGAGCCGGCGGGGCCTTCACAGGAGGCTCCGCGGGTTCCCGTGTTCGACTCCATGGAGGATTTTCCACTCGAGCAGTCTTGTGACGATACTCTACGCTTTGCCTTTGACCAAGTGATACGAATTGATGGTCACATGGTGCGCCCTGACGCAGCGTTAACGTATCCACATTTTTCATTGCGTAGGGACAGATTATACAGAGTGACACTCAGACAGAGGAAATAACGACACAGTTGGTGGTACCGAAGAGCCGCCGGGAAACAGTTTTCCAGGCGGCTCATTATAACCCAATGGCTGGACATATGGGGTGTGAGAAGACACTGAACCGGGTAATGGCCCGATTCTATTGGCCAGGCATTTGGGCGGACGTGCGCCGCTGGTGCGCGTCTTGTCCCGAATGCCAGTTGGTTAACCACCCGGCCATCCCGAGAGCGCCGCTGCGGCCATTACCTCTAATGGAGGTGCCGTTCGAGCGCATCGGGATGGACCTCATCGGGCCATTTTACCGGAGCACACGCGGATATCGCTTTGTGTTAGTTCTCGTGGATTACGCAACGCGATATCCGGAGGCAGTGCCGCTGCGCACCATCTCTGCAAAGAGTGTGGCGCAGGCACTGTTTCAAGTTATCTCCCGAGTCGGGATCCCGAAAGAGATCCTGACTGATCAAGGCACACAATTTATGTCACGCACACTGGGAGAACTATACGGATTATTGGGCATCAAGTCAATTCGAACCAGTGTATACCACCCCCAAACGGATGGCCTCGTGGAGCGCCTGAATAAGACTTTGAAGTCCATGATCCGTAAGTTTGTGCACGAGGATAGTCGGAATTGGGATAGGTGGATAGACCCTCTGTTGTTTGCAGTGCGCGAGGTACCCCAGGCCTCCACGGGATTTTCTCCCTTTGAACTACTGTTTGGCAGGACACCACGTGGGGTTTTGGACCTGGTTAAGGAAAGCTGGGAGGAGGGTCCGAGCCCGAGTAAGAACGAGGTGCAATACGTCCTGGACCTGAGAGCAAAACTCCACACACTAGGACAGTTATCACGGGAGAATTTGCTACAGGCCCAGGAACGGCAGCAGCGGCTGTACAATAGAGGAGCTAGGCTAAGACAATTTTCACAGGGAGATAAAGTGCTTGTATTGCTCCCTTCGGCTACCTCCAAATTACTCGCCAAGTGGCAAGGACCCTTTGTGGTCACACGGCGAGTGGGTGACGTTGACTATGAGATTGTGCGTTCGGACAGGGGAGGGGCGACACAAATTCATCACCTCAACCTCCTTAAGGCATGGAGAGAGGCGGAGCCTGTTTCTCTGGTGACGACAATTGCAGAAAGAGATGAGTTGGGGCCGGAGGTACCAAAATCAGGGACCAATCCTGCCTCGCTCCTTTGTGGGGACCAGCTCTCACCGTCCCAGAGAGCAGACATAGTCAGGTTGCAGCAACGTTATGCGGATGTATTCTCCCCCCGGCCGGGACGCACAAGCCTTATTCAACACCGGGTTGAGACTCACCCGGGTGTGACGATGCGTTCACGGCCCTATCGGTTACCTGAGCACAAGAGAAAAGTGGTTCAGGCAGAATTGAAAGCTATGGTGGAGATGGGGGTAATAGAAGAGTACAACAGTGCCTGGTGTAGCCCCATCGTTCTTGTGGGCAAGAAGGATGGGTCTATCCGGTTCTGTGTGGACTATCGCAAGGTGAATGAAGTTTCACGGTTTGATGCCTATCCTATGCCCCGGGTGGACGAACTCCTGGATCGCCTGGGCACGGCTCGTTTTTTTACGACGCTGGATTTAACCAAAGGCTACTGGCAGATTCCCTTATCTCCAGAGTCTAAGGAGAAAACGGCCTTCTCCACTCCGTACGGTTTGTACCAATTTGTCACACTTCCGTTTGGATTGTTCGGGGCCCCAGCCACATTTCAACGTCTCATGGACAGAGTGCTGCGTCCACATGCTACATATGCTGCCGCCTATCTGGATGACGTAATCATCCATAGCGGCACCTGGGCGGAACATGTGCAGCAGGTGGCGGCGGTGCTCGAGTCCCTGAGGCAGGCGGGGCTCACGGCCAATCCAAAGAAGTGTGCAGTTGGACGGAGGGAGGTACGGTATCTGGGGTACCACTTGGGCGGCGGGCAGGTGCGTCCGCAGGTAGATAAGACGGCAGCGATTGCAGCCTGCCCAAGGCCCAAGACAAAAAAAGAGGTGCGGTGGTTTTTGGGGCTGGCCGGTTATTACCGGCGATTTATCCCAGACTTCGCGGAGCTGACCAGCCCCTTGACCGACCTCACCCGAAAGGGTGCCTCAGATCCGGTCCAGTGGACGGAGCAGTGCCAGGAGTCGCTTGAGAGGGTAAAGCAGGCCCTCTGTGGGGAGCCCCTCCTCCACACACATAACTTCTCTCTCCCTTTTGTCGTGCAGGCGGATGCATCGGGCAGGGGGCTGGGGGCCGTCCTGTCCCAGCGGGTACGGGGCGTCGACCGCCCGGTGTTGTACATCAGCCGGCAGCTCTCCGAAAGGGAGGCCAGGTACAGCACCGTGGAGAGGGAGTGCCTGGCCATCCGGTGGGCGGTCGATGCCCTGCGGTATTACCTGCTGGGACGCCCATTCACCCTCTGCTCGGACCACGCTCCCCTCCAGTGGCTCCACCGCATGAAGAACGTTAACAATCGGATCACCCGGTGGTATCTGGCACTGCAGCCATTTAACTTCCGGGTGATCCATAGGCCGGGGGCACAGATGGCTGTGGCCGACTTCCTGTCCCGTTCCCATGGGGATGGGGGGGGGGAGTGGGTTAGGCCGGATGGGTCCCCGGCCTACATCAGGCGGTGGAGGTATGTGGGGGGGCGTGGTGCATCAGCCGCAAGGGGGAGCTGTGGAGAGGGCTCGGGAGAGCCGCGCCAGGTGAGAGTGATTGGCACACCTGGGTTCCATTGCGCTAATCACTCTCTCCCTTTATAAACACAGTAGTGTGCTGGACCCAGGGACCGGGACCCGAGCACACGGGTTGACGGCGGAGCCAGAGCTGGGCCCGCGGCGACGCCGGTGTGCGCATCATTGTATATTGGAACGATACCGGTGTGCGCATCATTGTATATTGGAACGACGCCGGTGTGCGTACTCATTGTATACTGGACCAATAAAGCGTATCTAACGAACTGGCTGTGAGAAATTCCCTGGTGGTGAACCCCGTGGCAGCTACAACGCCACAGTCCATAGTTTGCACACAATGAATTTCCCCGACATAGTTTGCCATCCGGGTACTTTTAGTATACTGAGTTTTGCATTTTATGTGTAAATATAATTTTGGACATACGACATACTACTCTCGCCTACTATGCAGTATGCTAGTGTGGAGATTCCGACAGAGCCCTGTTGTCTGTCTTCTATCTGAGGGCGTTACAAACCTGTCAGTACATTTAAACATTTTCAACCCATCAACATATATTTTGTGTAAGAATCAATACATTCTATAGTAGCAAATTATGATCATAAGTTACAGGGTCATTCAAGGATGATCAATAATATACACACACATACACCATACACCATAAGGGTAACATTTTTCTGTTTATGTCTTTATTTTATGAATAAGTTGCCTCACAAACAGGCATATATCTGTGAGTTGGTTTCTTTCTACCTAGGGGAACATTTTAGGCAAAATTCTCAAATAAATTATGCCTGCAAGCAATCCTCCAATATTAATTTCTTCATTTTTGGAATTTTGAACAACTACTACCCACCTTTCTATGGCCCTCCCTGAAGCATATTATTAATTCTTAATATCTATTATACAGTCACTGCCTCGCATTTTTCAAAATAAATGCATAAACACATACAATTCTGACAATCTAATTAAAACATTTAATTTGACTGGCAAAGGTTTGGTTGGTTCAGGTTTATTATGGACATGAGAGGTCAGTGATACTAGCTGCCAGGCTAAACTGTGGAGAGGTGGCTCTTTAATATCTTGGGGAAGAACAATAACAATTTTCAGTTTGATCAGATGCACATTTCTGCATAGTGATTTCTGCACAGTGGATTGTTGCATGGGACTTCCCATTGGTCCGCAGGCCCATTATTCCAAAACCCCAATAGTTAAATAAATGCACCATTGGACAGAAAGCCCATTGCTCCAAAAATAAATAATAAATAGTTGTACATGATTTATGTAAACAAAGCACAAAATATCAACAATCATATGATATGATTAAATATTACGAAAACAGCGCATCATTTAGAGGCGTAGGCCTACGGATCGTGTGAAAGGAAACTCATTGCATATCAATGGTCAATCCCAAATCATTCCCTTTCTCCCTGGGTGGTGCACTTATGTTAAAATCAGTTATTTTGATTGGTATTAGCCTACTCGCTACTCTAATTAAGTGCGGGAGCAAAGGAACAGTTTGGGTTTGAGATGTGAAATTTGTCTCTTCCGTGCTCGCCCTGCAAACAGGCAGGAATGTCTGATGTAATCATCAGAAAGCTGTTGGATCAAGTTAAGAGATAAATACAACAAAGTTGATATTTCTGGTGAAGTAGAGATGTCTTTCTTACGTTACGCCTCTGATTCACGCAAATCAGTAGCCTACTATGTAATAATCATGCTGCCGAAGCTTGACGATGGAGATTATTGGGAGATGTCTGCCTCACGCCCAGGAATTTCAATGGGTAGGCTAAGTGTCATGTTGAATGTTGTATTTTGTTAATTTTAGTCTAATTCTATTTAATGTATCTATTTTAAAAGCCTTGATAGAGGGAGAGTGTGTATTTTCGAAGCAAGGCACCCTTTTCCCTCGGGATAATGGGCAGTCGGACCAATGGCATGGCACCTGGTTGCCATTGGCAGTGGTGAATAGGTGCTGTGTCAGAGTACCAGAGTACCTCACCAGAGATGGTATAACATTGATAGACTGTTCAAGGTTTTGTTCTGCCCTTAGACAACCTGTGTCTTACTGCCTTCCTTCCTTATTTTACATTTTGACTTTGCTGAACAGCATAGACCATGCTCTAGTGATTAGCTGTGGCCCTAGACTTCTCAAAGACCCTAGAGGAAGCCAATTATTTTGCATGGGGACCATTGCTATTAAACCTTAAGTTGCTTCAAAGGAATTTGTGAGAATCTCTTTTTCTTTTCTTTTTTTTCTAAAGAAAATTAGAGGAGATGCTCTAATGGCCATCCTACACCCATGCTCAAAAAGCAGTGGTTCAGTTTTAAGGTGTCAATTAACCACCAAAGTAGACTCAAGCCACTTCAGTGAGATTGCGCTGCAATGATGTGTGTGGGATGTGTGAGTGACAGTAGGTGTTCTCCAGGGTAAACCACACATGACATTCACATGATCCATTTAAAATGCTTTTGCCATTTATTTCCTATGAGGCAGGCATTGCCAAACCTAGTGTTGGTAAATGGTAAATTGACTGTATTAATATATCGCTTTTCTAACCAGTGGCCACTCAAAGTGCTTTACAATTAGTGCCTCACATTCACTAATTCATACACACATTCACACACAGACAGGGGTGTCAACCGAGCAAGGGAACAGCCAGCTGATTGGGCTGTTAGGGTTAGTTGTCTCGCTCCGGGACACCGCAACACTTGGCTAGGAGGAGCAGGGCATCGAACCAGCGACCTTTCCGTTGCCAGACAACCCCACACTACCTCCTGAGCCAAGTTGGCGCTACCCTGGGCGTAGCCGACAGCTTATTGCTGCGCTCGAAGAACTACTTCAAGGTTTCGGACTCTCAGTCTTTCCAAGACTGAGTGTATTAGCTGACATTAAGATGTATATTAATATACTTTTAGACATTTTCCTGACAAGATATTTGATAGGTGTGTAGTAGATACATCTCACATGCAGTGAGACAACAAGTGCAAATGCAAGTGTGATTTCACTCTTGAGCTACACTTAGATTTTCTGGATTCTTGTGCTCAATTCTTTGGGGCGTTGCTGTGTTCGTCAGATGATATAAAGAATGAAGCGAGATCTTTACGATGATGCAAAACCTTAACAACTGAGGGATGCTCTTTAATCTATGGAACAGTTATTGCCATCATATAAGCACTTTTCCAACAACATGAAAAGTGTGTTGCAGATAAAACAGTGACAGGATAAAAACAGACGGTGACCAATGATAAAAAGAGCAGTGAGGATCATTAGTTCTTAGCTGTAGTCACACGTAAAACACCATGCCATCTGCTCTGCCACCTGAACCTCCTCATTTACACAAAGACGCGTGACACACAGGTGTGTTACATTTTGACTACACTAATGACAGCAAATGAAGCTAAGTCATAAAAAGCCAATGTTAACCTGTTTCGAACGTACAAACGATACAAAGGTTCCCAAAACAGATGCTCAATATAGTAACTAGTACAACACTCATTTGAGCATGTTGATATTGCACACATTCAGAGGCCTGCACTTCAGGGGTGTGCTTCAGTTTTTAGCAAATAAAATCAGTTGGTTTTTTTCCCCTTATGACATTGTTGAGCTTGTGTCGATGGTGTCGAAGTGCTGCATGTAGGGAGAGTTTCTGGAGAGCTTAGGAAGGCATAAACATGAACAGACAAATGCACTGTCTTCCATGCTTTCTTGTTTATTGCCGAGCAAATGGTTGAAAGGCATAAAGGAAGCGCTTGACACATCGTGCCTGGCAACTGTCTCTGTCTGAACACAAAAAATAAAAAAAAATCCCTCTGCATGGGAACTTATTTGATAGACATTATATATTTTATATAAGACATTGTGTATTTAAAGTTCTCACTCCCAAAGTTATTAAGACTTCTCGCTAGCATATCAAATACATCAAATTCGACTTACCTCAACGTGTAATTTCCATTCAGTCTCCTGCTCTATTAATATAATATAATATAACCACCCACAGGGCAAAGGGGTGGTGGTAGTATAATAGTAGTAGCCATTGCAGTGCAGTGCATGGTGTGCACTTTGATAAATTGTTTGTGACAGCACCGATTACAGCCAGTCGGAAAGATATTCAGAAATGTTGCTCTCCTTTGTACATACATACATACATACATACATACATACATACATACAAATACAAATAGAACCACAATAACATACAAAATGAAAAATAATATGAGAAGATCAGGATCCAAAATCAATTATTATAATAATTGTAATTTCAATTGTTCTCTCTTTGGTCTCTTATCATAGGATCAGCTACCTATTACCGAATCAGTGAGCCAGCAGGGCATTTACTTTGTAAAGCCATCATGGTCCACCCCACTGCATTGCCCACAGGCTATGGTACAGCTGTGCCTGCTACTCTTGGTCCTTACAGCCCACCACCCCCAAGCCCATGGTGTCTGGCTGACTGTTGGAGCTCATCACTCCTCCCCTTCTGTCTCTCCTCCCCCTGGCTTTATGTTCCTGCTGCTCTGCAATGCCTCACTCTCTCACAATATACACCATGACAAAAAAGGATGTCAACTTTTTGTATTCATGCATGTTTGTGTGTGCGTGTGCATGTGTGCGTGTTTCTGTCTGTCGGACCGCCAGTCCCTCTATCTCTCTATTACTTTCCATGGTTCTTGGAAGTGCCTCTCTGCGGTTCTCAGTAGCACTTGGCCCACTGGGCTACGGGCAATAAAGCCGAATGGGTCTTTCATAATATCTTATTATCGCTTTATGTCTCTTTCTCTCCCTCTGTGGGCCACCCACTCATTTGAAGCAGACGCATCTTTTAGGCCTTTGGCCAGTTCAATAATTGAGCCAGTCTATGTCCCACCCCTTACCTTACCTTACCTCTGTCCAACCTCTCTCTCTCTCTCTCTCTCCCTCTCCCTCCCTCTTTCCTCTCCCCCCCCCCCCCCCCCCCCCCCCTCAGATCTGGGTACAATGGGCAGGTGTCTGCGGAGGGGTTGGCTCTGACTCGGTGGTTGAATAATTCACTCAACCTAAATTAGATGTTCTGGCCGTAATGAAGCCATTAATGAGACCCTGTGGACGCCTCGCCTGCCAGAACTCTTATTCTGGGACACACACACGCATGCACGCACACGCACCATGCACGCTCACAACATATACACACACATGCACACGCACAAGACACACAAAAACACACTGACACACACACCCACACTCATAACACACACATACACGCACAACACCCACACATGCGTCCATGCTCACAACACATACACAGAATCAAAAACTCTTGCATGCACACACGCATAGCGACTGATCAATTACTTACGTCACACACCCACAACTGGGTCCAGGAGTTTAAATAGGCCAGTCGCCGCTTTAGTGGCCCCATGCATCTCCGGAAGTATGTCTCTGGACTTAAGGACGGATTTAGCCTTGCCTGTGTCAGTGTAATGCTTTAATACTGTGTAATGTTAATATGCATGCCTCTGTATCTGTGTTGGTGCCACGCCAACCTTTGTTCTGCACACATAGGACAAGAGTCGAGGGAGGGAGGGAGGGAGGGAAGAGAGAGAGAGAGAGTGAGAGCTAGAGAGAGAGATTACTCAATCTCTCTCTCTACGCGTTGACTTAATGCGCACTGCTAACCAAAGGTGTAGGAGCCGAATACACAGGCACAATTTAAAATGCCTTCATTGCAAGATCCATATGTACGTATGTTTAAGTAGCTTTCGGGCTTAAGGCCCAGCCAATATATATTTAAGCAATCAGTATGAGAGGCACATGCTCAATGAGTATTAAATAAGTAGTGGTACAAAACATGTTAATGTTTTATCATTTAGCGTTAGATCCATCAGTCTGTATAATATTTCAAATAGTATACAAACTATACTTGACAATATATAATATATATATATAACTATACTTGGCCCTTCTATCCTACATGGCAGTCACCTTTGGACCAACATGATTGTATTGCAGGCTGGTTTGCCTGCTGAAGTTACCTTGCTAAATGCAAGGTAGCGCAAATTATTCATAAGAGACCCAGTAAGTCCCAATCACTGTAGGGCTAATTCTAAATCATACATGTGGCCATGCTGTATCTCACCACCAACTCAGATCTTAAAGTGATGATCTAAATCACTGTCTAAATGACGGGATCTAAAAACATAAAATAAGTCACAGGGGGGTGTATCCACTACACACCTACTTAATATCCTGTCAGGACAATGAAAAAAGTATCAAAAAGTATATCTTCTTAAGCATCTTAAAGTCAGCTAATAAACCCACTCTTGAAAGGGCAGGTTGAAGGGGTCTGAATCCCTGCCCCCCCCCCCCCCCCCCCCTCGCTGTTTTGTGTATTTTGTTGATTTAATGTAACATCACGTAGTGATGCTTAATGCACACATTGATAACCAGTAAAGTACATTATGGATTTATGTTGTCACTTAGCTTCACTTCACCTGTACCCTGACAATCTAGATGCCGTACTGTTTCGTCCTCTCGCTTGGTGTGGGAGTGGTGTCATTGAATGTGGGCAACAAAGGTATATTAAAACATCTTATTTAGTGTAGTGAGAAAAAATCTATGGCAACCTTTACTGAAACTTTGATTTCCGATGCAAATCCACTTAAGGTGTGCAGCGTCAGCAGTGATTCTGATGCTGGAAACTATCAATAGCTCTTTTATCAGCTCACAGTTTTGCTCCGTGCAAGCTTTGTTGTTGAGATTAGCGCAGCTCTCAAAGGAGGTCCCATCAGTTCTCCTTTACCCTCTTTTTCTAGTACCCATCTTTGTTGCTTTGGTCTTGTTATTTATCAGATTTTCTTCCTTCATTCCTTCCTTCTGTTTTCCTTCCTTCCTTCCTTCTGTTTTCCTTCTGTTTTCCTTCCTTCCTTCCTTCCTTCCTTCTGCATCTACTGTTCTTTATTATTTCCTTTCTTCCTTCCTCTATCCGTCGTTCTTCCTTTTCTTCCCATAGCCATCTGTACGTATGAAACCAACCATTTTGTTTTCCCACATAACACTGTCTCCATGATTGTACCAAATGACACCTCATGACATGTGCACACAGGAGTAGAGGTCACACTCTCTCCGTCTACCCCCCCTCTTCAATCACAACCTTGTTCTATAGCAACAATTCTGATACCTGGCTGGAGCACATGTTTTAATGTAACGGACACCAAGGCTTGGCTTGTGCACACACGCACGCACACACACACACACACACACACATATGCACACACACACACACACACACACACACACACACACACACACACACACACACACACACACACACACACATATGCACACACAGCATCTAAATGCATAAGTGAATGAAAAGAGCAGCTCTGAGGGGCTTGTTGAAGGGACTAAATCGATGTTCTGATGACATGGTTCAAGGTAGAAGCTGCAGCCACTAAGCTTATTAGCTGGCTGGCTGCGCTTCTGGCTAGTGCACACACTGTCGCTGTTATTGTTATATGGGTGCCAGTGTGTGTGTGTTTCTGTTTTTAGACATGTGGAAGTCTGCCAAGCAAAAAGAGCATTGGGAATTTGATGTGTGTGTGTGTGCGCGCACATGCGCGGGTGCATGTGTGTGTGTGTATGTGTTTGTGCGTGTGTGTGTGTGGCGGTGGTGGGTGACAGTGTGTTTTGACTGGGATATATGATAAAAGATATGTATATGTATATCTATATAATATATGTATATGCATATCAATATGATGGGAAGAACGCTACAGTGAAACAGGAGAGAGAGGAGCATGAAGGATAAACACAGATATAATGATGGATATACATGCCTTTAGACAGTGAGCAAGAACACAGAACAGCATGGGTGTCACAATAGAATGAAACATGGTTTTACTCATAACACTACCTATGGGTCTGCTCCTTTTATGTACCAGGACAAGGGTAGTAGACTCACCTTCACTAGTTTAGTCTTCTATATAAAAGCAGCAGAGCCATAATTAGTGTTATGCGCGACACCTACATTTGACCTACGATGACGGCTCTGTGAAAAGGGTTTATTGGGTTCATCCTTTGCCCAACCTGATGGATTAAGTGCATTGTGTTATGTGAAGTACGATCCTTTCCATGTGTAATGGTATATTTCTGGGATTTTATAGGGGTATGCTTTAGTGAGATTTGTGAGATGTTCACTGTGTTGACTGCAGACGTAGTGAATCTTGTGTGCGTTCTCCCTTGGGGGCCGAGTTCCTTTCAAAACGTCTCTGTGCTCTCTACTGCTGGGCTGGAATAAAGCAGGGTTTATATGGGCTTCCTGTGGGGCTTTTGACTTGAAATAACCTGTGCCCCCATGCACTGAAGTGCTTTGAGTACTTTTTAAGTTAATTTGAGTTTTTTAGGCAGCCCACGCACTATGAAAAAGTTGTTTTTATGTTTTACTCTTTGCAATGTACTAAAATGATTAGGTCCACTCAACTGATGTGGCTTGAACGTTTTTAATCTTGTCCATTATTCCGCTTCACTTCAGACCCAGGACTGGGTCTCTCTAGTTCCACCTTTCTCTCTCTCTCTCTCCCTCCCTCCCTCTCCCTCTCCAACTGAGATGGACTCAAGCCGCTTGCATGTCTGTGAGGACATTGCTGTCCAACAACCAAAGCAGAGTAGCAGTAGAGATAGAGACTACCCAAGAGCAACTCCTTCCATCTCACACACAGGCAAGCACACTCACACACTAACGCACACACACACGCACACATAAACAAGCAAACTCGTTTGCTCCTTGCCTCCCATGTGCTCATTAAAATGCATTATGGAGACAC
Organism: Merluccius polli; assembly: GCA_030340625.1. NCBI lineage: Eukaryota > Metazoa > Chordata > Actinopteri > Gadiformes > Merlucciidae > Merluccius > Merluccius polli. The sequence goes on from JAOPHQ010006261.1 coordinate 311,284, forward strand.
ATTAAATAGTGTGTGTGTTTCTCTGCTTTAAGTGTGTGTGTTCTGCTCCTTACGTGTGTGTGTGTGCTTCTTTGCTTTGAGTGCATGTGTTTTGTTTTGTGTGTATGTGTGTCTATGTATTTCTCTGCTTTGTGTGTCTGTGTATGTTTCTCTGCCATGTGCGTGTGTTTGTGTGTGTGTGTGTGGGTGTGTGTGTGTGCACGAGTGAACACTCGTCTCATTCACATCAACAGATAAGTGTTCTCTCCAAAGAGAGCGTCTCTTAATACGCAGCAGCCTTAACAGCGAGAACCCTGATAACCCACCCAGATGACATTCATCTCAACACCATGTGTTATACTTAATCACTTGCTGTGGAACAGAGCGAACTCAGGGACTCGCTGCTTCTTAGTGTCCAATGAATATCTTTGGTCTTTAAAGGTTGTATCGGAAGCTGCCTAAAGAACAAATAACTCGATTTTTTGTTCGTGGCTATATGTACCAGACCCCTTGCAAAGCTGCTAAGAGATATCTGCTGTGCTTGGATAATGGATTTTGGGGGGATTGCACATTTATGTTCTAAGTCTTAAATGTTGTATCCGTGTGAGCTGCTAAATGCTTGGTGATGATTATACAGTAGATCTCAGTAGCTTTTGTACACTGCACAGAAACACATTTTCCCAGAGCCTTTCCGTTTTGGACACGTGGATTTGGTCCCATTTGATTAGATACAACATAGATGCCTGTTTGAGGTTCATTTGAACCTCCAAGTCCAAGTGTGACTCTTCTCTCTCATCTTAATGGCAAATGATTTTCTAGCAAGCAGAGAAACATTGCCTGGCTCCTTGAAGTCAGTGAATCGTGCCTTTATTTTGCTTGAACTCTTTTAGTGCGTCAGTGTGATGGAACGTATCTGCGCACGTCGCGACAACATTTTGCACATTCAGGGAACATCCTCCAAGTCCCAGCTGGCAAAACTTGCTCCAAGCATTTCTTAATTTGTCAGAAAATGTTCTGACATCTGTGCACTTCACATAAACGCTCTCTAGCTTCTTCCCCAGAGCTGGAGCTTCACTTTGTTCAAATCCTATGTGATTCAGCAAATTAATTGAAACACACCCCATCCTATGTCATGCAAATGGCCAATTGTGCATCATCTTCTCTTTTAGCTTTCAGGTGATCAAGCACGCGTTAAACGCCATATGTAAGCATGCATTAAATAACCAATGTATTTTGGTGTGCAACACCAAATCCCCCAACTTAAACACACTGTAACTATGCATTGCTGTGGAGTTAACCTATTGCGTGATCACATCACACCGGTGTTTGAACGTGGCAATACAATAGTTATGGTGGTTCAACACAAGCCATGTCTAATGGCCAATGCATACTTCACAATTACCTGGAACGCATACAGTGCTGACGGACTGCCTTTCATAGTTCAGTACATTTCCCATAATCCGGTACCATATGAAATGCGTCTCACCTCACATATTTTTAATTGAATTATTTTACCTCTTAATGCACATTTTATTGACAAATATGCAAAGAATACATCAAATATAATGTGTATACAGGAAGGTACATTACATATTCAGAACAAAAAGAGTCTCGATATGAAAGTCTCATGGCGAGCTATGCTTTGTGTGATACCAGTGACACATGAACGCTAGGTACGCTAGCGCTAGGTACGCTAATGCCAGGTACGCTAATGCCAGGTACACAAACACAAGGTAAGCACGGTCACAAAAAAGGAGCTTTGCACGGACCTGCCAAGGCAGACGTCCACAGAGGTTTGCTAGTGTGCGTTTTCTGTAATTTGTGTTGCTGTGGTGTTGACCCTAGCGGAGTCCACTTCATGTATGGTAGGCAATAACTGGACTATGAATCGGTCTTAACTGTGTCTCTTTCCTTTAGGGGTGTCCCCGACTAAGAATTTACATAGTCGAATCTGACTGATCGTCGAATCATGTTTTTTTCTTTTTTTTTGCTCATTGATCCATATTCTCATTTGCAACATTGGCGGTGTCTTTTGGACTTCAGTCCAAAACACACCGCTGCCGAACGGCGCGCGTCAAAACAGCCGCCCCTATTATTTTCTATGTACACCCCCACCCCGCGCCGGCAGCGACACGCCGCCCCGCTACACGCCGCCCCGCTACACGCCACCCCGCTACACGCCGCCCCGCTACACTTCACGCCACTGTCCTATTTCACAGCGTCGCCGCGCGTCAAGTGCCGCCGAAAAGGCGCTTTTTTCTTTTCTTTTGCTCCGGAGACGACTATATTCCTGTTGACGCGCCGCAGTGCGATGCTTCCTATGTGTGCTAGGGGCGGCACTTGTGTCATAGACGCGCCACGGCACTGTGGCGGCAGTGTGTTTTGCACTTGATATTTATACAAACATAGGCTATATATCATGATTTATTGGGAGAAAGAAACTATATGTAAAATCAGACATTCAGCACCGCCTACAGCCCGAATGGAATGATCCTGTGTTTTGCCGATGATTTGACTATGAGATTGGCAGTCGAATCAGGCTCCTTCGATCCAATAGTCGACTATTCGGGGTCACCCCTACTTTCCTTAAAGGAGAACTCCGGTGTAAAATGGTTCTGGGATGTTTAGTATGAGAACGAGTTCCAACGTTCCAATGGAGAGCAAAAAAAAGCGTCAACGACGCAAAGCTAAGTTCGCTGTTTTTAGCCGATTCTACCAAACTGCTATACGTTTGAGTGCTAAGGGCATCTCACCTGGTAAAAAATAAATTGCTTTTTTAAAGCACTTACAAGGCTAGAAATAGACTGACACTTCTTTGGTAGTATAATGAGGGTCTTAACATATAAAACGAGGCATTGACAACTTCATAAGTGTACAGATAGTTTATTAAAAAGCATATTTTATACACACAATACCTTCAGTAGTTCACCCGTCAACGCCATGTTATTTTTTAGGCTGATAAGTCGATTGACGAACACAGAGCTCGCGTGCTCGATTTATTTTTTACCAGGTGCCCTTAGCACTGTGGGGTTGTGCTCCGAGGAAGAAGGCCGCCGACAACAGGATCGCTTTAACTCACTTTATTTGTTTAGTATTATTATTTAATCTATGAAGCAGAAGGAGGGGTATTGTATAAGTTCACGCGTGGAGAACCCACAAGCTTTGCATCCTTAGTAGCTTTGCGTCCTTCTGGATGCGCTGCCTGGGGGGGTCTGACTTCAGCCGGCGACTTCCGCCGGTAGTCTCTGGGCAGGAGGCGTGGCCTCCATGACGCACAATGGCTAGCGTTAAGCGCCGCCCCCAGTATATTGTTTGCCGCCATCATGTGTTGAGGTGCAGTTACTACAACTTGTATATTTATTACTACTCTTTTGAGCTGCTGATACATATGCTTATTATTTATCCGCAACAGCACTCAAGCGTATAGCAGTTTGGTAGAATCGGCTAACAACAGCTAACTTAGCTTCGCGTCGTGTAGGCTTTTTTTTGCTCTCCATGGAACGTTCGAACTCGTTATCATACTAAACATATCCCACAAACATTTTACACCGGAGTTCTCCTTTAAGTGTTTTGAATCAAATGCTCTCTTTTGTTTTGAGAGAGAAAGATTGCACCATCTTGCTAGGTTCATACTCACCTCCGAATGAAGCATTTTTTTTGTTACGTCCATGAATTTATGTGCTGTTTTCTTGTGGAACCGTGACCAGCAGTTGTTCTGTCACTTCAAATCACAATTGATTGTTCCTGACAAGGTGAGTCATTGTAGAGCATCATTTATGTCCTGGCTTTCCTCAATCGCAAGGCTGACAAACCCTGTGAATGAAAGTTTACCCTTGAGGTTAATTCCAATGCTTTCTGAAATGCCCTCTTAGAATTGGATGGTAGAAGTTTTGTTACCTCTCTCTTCCTCTTATCTCTCTCTCTCTCTCTCTCTCTCTCTCTCGACAATGTGTTGGAGTCCAGCAGTATACAACCTCAAAAAAATATCTGTACATCTTCATCAGTCCATGTGTGATTCTCTACGGACGTCTCTTTAGCATCTTGACTGATTGAAGTGGACATGTTTTTTTCGTCAGTGGTAAACACCATTTTTAATTGGATTATTTCCAAGGAAATATCTCAAAAATCTGTTTTGTTGATTGAAAAAAAAGAGAAAGATGGTGACTTAAATTTAACCAGCTGCAGTCATCAAATAATTAGGTATATAGCCACACACACACACACACAACCTGGATCTCATGCAGCTCAGTATTTAAAAAATGTAAACCAAAAATGTAAACCAAACAATATTTTATGTATGTGGGCTTTCATACAGTTAAAGGGTTTATTATCCATTCAGACTCAAATGGCATTTAAATGTCTTGTGTGAATGTTATGAAAGAGATTGCATGGTTAAGTATAATTAATGGTTTGGCCTACAGTGATCTCAATGGAATGAGAATGTAAAGAAAACCCTGTAAGATTCGGTGTATGTTTTTCCTTCCCATTTATTTAATTCTCAAAAATCACTTGTCATAGATTTAGCCATATATTATATGCATTGGTAATACACTTTAGTTTGGCACAATAGTTCCACTCTTTTAAGGTGCTCTCTGCTGTAGGATGTAAAGCCTGACATACAGATGTCAGATACAGCAGAACAACATTTGACAATAGGGAGCACTAGACAATCCCCCCATGGGGTACATCACATATCTCAACACATTGTGTAGGTTACATACAATACAGAGCAGACCCAAAGCAGCTGGAGGCTGGGGTGGTGGTGGGTGAAATCCAGCTCAGCACTTAACTTCAAAGAGAGTGTGTGAGATGGAAGGTCTTACATTGACCGCCTATCAGTGTACATGCGCCTGATTAGACCACGTTAGCTGTCAGCTGATAGGCAGCACATAATCTCTATTTAAACAGATCTGGATATGAATGCAGAATCTGTAGGCAAAGGGACAAGATCGGCCGAAATGCAAACTCGGAACCCATCAGCTATTGTCTAACGACGTTTTAACTTTTTATTAGCTCTCGCGACGCGAGAGACGCGTTTCAAGTTGCTAATCGTAAACAATGACCGCCGTGTGGAAGAGGAGGTCTTGGCCCGGATATCTGCAGGCTACACCGGTGTGCCAGAAATATTGGCCATTGCCCCCAGAGGCTAAATCTTCATCAGACAGTAGCCGATTGGGTTCTGAGGTTGGCAGCTCATGACTAGAGTGTCCCGCCAGAACTAGCTACACCCATTTTTGCTAGACGGGCTCAGTAAAGCACTTCATTAACACAATACAAGTTTAAGGAAAGAGGTGATAAACACATCATTTTTACATTACGTTCTACCATTACTCTTAATTAATAGGCAGAGTTCAAAGGTTAAACTATTCCAGGCTATCTCGCCAATCTCGAAATGTCTTAATAGATTCTGCATGGTGCTCCGCTTAGACGTCATTAAAAAATCATTACATGGACTTTAAGGCGATCTTTAAAAAACACATCAGAATTCAGTCATGTACTTAACGCTTGTCAGCCATCGTTCCAGCCACACTTGGCTGTCAATCATCGCTGCCACATTAAAGTATGATTGGCACATGTGGGTTAGGTTAGAACACATTTTAACACTCACTCACACGCACATGCACACACACCATTCAGTGGTTCGTATTTAAAAGCACCAACCAGGGTAGGCGTTTAAATTTACTGTATGGGCGTTCACACACACACACACACACACAGCCAACTGGATTTCACTCATTAATTGAACATTTCTAACGATACCATAAACCTTTTAACGAGCAATCAAGGGCTATAATTACACAGGAAGGCAGTGACTTTGATGACAGATTATTGCACCTGTTTGTAATTACCATACATACTGCAACCACATTAATATGGTCTGTAAGACATACTGTGACCACACTAATACAGTGTATTAATATGGTCTTTAATACATACTGTGACCACACTAATACAGTGTATTAATGTGGTCTTTAATACATACTGTGACCACAGTCTTTAATCAACAGGGGCTGGATGCATCAGCTTTGCGTAAGTTCAAACGTAGTCTAGTTATAGCATAAGTTCACTGAGTTGGGTTTACACATTACTAAACAAAACGGGTTGCACCACACAAAGTAGTTATTACGTAGTGCTTAGTAGTTACTAAATAATTACACCTACCAATGAGCAGGTGTAAACTGTGTGGCAGTTGGTGACAAAAATAACAGAATAAAAAAAATATATATAATTTTGGGGGGGGGGGGGGGTGGCTAGGACCGCGGTGCTCAGTGTGCACTGCACAGAACCCAGCAGTTGCAGCCTGTTTCTACACAGGATACTGTACTTAACTTCTTTTAACTGTACTTTAACTTTTTAACTTGTGTTTTTTTTACAACAAGCTATTCTAGAGTTGGCCTACATGAGTGCAACAAACAGTCAATTACGACTGTGCCGTGCGAATCGATGTCTTCGCAAGCATGAGATCTTCAAGGTCTTCTCAAGCACTTCCCACTTAGTTGTTACAATTACTTATGTATTGGTGGTGCAACCAAATTTATTAAATTGCTAGTTTGAAACTAACTAGTGCTTGACTGACTTAGTAACAAACTTACGTATAGCTGGTGAAACCCAGTCCAGACTTTAATCATTTACTGCACATGTAGTAAGTGGCATGGCATTGTCAGGCGATTATAGCCTGACAAGAGCAGCAGAAAACCCCTTTTCTTTTGTGCTGTCCCCGTGTTTCAGTGTTTGGTGACTTTTTAAACCTGCACTATGTAGGTTTTCCCATTTGCAACCTCTAGTGGCTTGAGTTGTAGCTACAGTTATAGCTATATCATTTTCAGACATTTACTGTCGTCTGGTGGGAGCAAAAGTCTAGCCTCGTGAGACCATCCAGATATTCATGTTTGCGTTTCATAATTCCAAATATGGGTGTGGCCTTAAGTTGTTCAAAAAACTACAGCCAATCAGAGTGACACTCTTGCCGAATCTGAATGGAAGTAAAGCAAAAACATATTCTAATTTGAGTAAAGATTTATGTTAATCTTTTAACATTTCGAGGCCAGACTAATCTGCAGAGAGAGACAGAATGTGAACTTGCGATATCGGGATGGTCTCACGAGGCTAGCAAAAGTGGACCACATTAAAACAATTCATAGAGAAAAATTCCCTGGATGGATATTCTTGAGAAACTTTATAGTGAAGATATTTTTAATGGAGTATAGCTGCAGTAGAAAAGTTACATAGCACAGGTTTATATTAGTGTGTTTTGTAATGATTTAAAGTAGCGTTTCTTAAATCATGGGTTGGGACCCAAAATAGGTCACGATCCAGTTGGAGGTGGGTCGTGGCTCAACAACACAACTACACTCAGAAAACTGAGCATTAGCGATCCTTTCGTTTAAAGAAAGGATCACCAATTTGGGTATGCTCAGCGTTTTCAGAGTTAGTGGTTGGGTCCCATGGGACACAGTGAAATTGTCTTTTGGGTACCGAGAAGAAAAGTTTTAAGAACCCCTGTTATAAGGAATGGTTAAATAAATAGGAAAAAATGTTTTACTTTGGATAAATGTCGGTTTGTGAATGTGGACTATGTGCGGTAATCATGTAAGAGATATGTGAGTGTGTATTTAGCTAATACTCTTCAAGAAACTGAAGAGTTATTATAGGGTGATTCCTATGTTCCCAGCGTCCTATGTTTCCACGGTCCTATGTTCCCAGGGTCCTATGTTCCCAGGGTCCTATGTTCCCAGGGTCCTATATTACCAGGGTCCTATGTTCCCCAGCTCTATATAGCACATAATGGGAACCTGAAAAAGATGTTCCCAAGCTCTGTTTTCCCTTAATATGACTGGGCTATTGTGGGAACTCGTCAAAGGGGTTTTCTGTTCCCCAGCACTGTCAATATAATAGGCCAACACTTGAAGGAACTCACATGGTTGGAGTAATGAAATCACCATAGCTTAATGCTTCCTTAGATGAAAACTAGCCTAGTATGCATGTTTTCTAATCTTACTCTCACACTTCACATCTTCTAAATTATACAAAAAACATCACATCATGACTTTTTTGGTTTTTGCCTCCAAGTATTGTTTCTGCATTTATCTATAGTTGATTTTGAACACATTTTTATATTTTTAGTTGTAAATGCTGTGACATCTCACTGCTGCCATGTCCAAATACCAATGCAGTGATATTTTTACAATATAACAGTGGCATGCAGAGACTTTCTTAGGGGCAGGGGTGAAAAATGAGCAGCCCCCAAAGTGAATATGAGATGTGCATGTGCAGAGCGCACGCAGATTTATTTTTTTAACAATTCATTAATTAATATCATACGCCTGTGGAGTGGAAAGTGGAAAACGGTTTTGTGAATAAAGTAAAGTTGTAAAGTAAACAACATTGTCTTGATATTCATGATACACATTTATATAGTGCGACTTCAACATCAAGTGCCCCTCACAACTCTTCATACTCTTGCTTAAGAGACATTTAAAAAATTCTATTTTTGTGGCTCAAACCCAACCCCAACAAGAGATTGAGTCAAGTTTGAGTAAAATGTTATCCACAGAACCACCCAGACTCTTTAATATTCTCTACTGGGTCACATTTGACCCAGAACACCACAGATGTAAAAAAAAGAAAATGTAGAGACCTTCAAATTCAAATAAAATGATTACCATTGGTTTTGTTGTGTTCATATAGCTGTTTCGAAGCCTGGATAATATTTATGAAATATTAAAACTTGAAACAACTTGTGTTTAGCACAATAGGAGGGTTAATGTGTGTCAACAGACTATTGAACAGGCGAACAAAGGTCCCTGGGAACATAGGACCATAGCTGGGAACATAGGACCCTAGGAACATAGGACCCTAGCTGGGAACATTATGGGCTCCACCACATCCCCCCTCCCAACCTTTTGGTTCTGGACCACCGAGCAACCAAATCCCTTTGGGGTGTCACTGAGGTCCAGCCAGCCAGCCAGCCAGCTGCACAGACACACACTTTCTGATGCATGTGTTACCTCAAACACAAACTTTAGAAGATGTACACTGGCCTTTCTTTACAAATCTCTTTGAACCTACAGAAGTCTAGTAAGTCATCTCTAAAGCCAATGTACCAGACAAATACTCTCTACCATTAGTTGGGGGGGGGGAGGGGGGGAGAGAGATTAATTCTAGTTGTATCACACCTGCAGCTATCCATGTTAAAGTTATCATGTGTGTGTGTGTGTGTATATATATATATATATATATATATATATATATATATATATATATATATATATATATATACTGTATATACACACACACAATTAACTTGAAAATAAAGTTGAGATAAAGACAGACAGAAGCTGAGACCCCCGCAATTATTAAAGAAAAAGTAGTAAGAAGGACGTGAAATTTAATTAGCTCCCGGTTCAGTGTTCCCTTTTTGAAGTGAAGTATAATTAGACTTTATTAGATTTTCTTGGAGTGAAATGAGATCTGCAGTCTCCCCAGTGGGTCCTGTGTGTCCCCTCATTTAAAAGCCCACAAGATAATAACTTGAAGACGGTCCATTCAGAGACACTCAGAGTCCCCCTTTCAGCCTTGTCTTTGTGTATGAAAGTGTGTGTGTATGTGTGTGTGTGTGTGTGTTCATGAAATGAGTGAAGGTCAGGCCTTTTGATGAATCAGAGCATTGTGCGTTAGCCCCTACTATATGTCAAGGTTGTCACTCACCACACTAAATAGGAGGTTTAAATATACCTTCGCCCACATTCAACACCACTCCTACACCAAGCAAGAGAGGACTTGCCATGGGTTCGGCATCTAGATTGTCAGGGTATGTGTAGTGAATTTAATCTATTGGGGGCTTTAAGGTTCACAATGGATTTTACGACATTAAAATGCAGTGGTAGACTAACAAGTTTATACTCTACTCTAATTATGAGGATGATGTTGAGGAGGAGGATGCAGCAGAGATCACAGATGAGTAGAAGAGACCAGAAGGGAGGGTTAAAGAAGGGAAGCAGATGGGGGGCACATTTGGGTTAAGTAATGATGACAAAGGTCAGCTGACCAGTTGGATAGGTCTAACCACTAAAGGTGCATTCACTTGAGATGCGGTTGGACACCGTGTGCATCACTAGGTCGGGCAGTGTGTTCCCAAGCATGGCAACACACACAAAATTAGCTGCTTAAAACATTCAGGCTTTTTGGCCTGTACAGCAAATCTATTTGCTCTACAGTTTTTCTCTTTTTCAGCAAAGCCAAAAGTAATGTTTGTTGATAATCAAAAGATATTAAAGAATAACAAATGGATAACACCGTCCTTGTAAGTTTTTATTGTTCAGGCTAAACTAGGGTAATGTATTGCAATGTTTCAATTAAGAACTTTTTTTATTAACGTGTTATTTTAACATCCAAAGAAAGATCCTTCAAGGATAATATTGGGCCTGTAAAAAAAATAGATAATACCAAAGTAGGAGCCCTCTCAATAAAAGCTTGAATTAAATTGTTTTCTTTACAAGCTTATTCCAAATATATTTTTTGTACAGACTGTGCAGAGCTTTCTCGAAAAAGGCCTATAAACAGTATTTCAGAGAAATCAGAAAAAAAGAGATGTTAGTTTTATGTGGATTAAGGTCAAGGCTTGGAAAATAACGGTATAACCTCATTCACGAGTCAGGTGAAGAAAACTATTTAGACTTATTTGAATCACAAGGTTGGAGGGTGCACTCCATCGATGTCCCTGGTTTATGCCTTGACCATGGTGTGCTGAAATGTGGACAGGCATGAGCAAGAGTTTTTATTTTATTTTGTTCAAATATTAAAGTAAAGTTATCATGAGCATTACATTCTTGACAGTATTTTTGTGGTTTACAGTCTTAACATAGAGTTAATGCAGATGGCATACTTCAACATGCTGATGTAACTGTAGGTTGACTCTCCCCAGCAAGGTTATCTGGTCAAACTGTTCACACGTGACACATGTGAATTGACATGAAGGATGGAACTAAATGTCATGACACCAACACGACATGGTGAACAGGATGTAGCTTTAAAAATAAAAAAAAAGCAATGTGATCTGGTTGCATACGCATGTACATGCAAGCACACACACACCAGCACTATGTTGTGTATTCCAGAGGCTACACAGCAGAGTGAAGCAGGATCTGTACAGGGCTAGATGGCAAAAAGGCAACGTTATTATTCAGACCATTACCTCAGCTAATAAAGAAAGTGCGCGCACACACACACACACACACACACACACACACACACACACACACACACACACACACACACACACACACACACACACACACACACACACGAGTGTGCGAATACACTATGCCAGGGGTAATCAATTAAAATTCAAAGAGGTCCGGATACTAAAATGTTCTCCCAGCAAAGGTCCGAATCTGATATTGTCACTCAAAATAGTGTAAACAAACAACGTACGTATATTTCAACATAATTTATTGTTAAACTTTTTTTAGTAGCGTAAAAACATTAAAATGAACAAAAAGTGCAAACGCAGCCTGAACAGCATGAAGGGCCTGTATTTCAAGTAATGCAAACAATTAAATTACTATAAAATAAAGTGCACCTTTAAGGACCCCATTTTTTACATGCATTAAGAACATTTCAAAATACAATAAAATAAACTGCACCTTTAAGGAAGACCTTTGAACTGTCCACCCCCATTTTTTACATGCATTAAGAACATTTCAAATTAAATAACACAGGGCAGAATGAAAAAAAAAAGTGCAGAGTTTTGAACAGCTCCCTTTCTCCTCTCTCCATCCTCCATTTCCCACTTCCTTTCTTAGTGAGAGAAATGGGCATGCAACTGTCCTGCCAGCAGTTTAAATCGTGGCGTAAATGGGGTTAGTGCCATTCTCATGCTCATGTGGAGATGGTCATTGGTGAGCCTGGAACGGTACTTTGTTTTAATGATGTTCATAGTGGAGAAAGCCGTCTCACAGCTGTAAGTGGATCCAAACATGGTTAAGGCGTGTAGTGCTACCTTGGTTAGACCCGGGAACGTTGTTTCAGGCACAATCTGTAACCAGAAAGTAGCAGAGTCAGTTGTTCCAAAATGTGCTCTCAGAGCAACATCTGCTTTCAGATCAGTGAGCTCTAACTGTAAAGCCCCAGGATGTGCCCACTTGAAGGTCTGTGTCACCTCCTTTGAAAATCCTCTGATTTCACTGATGAGGAATGGATTCTCGATAAGCAGGAGAAGCTGGTCTCCAAGTTTGAAGTTGTCAAATCGTTCACAGAAGTTCCCAATCAGCTTGTGCATGAAGCCAACATAAGGAGAAATGTCTCTCTCATCCTGAATTTGCTCCCGCATTTGTGGGAAGTGCACACACTCTCCTTGGAGATCTTCTTTGAAAATGTCCAGCTTCACCTGGAAGGAGCGGACCGTTTTCATCAAATCACAGACAGAATTTTTCTGACCCTGCAGCCTTAAATTGAGCTCATTAAGGTGTCCTGTGATGTCCACCAAAAAAGCCACCACATCCATCTTGTGCTTATCTTGCAAAAAGTTTGCAAACTGTGTTGCTTTTGGACTCTTGAGCTGCTGTAAGAAATCAGCTGTTTCCTTTCGGATGGACCAGAAGCGTCCCAATGCATTCCCCTTGCTCAGCCATCTCACGTTGTTGTGGAGTAGTAGGTCATTTGCATCTGCCTCCGTTTCTTTCAGAAATTCTCTCAGGAGTCGATGCTGAACAGATGAGGATGCCCTGAGGAAGTTGATGAGTTTCATCATGGTATTCATTACTTCAGCAAACTCTTCAGACATAATAGCACAGAGAACAGTCTGATGGATGATACAGTGGTAGGCTATGAGATCAGGGTTGTCTTGTTTCATCCGTGCCACAGCCCCCTTCTTTTTGTGAGCATCGCCTTTATTGCCTCATATATATCCTCTCCTCTTGTGTGTGTCTCAAGTGGCGTTAAACCCAACAGGTCCTCACACATCTCTTTCTTCTCTTTGCAAAAAAATCTCACATACACCAAAAGCTGTGCATTATCTGTTACATCTGTGGACTCATCAATAGCTAAGGATATGCATGCTGCGTTCTGAACAGCTGCATCAAGCTGTGCCAGTACATCCTCTGCTAATACTTCTGATTTTCTGGTTGTTGTTGTAGCTGACAATGGTATTTGCTTGATTTTTCCACACGTCGTCTTTTTGTTTACCGTCATATAACGTCTCTGCAACCGCATTTAAGCACTCCTTTACAATTGACCCGTCGCTGAATGCTTTTTTGTGTTGCCCCAAAATCCACGCAATCTTTAATGCACACTCATTTGCACGTTGCTGGCCTGTAAATGTGTGCGTGAGGACACGGGTAGACCTGTCATACTGTGCTTTCAGTTCGACAATTTTACTTGCCCTCACTGCGGACTTCTGCGGGTACTTTACCTCAAACGACACGTTTGGTCTCGTAGTGAAGCTTAACGTTGGCACTTTTGATCAACGCCACAGTTTCATTGCATATGAGGCACACAGGTTTATAACTGCCTGCAGGCAGAACAAACATGAATTTGTCTGTCCATTCATCTTGAAACGCTCTGTTTTCGCTATCTACTTTCCTCACTTTTGAGCAAGCCATTTCTTGTCTCCTCACTCCACTCCACTGAGCTATAACTCACTGGAGGCGCAAGGCTGTTACGTCACCCATTCAGAAAAACAATCGATTTGATTGGCTTGGCTATTGACGCCGCTCCTGCCGTAATGACTAAACTAGATGCGCATACACGCGTGTACATACATGCGTATGATTTATCTTTTTATTAATTAATTTAGAATTTTAACGGGTCCGGACGGAACCTCCTCGCGGTCCGGATGCGGACCGGGGTCCGCCATTTGGTGATGCCCGCACTATGCCGTCAGGATCGTGTCATATTACGTGCGAACAAATCAACTGAACGTGTCACACTCGCGTGCTTTGATGCCTGTGCAGCAGACAGCGCCTGACGTGTAATGTAGTTTCCTCATTGACTTATAATAGTCCCCCGTTCACGCGCACGTTCACGCGTGATGATTGCTGCACGCCGGTAGTCACACTACGCGTAGTGACTACGTGTAACATTCATGCGTTTTTTAGCGAACGCACGCATTAACGCTCGCATGAAGATAATTGAACATTTTTGTCAGGCGCTCACACGTACGCGGAAACGACGTGCGCAAACTCTGTCACGCGTAACAAGAAGCTGCGTACGTATGAAGCAGCGTGCGCACGTCTGCCTGTCACTGTTTGACAAATTGTGGCGAGATGAAGGCTGTATAAGTCTCTGACGACAACGCCACCTGGGGAGTTTCGCCCCAGGAGATAGTTATATACGCTAATCAGAACGGTTAGGTCTACTATAGGTTACCACAAGTTCGAAACACCACAGGGCAGAGACGTTTGGTGAAAGTATAAAAATAGTTTCTTTTTATTATTACAATTAAGGAATGCAATGCATCAAATCAACATGGGCTGCATAAACATTTGAGCTAGGGCCAGAGAAATAGGGTGAACAGGGCTGGGGCTCATCGTGGCGGACCCAAATCAAAGGAGGGATTACTAACCAAAAACACCCGTGACACTACCACACACTCACACACAAATGAAGGGGGGTTCGTGAAGAAAATACCACCACCAGGGATTGGGTCGCCACTTGGCCCACAGCACCTGTCCACAAGGAAAAAAACACAGATTAATAAAACGGGCCTCACAGCTGAGTACAGCAATAGGATAATAAAATATCAAAAGAAACACGCACACCTGCTCGCACACACACACAAACACACACACACACACACACACACACACACACACACACACACACACTCACAAAATATATATATTTTGGGTAAACAAACAATCAATAACTCAATAATAATTGAATTAAACAAAATAAATCCTATTCAGCAGTTAAGAAATTAAAAGAGATTCCGGTGGCTATAAGCCAGCTCAGGGAAGAGCGTGTCGTTGCAACTACTCCAGTAGGGCTCTGGAAAGCCGACGAGCAACAAAACACAGTTCCAGTAAGGCAAGATTAAACAGTTAACAAGACAGCAGCGCCGCAGCAACAAATCACCGGCCTGGACCTCGCCGGCGCAGCGTCACAGCAGACAGGTGAGTGGATGCACGCTTCCGCCTGCTTCAGCTGTGACACAGAATATTTACATTAGCCAGGAGGATTACGCAGCAGGTAAAAGGAAAGGGGAGGGCGGACAACGCCAACCTACCAGCGAGGAGCTACGACCACACACAGACGGCCTCCAGCGGGGCAACTCGGCCCCAAAGGCAACAGCAGCCTGCCACACCACAACACTAAAACAAAAGAGAACCGCATCACCAGATGCGCCCTGTGGCACGCTAAGTGGGAGGGAGGACAGAGGCGCACATACCTGTCGTTTCACACCGGAGACGTGCGCCACAACAATCCACCACGGGAAACAGGGCTCCTCACACAGACACACTACAGGCTTCGACGCCTGCACCAGCTCTGCCACGCCAGGCCACAGCCACCACGGAGGACGGGAAGAGCCAAAAGGAGAGAGGCTGCAGGTGTGACCAGACCAGTACAAGAAAGCTCGCAGCGCCGCCCCTCAATCAGCGCAACTGTGCACACCTGAGGTGGGTGGAGCAAGGAGGAGGGGGGAAGGGATGGAAGGAAAGACCATCCTGCCACAAAATGTTGTTACGCGTTCACACAGACGTGCGGTCGCATATTCTGATGCTGCGCGGCCGGAAGTTGATCTGCACGGTGCGCACACTACGCGTCATATGAACGTGTAGTGGCGGGACTGGTTGGTCGACATTGAGGGTATGTGTCAAACTTTAGTTACTGCAAAAAAAAAAAAAAGTCTGGCTAGTGTCTAAAAGCTTCTTGTCTTCATCTTTACAGAAGGAGAAGCAGTCCTGCATGTTGACAGGCAGGAACCAGTAAAGTTGAGTCTGGAGGTTGTACTTAGCTTTGCAACTGGTGCAGAAAAAATTTCTCCTCTGGGATTCGATCAAAAGCCGACTTTGGACTTCCTTCATGATTTGGTTAACAACAAGAAGCGTGTGTTTCCAGAGGCAAACACATGTGCCCTGGTATTGAGGTTGCCTCTGCATGGAATTTATGACGATTTCAGCAATCACATGATATCAGGAATAGTTCAATCTCCAAACTTTGGGACAGCCTGATGTCCCAAAGTTTACTCTAGCATCTGCGGTTGAGTTGAGTTTCAGGTTATGCTAAATTTGTGGTTTTTACATTTGCATTTTCTGTAATGAGTGTTACAGAATGTGTGTTATTAAGTGTTCTTGCAGCTACATTTGGTTTTAACATTATTAAAAACTGCTGTCCTCCAGTCTGTTCTGAGGTCTCTTCTTTCATTATGTCCTGAGGTAGTTCTGACTTTCTCCTCCCACAGCATTAACCCTCTCTTGGCGGGTTTAACTAAACCAAGGGACAGCTCAGTGCCATGCCATGGGGGGGGGGTTATTGATTATTATAACAATAACATTGCCATAATAATTATAGAATCATCACACTCATCCTTACTCTTCAATCAGTATTTTTATTGGTACTCATGTCATAAGTCTGCCCAACAACAAAGTACTGTTACCATTGCTATGATTGCTATCAATTTTATTACAAATGACTACAGCTGCTCCGGTTAGCATCCGCCACAAACACCGTCTTCCCAGCTGACTATAACTCCAGACTCTACTTTTAAACTTACACAACACAAATGACCATCTTTCCGAGTCACCTTTCTCCTTCTTCTCCTTCTCCTTCTTCTTCTTCTTTTGAATTTCCGGTCCGGCAGGCAAAGTATGGCTCAATGCTGCCTCCCCTGGTTGACTAAAATGAAAAGGTCAACTACACTACACGTTCATGTGACGCGTAGTAGTGTGCGCGCCGTGCAGATCAACTTCCGGCCGCGCAGCATCAGAATCTGCGACCGCACGTCTGTGTGAACGCGTAACAACATTTGTCAAACAGTGACAGGCAGACGTGCGCACGCTGCTTCATACGTACGCAGCTTCTTGTTACGCGTGAAATACAATCTGCGCGTAACAACGCACGCACACACGCATGCATAACAAAGTAACCATGCGTGCACACACACGTTGCTGCGCATCTTTCCAAGTGTTTTGACTTCGATTTCACCACATAAATACACACACACAAAATACACGTGCATGTGTGGTGTTCATGTGTGATAGAACTCTGTGAACATCACATACACAAACACACGTGTGTGTACATACAAGTGCAGTCATTCATATTAATGCAAGTCCAAACATAAACACACACACACATATGCACTAAAGCAGAACTCCTCAATCTTGTTGTTACTGTGGTTGGGGGAGTAATAAACTGTTTTATTAATAGACGGCAACAGTCTCACATTTCTCAAACAGTTATAACAGTATCACACGTACATTGTACGTGTAATACTTGTGCAAATTTTATTACCGTAGTTACTTGTGCCAAGTAACTAACTATTTAAACAAATCTATCAAACTCTATCAAAGTCTTTTTCTTTGCCATTGTTATCTTAGTTATGTATAACGCATCTAACCTCCAGAACCAAGATCTTGATCTCTTCCTTCGTTCCTTGATCTCTGATCCATATAAGGTCATGACCAAATATGGATGTTGGGACGTGCATCACGTTTAGCAAACAAACTCATACTGAACAGGCATTTGATAGGCTGTGAAATACCTTTATTCATACATATGCGTTTGGGGCGACTAAGGGTGGCACGTAATGCAAACATATTTCATTTGGGCAAAAAGTTGGGTTGATGATACCCAGTTGCTCATTGTGTTGTGAATTGAATCAAGTACAATACAAATAGACTGTAAAAATGATAATAGAACATACCTGAATTTTATGGAAGTAAAAAATACATATATACTTTTCTTTTTAATTGTATTTATTTATCTTTTATTTATATATACAAGCAGTGTTACATTTTATTATCATTTCTGACTCCTCCCACTGCTTCTGTTTGCCGCTGCTCTGCTGGCTGTTGCGTACATAGAAGACTACATTACCCATAGTCCACACGGTGTGACGTCAACTGCCGGTGTTCGCTAGTTTTCTATTCAAAGTGTATTTTTAATATATTGAACGTGTCATGTGTCCAAATTCAACACTGCACTTTTCTGGGTCCTGATACATCCGCAGAGTGCGACGAACAGCCGTCTAGATAATGGACGAGATTATCGCAGACGGCGAGTCCTGCCTTATAGTTAGTTACATTGCAGACATCGCATCCTGCCGCAAAGTGTGCTCTCTGTTTACGACACGTGTGACAGCTGACAAAACGAAGGATCAGGCTTAGGTTCATGCTCAATATAGCCGTTACCGATCAGTAAAAAAAATGCCTTGAACGGCCCGAGTCCGAGTCTTTGAGATCGGATCGGGACCGCATTCACCGAAAAATAATATCAGGGTCAGAGCCAATCAGAGGCAGAGTAGGGGCACGTCTTCACAGAACGCGGGTGGGGAAACAAAATAACACTCCACACAGACAGACCTGCTTAATGTCAGGCGCACTGGTGCGACCAATGAAAATGTTTCGTCGCACTCGACAGATTTTTGGTCGCATGTGCAACCAAAATGGTCGCAATCTGGAGCCCTGTAATGGGAAGTTTAATGGGAAGGGGGACTGCCACAGCGTGGAATTCAAATGCAGATCTGGTCAAATGTTCTAGGGGGAGGTTCGGTAGGACCACTTCGGCGAGATGAGTCCCGTCCCTCCTCCTCGTCCCGATGGTCTAGGTGTGTGTGAAAACAAGTAGATGGTGGAGAGGGCAGCTGGGGTGGCCGTGTTCTCAGGGGTGATCCAAGTCTCAGTGAGGGCCAGGAAGTACAGAGTCTGGAGGGAGGTGTAGGTGGAGATGGAGTCCGCCTTCTTGACGGCCGATTGGCAGTTCCACAGTCCCCCCAGTACTTCAAGGTCTGTGTAGACAGAGACTGGTGGGTAATGAAGGTTGGAAGGAGTGCAGCGCCGGGAAGGTTGGTGATGGAGGTAATGGTGCGTTCTATTTGTCTCGTAATCGCGACTTGCAGCTCGGGTGTGACGTCACATCTGTCTCGGAAAACGAGTGACCCCGGGTTTTTGCGTTCTATTTGGCACACAACAAGACGAGTCGGAGAAAAGATGGACGCGACTTTAATATGCTTGAAAAACTATCATTCTGTGTTTAAAGGTTAATTAAATATAGACACATTGATCACAGAGAAATTACCCAAGATTTCACAATGTGCTTGGTTGCAATAGGCAGTTTGGACGTTTCATAACGTTCACCTTCAAATCCAGGTTAAAAACTAAATTATTTGCAGGTGTTTTTACCTAGTCCACTCACGCTTTATTTACTTTTCTTTTATTATGTTGTTATGATATTGCTTTATGTGTTTTTGCGTTTAAGTACGTAACACCATTTGCCTTTGAGCCTGTTTTTGATTCTTGTGTTTGTATTTTATTCTCTTTATTTTTCTTTGTTAAGCACATTGAGTTGCCATCCTGTGTATGAAATGGGCTATACAAATAAACTCCCTTGCCTTGCCTTTATAGTGATTATCTCCTTTACGGTGCACCCACCGCGGATTTCACATGTTCATTACATATTACACAATCGTATTTCCCAGTTTGATATCTGAATATTCCGTTTTGATAACGTTAGGCTACTGCTCTGCTTTCTGCTCAAGAATCGGCATTGTTGTCATAGCAACATGGAGCATCTCTAGCCAGTTCGGAGTAGCCATCTTTGTTATTGAACTCGGGGCCCTCTGAGTTCAGACGAGTTGACGAGTCGTATATACGACCTCGGGGGCGTTCTATTTGCAACTTCCGGTTCGTAACTCGGAAATCCGACTCGCAGATCGAGTCGGGTGTACAAATAGAACGCACCATAAGGCACAGTGATGGAGGTAAGGCACATGGTTATGATGAGCGAAAGGAGACAAGGTTTCTGGGCTTCCTTGAGGGACTCCCGCAGAGAGACTCCCCATGTCTTTGTTCGACTGGGTCTTCGTTCGCAGGGGCCTGACTTATATGCAGTCCTAGCTCCGCCCCACAATCAACTCTATTGAATACACCCGAGTAGCTGAAACTGAAAGCTGAATTGCCTGCTTAGCAGCAATAGGTACACACTTAAATTATGCTACCTATTGGAATTAACTCAACAGAAATGCTTTAACACATGATCTGATTAATTCTGTACTCACCAGCAGCAAGATTACATGCCGCTCCTTCTTCACAAACAAAATGTAACTAGCTTGCTAGTTTCAGGGTCCTGACTTATATGCAGTCCTAGCTCCGCCCCACAATCAACTATTGAATACACAGAGTAGCCGAAACTGGCTGAATTGCCTGCTTAGCAGCAATAGGTACACACTTAAATTATGCTAGTTATTGGAATTAACTCTCAACAGAAATGCTGTAACACAAGTTCTGATTAATTCTGTACTCACCAGCAGCAAGATTACATGCAGCTCCTTCATCACAAACAAAATGTAGACGACAGAACGTATTCATTCCCCCATCAACTGGGAGGGGTCCACTGATGAATGATTTAACGTCTAATTTGTCCAGTGTGTCTAAGAGTTCGGTGAAATCCCTCTTTAACAGTTCTGATTGTTCTCTGCGAATATCATTGAATCCTGTATGCACAATGATCTGAGTAATTTTCGGATTTGCCGATATAATTGTGGTTAGGTTATGTTTTAATCTTCTTACCGCGTATGTCCTATCCCATGCACCTTGAGGGTGCATGGGAGTTTGCCCAACCAGTCCACGTGTGCTTTGTGGACTTGGAGAAGGCATTCGACCGTGTACCTCGGGAGTCCTGTGGGGGGTTCTCCGGCAGTACGGGGTATCGGACCCCCTGATACGGGCTGTCCGTTCCCTGTATGACCGGTGTCAGAGCTTGGTCCGCATTGCCGGTAATAAGTCGGACTTGTTTCCAGTGAGGGTTGGACTCCGCCAGGGCTGCCCTTTGTCACCGATCCTGTTCATAATTTTTATGGACAGGATTTCTAGGCGCAGCCAGGGCGTTGAGGGGGTCCCATTTGGTGACCTCAGGATTGGGTCACTGCTTTTTGTGGATGATGTGGTCCTGTTGGCTTCATCAGACCATGAGCTCCAACTCTCGCTGGACCGGTTTGCAGCCGAGTGTAAAGCGGCCCGGGATAATAATAATACATTGAATTTATATTGTGCCTTTCAGTGACCCAAGGACGCATACAAAGAGAGGGTGAAGAGACAAACGGGGGGGGGGGGGGGGGGGGGGGGGGGACGAGGGAGCAACAACAAAAAGCAAGATGGAGTGAAATACGGGGGGAGGGACAGGACAGCAGTTATCTGTAGGGGAGGTCGTAGGCTTGGGAAAAGAGGAAGGTTTTCAGATGGGACTTGAATGTGAGGAGTGAGGGTGAGTCACGGACAGGTTGGGGGAGAGAGTTCCAGAGTCGGGGTGCTGTGCGGGAGACGACTCTGTCGCCGAAGGATTTTAGTTTTGATCTGGGTAATGTGACGGAGAAAGTGGAGGAGGATCGGAGGGCATGGGTGGGGCGGTGGGGGATGAGGAGGTCAGACAGTTAGGGGGGGGCAGGTGGTGGAGGGCTTTGAAGGTGAGGAGGAGTGTATTGAAAATGATGCGCTGTTTGATGGGGAGTCAGTGGAGAGAGTGGAGAATGGGAGTGATGTGTTCACGGGACCGGGTGTGGGTAAGGAGGTGGGCAGCATAGTTCTGGACCAGTTGTAGTCAATGGAGGGAATGAGAGGTGATGCTAGTGAGGAGGGAGGAGATGAAGGCGTGGATGAGGGATTCGGCAGCAGGGGGAGGGAGGCAGTGTCTGATTTTGGCGATGCGGTGGAGGTGGAAGTAGGAGGTCTTGACAATGGAGCTGACGTGGGGATCAAAGGAGAGGGTGGGGTCCAGGATAATGCCGAGATTGCGTGCCAGGGGGAGGGTGTGATGGTCGAGGTGCCGATGGTGAGTGAGATGGGTCCGGTTTTGTTGAGGGTGGATTTGGTGCCTATGAGGAGGAGCTCTGTTTTGTCGCTGTTGAGTTGGAGGAAGTTGTGGGTCAGCCATGATTTTATTGTAGAGATGCAGGTTTTGATGTGGGTGAGGGGAGGAAGTCCAGGTTGAGTGTGCGGATGATGTGACCAAGGGGGAAGAGGTAACAGATGAAGAGGAGGGGTCCGAGGACTGAGCCTTGAGGAACCCCCTGCGTGACTGGGGAGAAGGTGGATGTGTGACCAGAGAGGGAGACGAATTGTTGCCTGTTGGTGAGGTAGGAGGTGAGCCAGTCGAGTGCAGTGCCCTCAACACCCTGTTGGCGCAGCCTTTGGAGGATGGAGTGGTTCACAGTGTCAAAGGCTGCGTTAAGATCGAGGAGTAACAGGATGTTGAGGGAACCGGAGTCTGCAGAGGTGAGGAGATCGTTGGTGACTTTGACAAGGGCGGTTTCGGTGCTGTGAAGTGGGCGGAATCCAGACTGGAGGGGTTCGTAGAGGTTATTGGACTGGAGATGGGTGTGGAGTTGGGCGGCGACGATGCGTTCAAGGGTTTTGGAGAGGAACGAGAGGTTGGAGATGGGGCGGTAGTTGGAGAGGTTGGCTGGGTCCAGGGTGGGCTTTTTGAGGATGGGGGTGATGGAGGCGAGTTTGTAGGCAGTGGGAAAGTGACCATGGGATAGAGACTGGTTGAAGAGGGTGGTGAGGTGAGGGAGGAGGACAGGGAGGCAGGCCTTGGTTAGGGTTGTTGGGAGGGGGTCGAGAGAGCAGGTGGTTGTCTTGGATGCGGTGATGATGTCCAGGATGTGGGGGGAGTCGACAGGGGAAAAAGCAGTGAGAGGAGGGAAGGGTGGGAGGTCAGGGAAGGGGGGGGGTAGGTGTGGTGAGGGAGAAGAGGTGGGGGAGGAGGAGTTACTGACGGTGGCAGTCAGGGAGCTGTTGATTTGGGAGATTTTGTTGTTGAAGGCGAGGAGGAAAGAGTTACAGAGGTCAGGGGAGGAGGGTGGGTTGATGGCCGGTGGCTGGAGCAGTTTGTTGACGGTGGAGAACAGGGTGCGGGGATTCTGGTTGGTGCTGTTAATGAGGGATGAGAAGTGGGCGGATTTGGCAGCATGGAGAGCATCACGGTAGGAGGAAATGTGATGTTTGAAGGCTTTGGCGTGGACGGTGAGGCGCGTTCTTTTGTAGAGGCGTTCAAGTTGACGGCCAGTTTTCTTCATGATGCAGAGTTCCGGGGTGTACCAGGGGGTAGAGTTGGTGAATGAGACAGAGGAAGTTTTCCAGGGGGCAAGGGAGTCCAGGGCATCAGAGAGGATGGTGTTGAGCGTGGTGGCATAGTCGTCAGGAGAATAGGGGGCGGAGTCAAGGGGAAAGGTGGAGGATATGAGCTGGGAGAGCGTGAGTGGAATGAGAATCAGCACCTCCAAATCCGAGTCCATGGTCCTCAACCGGAAAAGGGTGGAGTACACTCTCCGGGTCGGGGATGAGATCCTGCCCCAAGTGGAGGAGTTCAAGTACCTCGGGGTCTTGTTCACGAGTGAGGGGAGGATGGAGCGGGAGATCGACAGGCGGATCGGTGCGGCGTCTGCAGTAATGCGGACTCTGCACGGATCCGTCATGGTGAAAAGGGAGCTGAGCCGAAAGGCAAAGCTCTCGATTTACCAGTCGATCTTCGTTCCTGCCCTCACCTATGGTCATGAGCTTTGGGTAGGGACCGAAAGAACAAGATCGCAGGTGCAAGGGGCCGAAATGAGCTTCCTCCGCAGGGTGGCTGGGCTCTCCCTTAGAGATAGGGTGAGAAGCTCGGTCATCCGGGAGGAGCTCTGAGTAGACCCGCTACTCCTCCGTGTTGAGAGAAGCCAGATGAGGTGGCTCGGGCATCTAGTTAGGATGCCTCCCGGACGCCTCCCTGGTGAGGTGTTCAGGGCACGTCCCACTGGTAGGAGACCCCGGGGAAGACCCAGGACACGCTGGAGAGACTATGTCTCTCGGCTGGCCTGGGAATGCCTCAGGATCCCCCAGGAAGAGCTGGACGAAGTGGCTGGGGAGAGGGAAGTCTGCTTCCCTGCTTAGGCTGCTGCCCCTGCGACCCGACCCCGGATAAGTGGAAAGAAGATGGATGGATGGATGGACCGCGTATATCCCTGATCAGAGAGTCCGGTTCAGCCACTTGCTGTGGGAAAAACCCCTGTCCGGGCCGTCTGCCTGGACATGTCCTGGGGCTTGCGTTTGAAGATCCATGAGTGGCTCGCCTGCCTGGCAACATATTCATGGTCCGTTTCCATTTCTCATCCCGTTTCTGCAAGCTGTCTGCCGTGGACTACTGAAATGTAGTCCACGGCTTGAGTGTATAAAGCTCCCAGAAGGGGATGTAAATAAGTGTATTTGTACATTGGCCAGTCTTCACGATGTTGAATTGAAACCTTTACAGACACTTTTTTTTTTTTAACAAAGTTGGTGTCCGGACAGGATGATTTAGCTTGTCATCCCATAAGGAAAAGTTTTTTAGTGCTGGCCGAGTTTGCGGTCGCTGTTCACTGCAAATTATGCGCTGACAGATCCCTGCCAGTTACACAGTGCCGATTAAATACGCTGCGTATTTCTGCCTTTGCCCCACGGTGCGCATCAAAATATTTGCACAAGTGAGTAAAACCAGAAATAGAATGAGGGATGTCCTAGACCAACGGACATTGAGAAGAGACATTGTGTGTCCTGATTAAGTTACAAATACAACAATCATAGATTGAACAGACAAAAACATGAGACAATGACAGTGGAAAGTGTCATTCCAGGGTGATATTGTCGTCAGGGTCACAACCCAACCCTAGTGTGTGAATAAAGAGGATTTCTTTACAAAGCAGATACCACAGAGCACGGGGTTGGGGGCTAGGGGACCTGGAAGACCTGAGCATTGAATCACCAGCAAAACAAAAGGACCTCTGTATAAACCTGAGCACCAGTAACACTATTCCACTTCTTCCCCAGATAATCTTATCTACGGAAGGAACAGCCCCCCCCCCCCCCCACACACACACACACACACACACACACACACACACATTCTGTTGAGTGTAATTTATTTCCAGTCCTCTCCCTGTATCTATGATTAGTGTTCTACATGCACGTTACAAATTGCAATATGCCATTAGAGCGATTTCATGCTAAAAATGTAAAGAATGATGAAATCCCCCTACCCAATCACTCCACGTGTGTGTGTATGAACACACACACACATACATACACACACACCACTTTCTGAACACACCCACACACATCTACTCTGTTTAGGTAAAAGGTACAGAAAATTCATATTTATGAATAATGTACATTTTTTACAGCGTATAAGTAGATTGGCTCTGTATGCTGCTGGCAGCCTTGTTTCCCTATGCATACATGTTTGTGTGCATGTGTGTATATATGTGTGTGTGTGTGCGGGGGTGGTTCTCAGTGGGAACACATCCCTATCCGCGCTTAGCCCCATAACAAATTGGATTTGGCAAATCATAAGGTCAAATCAAATCAAATCAAATAGCAAACAGTTTCTCCCAGGCCACTGTCCCTGAATACACCACTGTCCTCTGAAAATCTTTTTTCTTTTCTTTTTTTTTTTGGGGGGGGGGGGGGGGGGGGTCGTTGGCCCCATCGCTGGACCAGTGTGTGCTACTGCCTCTCTCTAATAACGCAATCTATCCCCCATCATAAATAACGGAGACAGGGGACTTAGGATCTGTGTGGCCTTTCCCCACAGCAGCTTTCAAGGCCATTCCTGACCGGAATAGGGATACCATATTGGATATATTTTAGAAAGAGTGAAGAAGGAGCAGAGTGAGAAAAAAGTTGATGTTCAGAGATATTATTGTTTTTTTTGTCATTGTTTTTGTGGCTGAATGAGAGTTCACGGTTCTGTCTCGCCCACACAGTCAGAAGAGTTGTTTGTTTTCCCTCCATCTGAACTCGCTCGATTCTCTAGACTCCAAAACAAATTGTCCAAAGGCTTTGTGTATTTATTCAACTATTATTCACAACTCATTGCAGGGGGGGGGGGGGGGGGGGGGGGGGAACAAAAAAAAGGTGGAAGTCAGTAGACAGTTCATAAAATATGACCGTAGAGAAAAATAAGTTATGGTAGCATGCAAAATGCTGCAGTTCATGGTATTAATTATACAGTGCGTTTTTATTTCCGACAGTTCCCTCTGGTATTTGGGCCTCATGCAAGTCCAATACTTACATGACTCACTGCATAACTTTTCCCCTCAAGAGGAAAACAAGACATACAACTGCAATACTCATGCCACAGGGGACATGTCCCCTGCACGTTTCAAAAGGCCGTTTTGGTCCCCTGCAGTTTTTACCATCCAAAAACAATGTTACGCTATAGTAAATGGAGACACGTCAACCACCAGGACCAAGCGGAAAACGGCTGCTCAAACTGAAGCCTGTTTCCCTTAGTCTAGACCGCCCACAAGCTCCTCGATTGGCACTGCCATTTCTTGTGTGATTGGCCGTCCCCGCTGTCACTCCATCTTGCACACCGGTCTGCTAGTTGCCCAGGAGTCCCTATTAATCTGCCACTGTAAGTTGGGCGTTTGTTCTGCTTGGGTCATGTCAGCTAGAAGGATTGTAATATCAGAGGTTTCATTAAGCAATATTACACGAGAGGGTTAGCTTGAACGTCATTATTGGCACGACAGTGATGCGGCCGTTAGCCTCATTCTTGTGTAATATTGCTTAATTAATGTTTGAATCGGTGTCCATGTGCGTATGTGCGTGCGCGTGTGTATATGTGTTTGGTAATTAGGTGCAGCCATGATGTCTAAAAAAAGAAAAGTGGACATAAGAGACTTCTTTAGGAGTCAAAGTGTAAGTTACTCAAAGAAATGTGTTACACCCATCCTTCAACACCTTCACTGGCTCCCAATAAAGCAGCATTTCCACTTTTTTCAATTACAAAGCTCTCAATAATCTTGTAAAGTGTCTTTGTAAAGTGCTGATGAATAAAATGTATTATTGTGTATTATAGCGTCCTTGGTTGGTGTCTAAGCCAAGCTGTTTTAGCATTGATTCTTGTTTTTTGTTGTACATAAAATGCATTGATGTAACACATGCTATTATATTATAATCCCTTAATATGTCACATACAATAAGTAATGGAAGTAGAAAATAACATTGTGTAATTAATAAAAAAAAATGATAAAGATGAAGAAAAGATTACAAAAAATATGCTCATCGAAATTAACGTCCTTTCCGTTACATAATCTATCCAGGGAATAATTAAGTGTACTATACTGTATATTTCCACATCTTAACAGTCAAGTATAAATATAGTACAAGAATGTGCTGACAAAATGTATTTTGCGGTTCGCCTTTAGTGATAGCCTACATTTAGAAAAAAAAAAAAAAAAAAAGAAAAAAAAACGAATATCCGAATCCCAAAATTGAAAACCGAATACCTACCCAACGAACGAATATCCGAATAGGCGAATATTCGGGTCCAGCCCTAGTAAACAAACGGCAAATGACTGGAGAAATATATGGGTCTGACTAATGCCTAATGTCAGCTAACATGAGATTCATATGGAATGCGGACGTTACCTTATTACTCCAGTAAATAGAGACAACCTTAGTAACGACATGGCAACGTTACCTTATTACTCCAGTAAATAGAGACGACCTTAGTAACGACATGGCAACATTACCTTATTACTCCAGTAAATAGAGACGATCTTAGTAACGACATGGCAACGTTACCTTATTACTCCAGTAAATAGAGACGATCTTAGTAACGACATGGCAACGTTACCTTATTGCTCCAGTAAATAGAGACGACCTTAGTAACAACATGGCAACGGGGAAGCTTTTTAAACATAGTCCCACCCAAGTCCAGTCCAAGTTGACAGTTATTAACGTTTCGCTTAACGCAAACATTTTAGACCGGTGATTAGACTGCTTATGTTACGATCACGTCATAGCCGTGCAGTTATCGAAAAATAATCAACACCTCTCCATCCAATCAGAATCGAGTATTCACCCAGGCCATGGTATAAATACTAATAAAAACATATTTACCAGTATGAATATTTTGTTCAATTTCTGCCAAGTCCATTCCAATAGATGCCACTAAATTCTACACACTGCACCTTTAAAGGGGGGGTATTATGCAAAACGGCTTATTCCTGGCCCTTCCATGTGTTCCACATGTTACCATTGACTTTAGAAGCCGAGAAAATGTGAAATCTGGAAGTCGCCCCCTTTTTCTATAGTTTCATTGTTCGAAAAACCCTCGATTAAACAGGCTGTTTCAAAAAAGCCCCAAGTTAGTCGTCATAAATGGCCATCATTTGCATAATCTAACCCTCTCAGGTGAATAACCACTCCCATTTACTCCATCTCTAAATGCTCCAGCAGCGCCTCAAGTCATTACTTTTGAGCTACAACGACAACATGTCTACCAGATCCCAACACATCAGTAGTTGTAGTGTTGAATGTAGGATGCAGGAACACAGATCCCTGCACACTCTCCCGACACGCGGACATGCAAGGACAGAGTGGATTCACTTTATTTATAACGGCAACGTCCCGGCTACAGTTAGTTCATAGTTGTATGTGTGTGGTGTGTGACCATCACTTCACGTCGGACTGCTTCAGCAACGAGGGCCAGTTCACAGCAGGATTCACCATTGAAGCTTAAAGATGGAGCAGTTCCCACTGTAGGTGACCGATCTGCCAACTGTGAGTCTGTAAGTATCACCATGTTTTGATATTATTTGCAAGTTAGTCTAGCTAGTATATTGCACTGCTGGTTAGCTAACGAGCTAGTGGGGCTAGCTACGGGCTTGTTGGGTGTGGAATATGTAAGACAACTAAAGCTCGACTCAGGACACATCTTTTAAAGTTATTTGTTTGGACCAGTGTCCTTATGTATTTCATAAGTCTGTCCAACGTGTCCGGGTGTAGCCACCATTAGGGGGTGGGCGCGACTTGGCCAAGTGTTGGCCTGTGGCCACTATGGCTGAAGTAGAAACACACGAAAGCCTTCTATCACATTTCAATGTAATAACTGTTGTAGTAACCGTTGTACTGGGGCACACGGGGGGGGGGGAGGGGGTTGGTTTGCATGTAACTGTACAGCCTTCTAACAAGGGGGGAGGGGGTGCAAAAGTACATACTTTTTGTATGTTTAACACATACCTATTTCTTATTCTAAGTACAGAACTGCTAAGTACAACAACTGAAACATTTGGAAAACTGAGGTAGTGACATTTTCATAACTTTACCATACAGGTTATACAGACGAGCTGATGGACCTCCTGTTTCAGGACGTGTTACAGGACCCTGCACCATATGCCAATGAAGTGTCTAAGATCCCTGTCCCCGAGGACCTATGTGCCCAGTATGACAGACCAGCAAAGGAGGATATAATTGCTGCCTTAGTGTCCCGCTTCAATCTAGAGGCGGTCTAAACCCCATGTACATGCCTTCGGCATCAGGTAATTTGCAGCATATACAAAGTGCCACACAAGTGCAAACACTTTTCCATTAGTGGTTAGAAAAAACATGTACTTCTAAGAAGGGAGATTGCATATCCAAGCCAGTGAACACAGACAGAAACATTCCATATTTTTAACACACACGCCTACAGTCAAAGGGATGGTCTGAACCCTGTGTACACACCCGGAATTTGCGGTGTATCCGCAGCACCACAGAGGCCGGTATAAAAACCCTGACCCTGCTGCCTAGGTAGCCCCAGCACCACCGGACGAAGCATCTGTATGCTATGAACCTGTAACGACTGAGCAGAGGGTATGTGTGACTACATTGTTTATACGTATATTTATTTAGATTTACTTTTTATACTGCTATGTAGCTTTACATTTGCTATTTGAACAGTTGCCGGAGTTGTTGCAATTTCATTTCACTGCTGTTGTACATGTACAATTATGCATGTGACAAATAACTATTCTGATTTGAATACTTTGTTTCCGTTTGAAGTTTTTCTTCACCGGTGTGACTGAGGTCCGTGCGGAGTTTGGTTGGTTATAGGAATCCAAAAATTATTTGAATTCATCAAAGAGGAAAAATTGTCATGCTCCTGTAGACAATTTAATAATCAATGGAACCAATTATTATGGACATAGGCATCTTTACCCTGAACTTCAGTAATGATGCTCTAAATGATTAGGAGCTTTTGAATGCATGTTATGTGGTGAGTGATAGTGCTCTTCATTTCTACAAGGTTGAGACACGTATAGAGATGGAACTGCTTCAGTAGTCATACCGTTTAGGAAATAAGTGTCTAGAACTTTTCAAAGACATGATGGAGAGTTATAGGACAGTTATAATACTTCATATTCATTTTTGAGACATTTGAGACAAACAGACATCGTTCACAAGCACACAAGGCACGAAAACCAAAAATATCACTCAGAATTGTTAACACTGAGAAACGTTCTGCTGGATTCTCCTAATTTGTGGAACCGCCTCAGCTGACTCTTTCCATTCTGGGTCAGACTTAGGGTCTCACTGTTGGTTCTGGAGCGGCCGTCATGAGCTGTGTCCCAATTCAGGGGTTGCATGCTTCGAAGTACGCATTCGAAGGCCGATTACGTCACAACGCGGCGCGAAAGCTGTCCCAATTCGAAGGCTCCTTCAAATGCGTACTTCTTTTCCCTCTTTTTGGAGGATGCACCGCAACTATCCTTTGCGGCCTCGCATATCCCAAAATCCTTTGCGCGCCGCCGGCCCCTGAATTAGGACACAGCTATGGTAACTGTAAATTCTTCTTTTTCTGGTTAAATGGTGCGCAACCTACTATGTTACAGTGAATTACGCGTCAAGCTTGTTTACCTTGAGCAGCATGGGAGCTCTGCTCTCCGCCTCCCAAACCTTCTAATGAGGCGGCCAATCAGAGCAGAGCTCATTACCATACATCCCACCTCTAATGAGTTGGCCAATCAGAGCAGAGCTCATTACGATACATTCCCATGCCCACAAAACAGCCTGTTCTTCAGAGCGGAGAAAATGAGCGGCAGACACACACTACAGAAGCTGGATTTAGGAGTTTTTAATATATACATTTCACTAACTTATTGTTAAGACCACAGGGAACAGTTTTAAATAGCCCAAAAAGAGCATAATACCCCCCCTTCAATGTTAGGTTATGCTTTTGATTGGATGAAAAAAAGCAATTGCATTTGCGCATGTGTGCGTATGTACCGGGTGTATTTGTATTCATAGAAGCTTAATAAAAGGTTTTACAATCTCAAACACATTCTAGCTGATTTAAAAGACAATACATACACAGTGGATGTATAGCTATAGTTTTGTTCTTTCTCTATTCCATGACTATTATTTACAGTGTCCCCATATACATCTCTCTCTCTCTCTCTCTTGTTAGGGTTAAATCTTCCAAAATTCTTAGTCATGGAAAGGTTTATACCAATAGATGTTGTAATGTTGATGTGCCATGTTGTTTGTTAATGTGAAAATAACATTGTAAAATATTGTCATAAATATATTATAACCCATCTATCACAAAACGTTCTTGTATATGTAACCCCAGTCCCATGCAGGGCTCGACAGTGCGAGCACCTCGTCGCAAATGCTAGTAAAAAACAGTTCAGTGCGAATTGTGAAATGCAATTAGTAGCACGTGTGCGACTACCGAATTTTACCATTCAATAAATGTTTTATGATGTGTTGCGGACGTTTGGAGGTTGTGGCCGGTTGTGCACTTGAATGCAGCCTCAGCTGAAAAAAAAAATTACGTGATTTACACGTAGTGAGCGTGCTTGCAGCACGCAGCACGTCGGCAAGCACGCTCACTACGGAGGGAGTATCTATGGTAACGAGGCGAAGCCAAACAAACGAAAACAAAACGTATGAACTATGAAGCATTAGCGACTATTTTAAAAGTGCGACAGAGCCAGAAGCTGTGGACCCAGGCACCGAGGCCAAAATAGTGGACGAGGACGAGGAAGAATTAACGTTAGTTAGTAGATGAAGACGCTAATGTGACTGAAGAAACCGTTTCCATTCCCAGCCGTAAAAAGTACAGGTTTAATGCCGACTGGCAGAAAACATTCCCGTGGCTCCTTTACGAAAACAAATTAATGTATTGTAAGTACTGCAAAGTGCAGAAGCAAGCAGCTGGAAAGTCCGTTTTTGTCACAGGAAACGCGAACTTCAAACGAGATAATTTAGTGAAACACAGTAAATCGCATAGGCATACCGCGTGCAGAGATGCATTCATAGCGGCACAACAAAAACCCTTGCAGGCGGCTGTGAGGAGACAGGTCGTGAAGTTTGTGAAGTTTCATCCACTGATAGTCCTACACTTTTGTGTAGGACTATCAGTGTTTTGTGATTGTTAGGACCAGGGGCGGAGCGTCAGGGGGGGCTGGGTGGGCGGCCGCCCCCGGGCCTCTAGGGGCCCGGCTGTGGATGATTTTCGCAACCCCCCCCCCCCCCCCCCCCCGTCGACAATCGCGCACCGGCACCCCCGGTTGACAAACCGCGCACCGCCCCCCCCCCCCCCCCCCCCGGTCGACAATCTTGTCCCCCCCCCCCGGTCGACAATCGCGCACGCCGCACCCCCCCCCCCCCCCCCCCCCCCTGGTCGACAATCGCGTCCCCCCCCCCGTTGACAATCGCGCACCAGCCCCCCCCCCCCCTCCGGTCGACAATTGCGTCCCCCCCCCGGTCGACAATCGCGCACCCGGTCGACAATCGCGTCCCCCCCGTCGACAATCGTGCACCAGCACCAGCACCCCCCCACCCCCGTCGACTAACGCGTACCGTAAAGGGCCCGGTCGCCATCCCTCCCTGTGATTTTTGATCACAGGGAGGGATGGCAGCAGGTGCAGGTAGCAGATCGGCAGGTGCTGCTGCCTCTCCTCTCCTAAAACAATCTGGGAGACCGCTAAATGATCTAAATGCGATTGTTGGGAAACATGAACGGCGTTTGGAAAACATCATAACCACGGAATTATTGCGCTACACAAGCTGGACCATTTACCTGTTAATTCTCCTGATCATACCAATGTGGGGAAACTGGTCTGCCGCTTGCTGGCATTCTACACCACGCGTTATCTCACCGGGGAATGTCCCTGCACCTCTCGATTCCTGGAGTCAGTTCATTATCTACTCCAATGTCCTCGATTGTGGAAAAGCGTCTGCCCGGTGTGGTAGGCAGCATGAACGGCATGGCCGCAGAGCGATCCCCGTGTCAACAAACCGGGGAAATTCCATCTTTCTTTGCACTATCCTCCTGCTATGTGGCGATGTTCACTTAAATCCCGGGCCCATGGACCCTATGCCAATCCAGGCTATCGACTCTGGTAAAACAGCTGTTTTGGGTCTACCAACTGTTTCCCACGGATTTTCCACACCACCGGAGAAACTCCACCACGCATTCCCTGCAGGATTACAAGGTACACTTACGTCTGCACGACTACACTACACAACATTGGCCACATTCTTCTAAATGCTGGTCCCACTATTGTGACAAATGTGCCACGGACTATGAATAATAACTCTGTGATGAACAAACAACTGAAAACCAAACTGTTTCAAACTGTCAATCACGCGAGCGTATTGTGGAACCCGAATACAAAACCGAAAGGGATATTCGGCGGACATTTAAACATACGGAGCATTATTTCAAAGACGGAACAACTTGAACATTTACTTACAGACTCGAACCTTGATTATCTGTGTCTTACTGAAACTTGGTTAACTCCTACAACCCCTTTAGCTGTATTTGAAGTCCCGGGCTATAAAGTATACAGACGAGACAGAGGAAAAGGCAAAGGGGGCGGGGTTCTTATTTATGTCAAAGACAGCATTCTAAGTAAACAAATTGACATTGATGAAAACAGCCTGGAGTGCGTCGGTGTTTCAATAACGGTTTGTCCTCTGTCATTTATTGTTTTTGCAGTCTATCGACCACCTACTGCTACAAATGATTTCTTTGATTCTTTATCTGGCATTCTAAAAAAACATGATGGTAAAGAAATTCTTCTAATGGGAGACTTCAATTTGAACTGGTTAGACAAAGTACGGAGAAAGAAACATAAGGACATCAACACATTTTCAGATGACACACATGATAAATAAACCTACAAGAATAACAAAATCTTCACAAACACTATTGGACCTGATATTTACAAATAAAGCTGACAGAATAATAAAAACGTACAACTTAATCACTGGTCTCTCAGATCACAATCTGACACTATCTGCCCGAAAGTTGACAAAGACAAGATATAGAAATACGAATGAAATGGGAAAGAACTCTAAAATCCCTTTCATCCCTAAGAAAGATCTAATGCTAATTGAAAATGAAATAAAGCAAACTAATTGGATCAATACTGTTGCAGAAAAATCCTGTGAACAGGCATGTGATGATCTAATGTCAGCTTTCGGACAGATAATTGGGAAGTATACCAAGACAAAGACCCAGAAGCCTAATGGTAAACAGTGTTTGCCTGAATGTTTAATAGTACTCTGTGGGACTTAATGAAAAAAAGCCTTAAAATCTGGACTGGATACTGATCGTTTAACCTACAAAGGTCTGAGGAATAACGTCATAATGCAACTTAGAAAGGCTAAAGCATATTTCTTTCTTGAAATCATTAGAGAAGCAAAAGGGAACAGTAAAATATTGTGGAAAAGCATTGATAAACTTCTTGGGAAGGAAAACCCCAAGAGTGGTAGCATACAGTTGAAAATAAATGGTATTATTGTAAATGACAATTCTGCGGTGGCAACTCATTTTAACAATTATTTCTTAGATTCTGTTGTGGACTTGGGGCAGCATTTTATAAAAAAAACCACCTCCCCCAAGTCCCAGCTAATGAACTATCTGCTTTTACTCTGAGACATACAAATGACATAAAGGTTGATAAATGTATCACTACTCTTTCGAACAGTAAGGCTAAGGACATATATGGACTGGACACAGCGCTAATAAAAACACATAAAGAAACAATCACTTCACTTATAACTCAATTAATAAATAAGTGTATAGATGAGAGCACTTCCCCCAGTGCCTTAAAACTGGCTATAATAACCCCTGTATACAAATCTGGAGGAAAAGAGGAGGTAAGCAACTATAGACCAATAAGCATACTCTCCTGCCATCTCAAAAGTAATTGAAAAGGTGGTAGCAGAACAATTAATTGCACACCTTGACTCCAAGGCTCTCTTACACCACATGCAATTTGGCTTCAGGAAAAAACATTCTACTGAAACTGCCTGCTGCTACTTCCTTGAAGTGTTGAAAGCCAATCTAGATAGGGGAGGAGTAGTGGGAGCAGTCTTCCTTGATCTACGAAAGGCTTTCGATACAGTAAACCATACAATATTACTCAATAAACTGGCCAACTATAACATTTCTATCTCTACACAGAACTGGATTAAATCATAGCCTAGCTAGCCGACAACAATGTGTTCGAATAAATAACAAGTTATCACCCCTGAAAAACTGCACCATGGGAGTGCCATAAGGCTCGATTTTAGGACCGCTGCTCTTCAGTATATACAGGGTTCCTGTGGGGTCTTAAAAAGTCTTAAAAGCATTGAATTTCTGAATTTGGAAATACCTTGAAAAAGTCTTGAATTTTGATATCTGGGTCTTAAAAATTGTGCTGTATGTAACTTATCTGGATCGCATTTCTCATCAAAAGTTTAATTTGTCAACCACAATTATTTTGATCAAATAACGTAAATGACGATGATAGATACGAACTTTATTCAAATTCAGTTGTCATAGCAGCAATGGTACATATAGTGCAATTACCTAAACAGAGTAAATGAAAAGAGCCAATAACAGAACGCAACGCAGCCCCAGGACAATTCTCCGAACACCGACTGATTCACACTCCACTGTTGTTTGTGGTCTGTGTGTTTGTGTTGGGTGCCGTTAGCACGAGTTAGCGCTGTTTTCTTCTTTATTTTTAACGGCGGTCGGCATCCAGCTTATTGGTGCATTACCGCCACCTTCTGTTCTGGAGTGTGAATCATTTTTATTTTATTTGTATTTAACCTGTACAGGAGTACTATGGACTGCTATTTTGTTAATAATAATAATAATAATAATAAATCAGTCTTGTATAGCACATTTCTAGGAGCCAATGCGCTTCACAACAAAAAAAAAAATAAAGGAAAAAGGAAAGGGCTCAAAAAAAAAAAAAAAATCATATGAAGTAGGCGATTTTAAAAATGTGAGTTTTGACGAGTGACTTGAAAGAATAAATGGAATTGTTGAATAAACAATAAACAAATATACGCTGAAATTCATGATTTCATTTTTCTTTGCCGATATGGATGTGAAATAGGCCGAGAAATAGGTATTAATTTTTGATATAAATGGTCTTAAAAAGGTCTTAAAAAGACTTGAATTTGACTTGAAGAAACCTGTAGGAACCCTGATATACATAAATGACCTTCCATCTATTTGTAATGATGTTGAACTTATGATGTATGCTGATGACACTGTGTTGTACACCCATGGAAAAAATGCTTCAGAAGTTGCTTGTAAATTGACTAAGGAAATGGAAAATGTTGCTAAATGGCTTATTGACTCAAATCTTACACTTAATGTTGGGAAGACTGTTACAAAGTACTTTTCAAATAGGTGCAAATGTAAAGATTGTCCTGACATTTATGTTAATGGAGAAAAAATAAAAAATGTGGAAGAATTTAAGTACTTAGGTGTCACTCTTGATCCAACACTAAATTTCAAAAAGCATATAAAAAGGTTGAGTAACACAATCAAAATTTATCTGGCAAACTACCGATTGAAAAGAAACTCTCTTACAGTTGAGGCATCAAACACCTATCTGAATGCCATGATTCTTTCCCATTTTTCCCACTGTATGACAAGTTGGTCTCAAGCAGGTAAAACAACCTTGAATCATTATATAAAAACGCTCTTAAAATTCATGATAAAAAAAACTTGTCAATATCACCATTGCAAAATCCTGGATAAACACAATTTCCTTAATTTTGAAAATCGCATGGTGTATGCTAATGTGCGCTTAATTTTTAAAAACATACACAATGCTGCACCTCCTCCCCTAAGGAATTTTGTGACACTGGGCTCAGAATTCTCAGCACGAGCAACCAGGGCAACAATTAGGGGAGAATGCAGAATCCCACAATGCAAAACCACATTTGGAAAGTCGTCCTTCTCTTTTGTAGGGAAAAAACAATGGAACAGTCTCCCAACAGATCTAATAACCAAAAATGATTTTCAAGCTTTCTGCCGTTTGACAAAGGTTTGGCTGCTCACTCAACAGACCTGCACACACTTATAGAATTTTGTAGTGCTAGTAGGATAGGGGTATATTTTTTATAAAATATGTAATGTAGTTCTTTTCGTAAACTTTTTTTTAATATCCTATGTATTTACATCATTGTATATTGTTATCCTTTTAATGTGTAATCCCATATTTTTGTGTCTTGTTTAGTTTAGTAGTATTTATTGTTCTTACCTGCCCAGGGACTACAGGTGGAAAATAGCAGTTTGCTAAAACCTGGTACAATGCATCTCTCCTTGCTCTAAACAAGGTTAATGTTTCTTTTGTACATTTCATTTCATTTTTATTTATTTGAACATGGAATAAAAAGAAAAGAAGTAACCACTTAAGTAGAAAAATAAAACAAAACAAAAATAAGCAAAAAACAATTATACAATCACACGCTTAACATGTTCAAAAGGAGTGGGAAGAAGTCAAAGCTTAAATCCCACCCCCTCTCCTTCTTTTAGTTCAATGATATATTAATAATAATTTTAAAAATACTAATATATCTATATAACATACGGTAATTTTTCTCAATATGATTAATATATATACACATACATACGCATATATATCCATGCCTACAATCTGTAAAATAGTAGTATTAACAATAATTTATCTCTATACAATATATATATATATATATATATATATATATATATATATATATACATACATACACACATTTAATGTCTTTATATTTTTACAAAAATAATATATCTATATCTAATATTCTGTAATGAATCTCAATAATACATCTATACACACACGAACAGATTGTCCAAAAAAAACAAAAAAACAAAAAAACAACAAGAACCAAAACCAAAAAAAACAAAACCAAGAAACCAAAAACCAAAAAACCAAAAAACATAAACCGAACACCCGCCTATTAAGCCCCTTCTTCCTCCCTGTACCTCATGAAAACCATATATTTGTATTGCCTTTTAAACTGAGTCATGCTTGGACATTGCTTGAGCCCCCTCTCCAAATTATTCCAGTGCTTCACTCCGTGAACAGAAACACAAAAACATTTTAAAGCTGTGCGTGCCCGCTGATGCTTAAATTTTAAGCATTGTCCCTGTTCAAATAAAGTTACATTACATTACATACACAAGAAAAACTGAGTGGACATAAATCCAACCTACGACAATGACAAAAGGTGTGCAGAAATGATAGGACAGATTGCAGACACGATGAAAAAAAACCTTGCAGTGAGGCCGAGAGCAGCACCGTACCTGACCGTTTTGATCGATGGAGACAGTGATATCTCAAACATTGAATGTGAAATCGTCTATGTGCGGCTACTGGAGAATGGCAAGCCAACTAACATTCTGGTTGGCCAACAGACACTGGAACATTCACATGCCCTTGGTAAGAAAGATGTTTCTCTTTATAGCACATTATTTTACCAATTTAGTGTACCATTGTAAAGCTATAAATATGATAGCATTTTTTATTTAGAGAATTCAGTGTCCAGTGTTCAGTCTTTTTTAATTATGTTTTTTCCAGGAGTCTTGAATGCTACCAAGGCTGCCTTTGATGCAGTAGACTGCCCAGGGAATGAATGGATGAAGAAATGTGTCGCTTTCGGTGCTGATGGGGCCAGCGTCAACATGGGCATCCGTAATGGTGTGATTGCCCACCTGCAGAGCGAGACAGGGAGCCACGTCATTCCCATCCACTGTATGCCACACAGGTTTGTAATCACAAGTTAACTAGTTACATTTAAATGTAGCATTCCTGCTCAGTTAACTGAATAGAAATAATATATAACTGAATGGAATAAAAGGAAATACAGAACTGAATGGAGTTATGGAACACAAGCTGAGCTGGTTCGCTGAAGTCTTTAGATTTTATTATTAGCATTAGTTAGAATGCTTCTATCACCAAATTAGTAGAAAAAACATCTGCTCAGTGTGTGTCTGTCTCTCAACACACACACACACACACAGTATGTGTGAGTGAGTAGAGAGAGATTATGTATTCTGTAGGATTTTTAATTGTACAATCAATGTTGTCTGCTTCTTGCACAGATTAGAATTGGCAATCCTCAACCTACAGAAGAAGGAAGCTAAGGTGGCGGTAGTGTATGATCTCCATCTTATTTGGAAGACCTACCACATGAGTGGCAAGTTAAAACGAGAGCTCTATGCTCTCGGAGAACTACTTGGAGTGAACATGTGCAGTGCCAGCGGTGTCAAGGGAACCCGTTGGATCCCACACATACACCGAGCGTTGAAGGTGTTCCTGCGACATGGACCGGGAAAGGACCTCGCCAGTGACCATGATCAATACTCTGTGGTTCTTCAACATATGGAGCAAGTGGCAGCCTCACAGTCCAATTCTGCTGAAGTTCAAGGGCGGGCAAAAAAGGTTTGTTTTCTGGTGATGATTGTTAGCCACAACTGAACTGGTACATAAATTAACTTAAAGTTAAGCTTAAGTGGTTTTGAAGAAGAGGTGCAAATGTCAAACTAACTTTCATAATCAATAACAGATGGCCAATGAGTATATTTTGAACTAAAATGTGTATTGTTACTACTTACTTTCATTTTAAAGAAATGGAGACTACACTTTTCTGTGTATTTTCCCACTTTCTTTGTGACCTGTTCGAGGAGCTAGCCACCCTCAGCCTCACACTACAGAGGAATGATTTGATCCTCCCCCAAGCCACCACAATTTTGAAAACGACTGTAACCAGTCTGGAGGCACTCAAGACAAAGCCAAAGCCAGGTGGCTTGCTTGAGAAGATCCAGACTGCCTTTGCGCAGCAACAGGGAGATGAGATGAGATTCCAGGTGTGTTTAGCATAAGTCAGTGTGTTGTGTGTCTTAAGGATTATGGCAGGGACCTTCAGAATCAGTGTGTTGGATATATAGAAGAAGGGTTTGAGCATTAGGGAAATGCATATAACAATGACATCACAGCCATGATTCAAGTGTGTGCCTATGTCTGTCTGTACTTGTCTTTTGAAGGGAATGACACTGAAGGGGGATGTCATCAGCCTCACACATCCACAGCTCAAGCGTCACGTGGAAGCTGCCGTCAACATCAGTGTGGATGTTATCAAAGCCAGGTTCGGTGGTTTGGTGAAGGATGATGCCATCC
This sequence comes from Merluccius polli, assembly GCA_030340625.1. Classification (NCBI taxonomy): domain Eukaryota; kingdom Metazoa; phylum Chordata; class Actinopteri; order Gadiformes; family Merlucciidae; genus Merluccius; species Merluccius polli. The sequence goes on from JAOPHQ010006261.1 coordinate 351,686, forward strand.
ATACAACACTGGACTGCTTCAGAATCCTAAACCCTGACACATAGCCAGAAGAGCCAGCCAACCTTCTTACATTCGGGGATGACAGTGTGGAAGAGCTGCTGGGGCATTTTGAGAAGCCTCTAACAGGGTAAGATTGTATTTGATAAGACACTGTATTGTTATTTGAAATACTTGTTGCATATGTGCAAACTCAATTGCTCTGATCTGTCCTTCAGTGCACAGTGCAATACAGCTGCAGTCCAAGATGAATGGCGACAGCTCAAAGTCCTGGTAAGCCAGAACTTGCGGGACAAAACCTACACTGGCTTGTGGCAGATGCTGCTAACGAAGGACCCCTACAAGCAAGAATACAAAGTAAGGCCAGACATTGTTTCTAATTTAAAAATGGGCATTTCATTGCACTCTGGCATAATAGAGGACTTTAAGAAGATAAGTAAAAAAAAAACAGAGCTTTCAAAATTACAAAATCACAATTTAAGCATTGTATAGTTGCATATTGGTTTTGATGAATTTAAGGTGAGTTGAAATTAATTTAAAATGTTATCTTCTCCCTTAGAACATACTGGAGTTGGTAAAGATCATGCTGGTGCTGCCGATCTCAGCTGCCCAGTGCGAGAGAGGTTTTTCAGCCCAAAACCGGATCAAGAATTCAACACGAAGCAGCCTTGCAGTCTCGACAACTGAAGACTTGGTGTGGATCAGCTTGGAGGGGCCTTCAGTCGAGGAATTCGATCCAACTCCTGCAGTGGACCGCTGGCTGACCTCCAAACGGGCCAGACGACCAGATTACAAAAGCTGCTGGGACGATATCCTTTGCGTTTAAAGAGACTGAGCAGACTTTGATTTTGCATTTAGAACTAGTTGGGTTGTAACTAATTGGTTAATTTCATTTGAAATTCAAGGACATTGACCCCCTCCCCTCCCCTCAAAATTCAAGCACAGGTCAAATAAGCTTAAGTCTGTTGTCAGTACTTGTTAGAGTATTATTCTCTGCACTTTTTGGAGAATTTTACTTGCTGTTTTGTTACTGTCTTCAGTTGCACTGTGCACATTTGCACCAAATAAATGACAATACACGAGTCGTTACAGTATTTGTCTCTCTGCACTCTTTGGAGAATATAACTAAAACTTAAAAAGCTATGAATTTAATTGTTTTGCTTATAAATGCCTCCTCATTGACCTCATATCACTTTATAAAAACCCACATTATTTGGTAACTTTTCATCGTGCCCCTAAAATTATTTGTGTGCTACTAGATTTTTCAACTTAGGAGCACATGTGCTACTTGGGAAAATGCTAAGCGTCAAGCCCTGGTCCCACGTAGCTAGGGAATATTGACTGACAAATAATTGGGGTGTTGTAGTACAGTGGGACGGGGCCTGAGTTCGTCTGGAGATGGCGCTACCTGTGATAACTGAGATAGTGATATAAAATAACTTGGCGGTGCCTCCAATAACGTTTAAGAAGTAAACACAAAATTTGGTACTTCCCTTTAAAATAAAAGTTCACTTTAACCTATTTTATATTTATCCAAAAGTATCACCCTTGTAATTACAACACAGGATTTGGTTGAAAAAACAAAATATATTTATTACAAAGTTACGAATTGGATTTGCAATTAATTAACTAGTTCACTGTTGACCTTTAATTATGCATTAATAACAGTATTCAAAACTCTCATATACTACTCTGGAAGGTTTGATACACAAATGACCCCTGATGAACCAAATGAGAGAATGTAAAATCAAAATTACCAGGGAAACTCAAATGTACACAGCCCACACTCACACACACATTCACGCAGGGCTATTAAATGTAAAACAAAATGTTGCAGGCCTGGTCGACGCTTGTGAGCGTGGAGGCCGGAAATGAATGGCCACTTCACTGGGTTTTAACCAGCAAAAACAAAAGGCACGTGCAAAGGGTTAATGGTGTACTCACGAGCAGTGTTGCCACAGTTACCTTGAAAAAGTAATCGGATTACGGATTACATTCAGCAGCTGCCGACCACACCCCCCGCCGCCTCAACCTTTGTTGTTTGGGTGGGGGACCTCCTGAATAAGTCGTAGCTCTCTGTTTTGCACCAGCACCACCTGGTGGGACTTTCTCTTTAAGTTCCACTGTACCGCGCTGCGACTCCAAATGCTTCTTCAAATTTGAAGTAGTGTTTTTGAAGCTGGGTTAGGGTTAGGCCTTGTCACCAGCACAGAGTGTACACCAAACCTTAATATCATCTTTCATTGACACAAAGTCAAAATAGTGACTACCGTATTTTCCGCAATATAAGGCGCACTTAAAAGCCTTTAATTTTCTCAAAAAACGACAGTGCGCCTTATAATCCGGAGCGCTTTATATATGGATTAATTCTGGTTGTTATGGCTGCCGTAGTCAGCAGCGTCGCGGAGTAATACACGTGCTTCACCATAATATTACAGTGTGTGTGTATAAAGACCCCAAAATGGCACCTGTCAAGAGACACGCTTACGACGCGGACTTCAAACTGAATACGCTAACGTTTGATTTAGCGATATCAGACTGTTTTTTTAACGTGTTACAACTGAACAAGGTTGGGAGTTATTGTGAATACGCTAACGTTTGATTTAGCGATATCAGACTGTGTTTTTTTTACGTGTTACAACTGAACAAGGTTGGGAGTTATTGTGAATACGCTAACGTTTGATTTAGCGATATCAGACTGTGTTTTTTTTTTACGTGTTACAAATGAACAAGGTTGGGAGTTATTGTGAATACGCTCAGTAACATTTGAACAATGTTGAGTTTTTGTGAACGTGTTTAATAAAGTTTGACTGACTGACTTATCTGACTGTTTTGTTTCGCTTAATGCACCTTATAGTACGGTGCGCTTTATATATGAAAAAAGTTCGAAAATAGACCATTCATTGACAGTGCGCCTTATAATCCAGTGCGCCCTATAGTGCGGAAAATACGGTATATTTCCACCGAGTAAACGGCATCTCTCTCCTCCCTCCATTGTTGTTGTTGATGTTTGTGCCGCTGGTTGCTTGGCAGTGTCAGGTGACAGCGAGATTTTCCAGCCCAAACCTCGTCAAAACCGCATGCATAACGTCACTCCCCGAGACGCAAGAAGAAAGCATATTTTTAAGGAAAATGGCAAATGATAAAAATAGTAACGCACAGTGACTTGGATAAGTAACTTTAATCTGATTAGTGGTTTGGAAATAGTAACGCGTTAGATTACTCGTTACTGAAAAACGTGGTCATATTAGAGTAACGCGTTACTAATTAACGCGTTACCGGCATCACTGCTCACGAGTCCAGCAACAGTCAGAGATGGGAAAAGGGGCAACAGGCAAGGTGCAATTTCAGCGGCAAGGGAATGGAGCGTGCAGCAACCACGTGCAGGTGAACCACGCTCAAGTACAGCAGCTACAGTCTCGGTCCAGGGCTCTCCCGGTCCTCACCCTCTCCCTCTTATGGCAACTGTCCGGTCCTGAATCACATAATTCCTCTCAGTAACTAAGCTACAGACTTATTCATGGCGAAAACCCGACAGTATGTCTTAAACAAAAACAAATTAGTAATTGCTAACTGCAATGAAGAATTAACCATATGAGAGTCCATGAGCAGGCTAAGCTAACGGCTAGCAGCGATTAGCAATTCAGCGCGTCGTTACACATTACAATTACACAACAGCACCGAGTACATCAAAACACATGAACTTACCTCTGGCAGCTTCTCAGAGTTCACACACAAACCACGGGATGACTCTCCGTCCGTCTTGGGAGTTAGGAGTGTTTTACTACAGCGATCCAGCGCGCACGCCAATACAGCAGCCTCTGCTGTCGCTAACGTGCTGCGGCCCGTCGGTGTCGGTGACGCTAAGCACCTCCTACCTGAACAAGGTGAGGACAGGGGCTAAGGCTACGTACGTACAAAGATGAGAGAATAACGAGATGCTTCACTACCCCACAACAAACGTGGTCTCCTGTCTGTTGTGCCGACAACCAAATATGAATGGATTTTAAAACTAACACCACCCTTTTATCTCTGACTTTTAACTGTATATGAAATGACTGTTAAACATATTTACACTTCATGAACTAATATTTATTACCAACACAAACATTTTAATATCTGTATATGAATGAATGAAAATAGCCACAGGGCTATATAGACAAGAACCACTGGCGTAACAACGTGATGATGGGCCCCGGTTAGTGGTGCAACGGGTCACGGATTACCCGTGATCCGTACGGATCAACCCTCACGGGTCGGGACGGACGTGATCCGCGGATCAGCTGACAAATAATAGTTGCGCGTTCACGCGTTCACATCAAGCCGGACGCGTATTCGTCCTCCTTTTTGAGAGCGCAATAGTAACACACCGCGCACCCCCCCCCCCCCCCCCCCCCCCCCCGTCGGCCGGAGTGTTACAATCGCGCGCGCGCGCGCACCCCCCCCCCCACCCGGTCGCCGTCGGCCGTAGGTCCGCGGTGTGTTACTATTGCGCGCACCCCCCCCCCCCCCCCCCCCGTCGGCCGTAGGTCCGCGGTGTGTTACTATTGCGCGCACCCCCCCCCCCGTCGGCCGTAGGTCCGCGGTGTGTTACTATTGCGCGCACCCCCCCCCCCCCCGTCGGCCGTAGGTCCGCGGTGTGTTACTATTGCGTGCGCGCGCACCCCCCCCCCCCCCCCCCCCCCCCCCCCCCCCCCCCCCCCCCCCCCCCCCCCCCCCCGTCAACAATCGCGAACACCCCCCCCCCCCCCCTGTGGCACCAGAATGGCCTACGAACACGGCAACACCTCGAGCATGGCAGCCACGTGAAGCGACATCGTCCTGGCGAGTCGGGAGTTTAAAAAAAAGACGCGCAGCAACTGCTTCTCCCCGATGCATTTAAGCAGTGCTTTATCATTATTATATTATTATTATTTTATATTTTACTATGCTTAGGAAGCAGGATTATTATTTTGTTTTTACACATGTTACGCCTGTTATTCACTGTTGAATGTTAAAAATAAAACCAAAAAGCAATTGAAAGCTAAGTCACATTTGTCTTGTTATCATTATTATTTTTTTTTTTTAATGACCCGACCCGTGACCCGTGACTCAAAACCGTGACCCGATCCGACCCGTGAGTGTTGTGATCCGTTGCACCCCTAGCCCCGGTGCAAGTAATATTTTAGGGCCCCCGCGGTTGGTGACGGGGGGAGGCCCCCCCCCCCCGGCGTCTTCATGGGCCCCCCCCCCCCCCCCCAGCGTCTGGGCCCTGGTGCAACCGGTTGCACCGTCGATAGTTACGCCAGTGACAAGAACTCTTAATGCATGCATTTAATATTAGTCGACAATACATAATTGTACAACCTACAAACTTTTTTTCAAACAGCACTGGAGTACAAACAACACGATCTGACACTGTGTTTTCATGCATGGCTGACCTTTACATGTTGTACCAGACCCACTTTATGAATGGGATGTAATGAAATATAGATGCAGTGAGCTCCCAAAACTCTATGGTGTTTTGAGCTGATCCATGCACTCAGTGTGAGGGGGGGGGGGGGGTCAGAGGTGAACAGAACCACTGACTCAAAAACTAAACGAGTTTGACTCAAGAGTGTGTGCATGCATGTACACACGCACATGCACTCGCAGACACGTACAGTGAAATAGGCTGTACAAGTCGCAAAGAGAGTGCAATCTCACACAGATTTCAGGGTTTAACAGCATTGAAACAGCAATAATACCGATGTTAGAAGGTTAAATGGCAATACTGGGAGAAAAAAATGGAGAGTACCCTTTGAAAATAAAGACACAGGCTCTTTCCCATTAGAGCCCTTTACTCCCTGCCTTCCTCCTTCTTCGTCCTGTAGGACTGCCTCCAGATGGGGTCAGTCCAACTCACAACGTATAGACAAATGTACGGGCAACATAACACGTAGAGGTAGAGGGGCAAGAGGCACTACATGAAAAGCTCTACATTTGCATCAGACAATTGAAAACAAAAAAAAAGCAATAGCCATGAACTGACAAACTTAAATAAAAACCTTGATAAGTACTAATCTTATTTTGACCTGTTGGTCTTGTTTGTTGAAGCAATATAAAACAGTGTTATTCCACAAATAAGGCTTTAAAGGTACGGTGGCAGCTTTTTTTGACTGGTGTTTTTTTGTGGAGCTGTTCACTAAATGTGTCCTTTGGAAGGGTGCGTGCACAAGCTCGGACAAACAAAGCAAAACCTTGCCGAAATGACTTGAAACACTACTTTCTCCTGCGACTTGAAGTAGAACAATGTAGAAACCACAACTTTTATGTTAGCAAATAGCAGGGAAAAACCTGCCACTGCATCTTTAACCAAGAATACTTGGTTACATTTTCAACTCCAGCTCCTGTGTTTGCTGTGTGTGTGTGTGTGTGTGTGTGTGTGTGTGTGTGTGTGTGCACGGTGCATGTTTCTGCAAGTGTGTAACGTTTTCATGATGCGTGGTCCTCACACACCATGAGTTGACTCACTGTTAGAACAGACCTCCGTTCAGACATAAGGCCTTGCATAATTCAATAATTGTCGGTATGAACTCATGTCTCAGTGCCGATTCATTAATTTGCGGTCATTAATCATTTCTCTCCCTGGACATGTATGTTGATGAGTTGTTCGGGTGCAAATTAACATTTCACAGCTCCGAGTGTAAACTCGGGTCCTCACACATTCAAAGACACCTCGGATGACTAACTTCCTGTTGAACTTGAGATGAACGGAACAGGAAACAGGAAGTGCCTTGCTAAGAGCCACACAGGAAGGAGAAGGTGGACCTGTAACCAATAAGATGGTCAGCTAGTGTGTTGCCACGACTACCGGCATGATACTATGCTTTTTTTCTGTTCAAGCTCATTAGTAGAAGCCTTTAGGCTTGTGACCAGTGGCAAGCGGTCCATATAAGCTGTGAAAGTGACGCATGCCCAGGCGTTTAGAGACGACAGAATTTTTATTGAAATTCATTTCCAATGTTTTTTTAATTAACAAACATAATTTGTGTTAAAACATTACAACATTTGCTGTTTTTTTCCTTTACTAGAATCTAGATTACTAGAAAAGTACATTTAATGCTGTGTACGCACTACAAGATAATTTAGGCGATTTACACCTGATTTGGCCCATCCCCGACAATTGGGGGGGGGGAAAACTTGGTCGGGGGCTGGTCGGGCCGACGCTCTGTACGATTATCTTGTACATTTACATTTAGGGCATTTAGCAGACGCTTTTGTCCACAGTATATCGTTATCTGTACAGTAAGGATTTCACAAGAACAAGTTTCAAGCACACCCAATTGCTAAGTTAACCCATTGCTATAGAGATACAATAGAGATAAGTGCCAAGATACAAGTGCAAAATACTAAGCGCCAGTACATACAAACATACGATAAGTCCAATTTTTTGGACTTATGGTCTTGTAGTGCGCGCCGTTTACAGATTCTCTATTCGTTTACAATCTAACACCTTCCGATCTACTGGAAAGCTCGTCGGGGGAGCCCCAATAATATCACACATATTTAATATTTACAACTTCAAATCGGCACGGCTCTGATCAAATCCTGTAGTGTGAGGTTCACAGCTATATGATCCGAGAACGCTAAGCGCAAATAGATCCTTCAAAATCCATACATCCCTCAAAATGGCCAAAGCTGTAACATTTGTTTTTATGTCTTTTATAATGGACATAAAACAGATGTTTGTTTACATCCACAGTTTACGCTCACGCCACGTTTAGAGTTTAGTGAGAGTTAGAGTTTAGTGAGAGTTTTGGTTTCGAGAGTCTGGAATCGGGGCTGTCCATGGATGGAAACGAGTAGTGGTGTGGTGGGCCGATACCATGGTCGCTACATTTCACACACTACAGGAATACATTTGTTATGATTTATCATTATGATCAGCACGGCTGATCTAGTCTGTGGGGGTGGGTTGGGGGGGAGGGGGCTCATCAGCATGCCTTGTGTCAAAAGTCACTGCTTGCCACTGCTAGAGGGTGTTGATTTGAAACCTTTAGAGACACTTTTTTACAAGGTTCAGACAGAATGTTTTAGCTTGTCTTCCCTCTGGAAAAAGTATACTAGTACTTGCCAAGTTTGTGTTTACAGAGCCCCACCTCCAGCAACATCATTGGTCGAAACAAATATGCAGTGAAAGAAAGTGAAACACCCGTTTATACAGATTTCAGCTTGTCTGTTGTCATACTTTAGATAAATAATCTGAATCATTTAGCAGCGACGAGACCTAGCGTGGGGAGTTTACTTTACCAGGATGGAAGCTCTTTTTGACCCCAGTTTTGCAGACGTAATTGATTACCTCAGTCCAACAGCTAGGCACGCAAACCACACTACACACTCTGAGACTTCATCAATTGCACAGGCATTAACACGCGCCATCAAAGTGCCTACAAATTGTATCCGAGGGGTTTTCCTCCACACACACACACACAGCTATATGAAGACACAGACGAGATGGTTTAACAGCAGCACAAAGACACTTTGAGCTCATAAGTCCTGCTTTTCAACAAGGCTCTGTGCTGATTCAACAAATGGACCTGCAGACTATGCTGTCAAACTAAGCACTGTCAAACACCTTACTACTTAACCACTGAGAAATGAAAAAATACCCCAAAAAACATACCCAACGATGCACATAAAACCACACACTGACAAAGTGTCTTCCATCTACCAAGTGCTGAGCTGCCTTTTATGTGTTAATAAATCATTTCGGAGGCATGAATTGTTCGTTTTGTTTCACTCCACACTTTATCCCCATTTAGTTCCTCTCCCTCAGCTCTATTTCCCCTTTGTTACCAACACTCTCCCCCCCCCCCCCCCCCCCCCCTCATCTGTCACCGTCTTCTCTACACAATCCCTCCTGTTTCTTTCCACTCTGGAGTACATTACAAAGCCACTCACTTACAAACGTGAACCGTGGCGAGTGTGGAGAGAAAACGGCTTTGAATCATTTTAACAGTCATGGAATGACTAGATAGGAAAGAGGAGACCAACGGTGGAAGAGAGAGAATCCCAAATGATGCAGAACAGAAAAGAGAGTCAAAATATATAGGAAAAGGGAGAATGTCATAATGAGGAAAGACAGGATAACAGGATGGATGGTTTGAATGAAGATGAGAAAATGGTGATGAATGAATGATATGAACAAGAAAGGAAATCATTTAAAGGAATATGAATGGGGTGTAAAGAATGAAAGGATGAAATGAGGAAGAATGGTTAGAGGACACCGAGGGGGATGGAAGAAAAGAGGACAAAAGGAATAAAGCAATGTTAGATGGAGGATGCGGCAGAGGTGAAGAAGAGAAGAAGAAAGGGGCAGTATGAGGGGAGAGACATGACTGGCATGAGTGAAGGAGAAGGGACCAATTAGCAGACAGCGTCATGTTGTGTTCTGCACTGCTATTAACTTTAGAATCCTACCTCCACCCCGGTCTGCTCTCTGTTTCACACTGTCGCTTTATTCAAAATGTCTCTCTCTCTCTCTTCCTCCCCCTCCCTCTCTCTCCCTACAGCTCTGCTTGACAGGCTACCATCATTCTCTCTTGCTCTCTCTCTCTCGCTCTCTCTCTCGCTCTCTCTCGCTCACACGCACAGACAGACACAAACGGACTGCTGCACATATGCATGTGTACACACTGTAGCAACTCGGGGTGGCAGTGGAGGCTCAAGGTAAACACCAAAACAGTACAGAGGGTCCAAAGCCTCAATCGGCGGTTTATTTAGGTTCAAACACGGGGAATGCTCAATATCGGGGGAAGGTGTCCGCCGTGCGGCTCACGTCCTCTCCGTCTCGTCCTCGTCGTCGTCCTGTCTTCCATCCGACTCTCCTCCCCTTCCTGTCGGTCGGTGGTCGCCTTTTATTACCTGGGTGCCTCCGACCCAGGTGTTCCTCATTGCGCCGATTAAGACTCTCGGGAGACCGGGATTTGTCGCCGGCTATTGGCCAGCGACGGTATATGCCGGCCTCCACTCTCCCAAATAGGGGGTGTAGCCGAGTAGGGATGCCACACACTCCCCCCCTTTGCTCATGCCCCTCCGTGCGCGGGGCCCAGCCCCTGCACGCATCCCGACGGGACAAGGCGTCAGGCGTTGGTGTGGTCCCGTCCCGGCCTATGCTCCACTGTGAAGGAGTACGGCTGGAGGGACAGGAACCACCTCGTGACCCGGGCGTTCGTATCCTTGGCGGTGGCCATCCATTTCAGCGGGGCGTGGTCTGTCACCAGGGTGAACTGGTGCCCTAGGAGGTAATATGTTAGTTTATTTATGGCCCACTTGATGGCCAATGCCTCTTTTTCTAGGGTGCTATAGTTTTTCTCATGGGGGAAGAGTTTCCGGCTGATGTAAGTCACCGGATGCTCCTCCCCGTTCCGGCTCTGGGATAGGACCCCTCCTAGTCCCACGTCCGATGCGTCTGTATGGAGGGTAAAAGGGAGGTTAAAATCAGGCGTTACGAGTAACGGCTCATCACATAGGGCCCCCCGTAAGACCTCGAAAGCCCCGCTCGCTGCCTCAGTCCAACCTACCCTATCCGGGAGGGCCTTCCGGGTGAGATCGTTCAAGGGGCTGGCTAGCGTGGCATACCCTGGGATAAACCGTTGGTAATATCCCACCAGCCCCAAGAACGACCTCACCTGCTTTTTGGTTTGCGGTTGAGGCCACTCCCGGATAGCGGCCACTTTGTCCTCCTGGGGCTGCACGTTCCCCCTCCCCACCCGGTACCCCAGATATGCCGTCTCGATCCTCCCCAACCTGCATTTCGCCGGGTTGGCGGTGAGTCCAGCTGCTCGTAGACCGTTGAGCACTGCTCTTAGGTGCCCTATATGGTCGTCCCAGCTGTTGCTGTGGACTATAATGTCGTCTATGTAGGCTGCTGCGTAGCCGCAGTGCGGCCTTAGGACCCGGTCCATCATCCTCTGGAAAGTAGCGGGGGCCCCGTGGACACCGAAGGGCAGGACGGTGTACTGAAACAGGCCCCCCGGTGTCGCAAAGGCCGTCTTCTCCCGGGAGGACGGGGTCAGGGGGACCTGCCAGTACCCCTTGGTCAGGTCTAGCGTGGACAGGTACCGAGCCGGCCCCAGCCGCTCGATCAGTTCGTCCACTCTAGGCATGGGGTAAGAGTCAAAGTCAGACACAGCATTTAGACGGCGAAAGTCATTGCAGAACCGAAGTGTCCCGTCCGGTTTGGGGACCAGCACGACCGGGCTGGCCCACGCGCTCCGCGACTCCTCAATCACCCCGAGGTTTAACATACGCTCTACTTCTGACCGGATTGCGTGACGTCGGGACTCGGGTACTCGGTACGGCGGGATTCGGACCGTCACCCCCGGCGGAGTCCGAATCTCGTGGGCTATCACCGAGGTCCGTCCCGGGGTGTCCGAGAACACGTCCCGGTCCTGGAGCACCAGCTCGTTCACCTCCTGTCTCTGGGCGGGGCTAAGGTCGGTCCCCATCGGTACGTTAGGGAGCGGGGGTCGGGCCATCAAGGCCATCGGCGGTGGCACTGGAGGGTCGCCGCTACCCCTCCATTGTTTTAATATGTTTACGTGGTATAGCTGGGTGGGCTTGCGCCTCCCCGGCTGTCTCACCCGGTAGTTTACCGGACCTACGGCCTCCACCACCTCATACGGGCCCTGCCACTTGGCTAGGAATTTGCACTCGCTTGTCGGTACTAGCACTAGGACCTGGTCGCCCGGTTGAAAAGTCCGTACCCGCACCCCCTTATTATATGACCGCGCTTGGGTCTGTTGTGCGCGGGTTAGGTGGTCCCGGACTATGGGCCACACTTTCGCCATTCTGTCCCGGAATAGCTCCACATCGATCGTGGTCCTGTGGGGGGACGGATGACTCTCCCACGCCTCTTTGGCCAGGTCCAAGATTCCACGGGGCCTCCTCCCATAAAGGAGTTCAAACGGCGAGAACCCCGTGGAAGCTTGGGGCACCTCGCGAATGGCAAAGAGGACGTGGGGGAGGAGCTGGTCCCAATTTTTCCCGTCCTCCGTGATGCATTTTTTTAGCATCTGTTTTATTGTTTTATTGAACCGTTCGACGAGCCCGTCCGTCTGCGGGTGGTAGACTGAGGTCCTAAGCTGCGCGACCTGGAGGATTTTTAATAGTTCTTTTATTACCCGCGACATAAAACAGGACCCTTGGTCCGTGAGGATCTCCTTCGGGAGCCCCACTCGGCTGAACAGCAGCGTCAGTTCTCGGGCTACCGCCTTGCTGGTCGCCGCGCGCAGGGGAAGGGCCTCAGGATATCGGGTCGCGTAGTCAAGGATCACTAGCAGGTAACGATGTCCCCGACTAGTCTTGGGCAGGGGGCCCACAATGTCTAATGCGATGCGCTCGAATGGAGTCTCTATGATTGGCATCGGTATCAGCGGGCTTCGCTCCCCTCCCCGTGGCGCTACGCGTTGGCACTCGGCGCACTCCTGGCAGTACCGCTCTACATCCCTCCGAACCCCCGGCCAATAAAACCGGGCCACGACTCTCTCTCTGGTTTTGTCCATGCCCAGATGTGCCCCGAGCAAGTGAGTGTGGGCCATGAACAAAACCTTACTCACGTACGGACGCGGGACGACTAATTGCCGTACCGTCTCCCCCCCCCCCGCTCGTCGACCCTATATAACAGCCCTCGCTGGGTGCAAAAGTGGGGGTAGGTCACGGGGCCCACCGAGTCCCTCACCTGCCCGTCGTGGGCAACCACCTGTCCCCACGCATGTCGCAGGGCGTCGTCCCGGTGCTGGGCCGTGGCGAACTGGCCCGGCCGGGCCGAGTTCTCCCCCCCAGCCTGGGCGAAGTCCGACAGCTCAGTTAGGGGGGAGCTCTCGGTCTCAGCTGGGCCGTTCCCCCTCTCGGAGGCGGTGACGGTGTCGGACTCGGGCCTGGGTCCGTCTCCCTGTCGTACCGGGTCCCCGGTGGACCGGGCCGGGCTTCCCGGCGCTGATGGCCCCTCTCCTCCGGAGTCGGGCTCGTCCCCCGACTCGGTGGGTCTGGCGGACGCTCGGCGGGTCGCTCCCAGGGCTGGTTCGGGTCCGGCGGTGGTCCCTCGGGTCGTTGGTCGCCGTGCCTCTCTCTGCTCCGGTCGTCCGCCTGGCCGCCGCCGCTCTCGTCCTCCTCGGTCCCCCTTCGTTGGGCTCCAGAACCGAGCGAAGATGGGGCAGTCCCGGCCGATTAGGAACGGTACCGGGAGGGTCGGTACTATTCCGGCCCGTGCCACATATACCCCTTGTGGCGTGCGCACCACCACGTGGCAGGTCTCGTAGGACCGAGTGTCCCCGTGTACACAGGAAACCTGCATCGGGGTTCCCGGTCTCCCCCCGGCTATGTCGGCCCTCACCAAGGTCACGGCACTCCCTGTGTCCAACAGGGCATGAGTGTCCACGTGCATCACCTTGATGGGGACGGTGGGGGAGTCCTTGGCCCCTTGGGCCCAACAGGTGGCCAGCATACAGGCGGGGTGGTATGCCGGCCATGTACCCGCCGAGGGCATGGGGACGTCCTGCCGGTCCGGACAGTCACGGGCTAGGTGTCCCCGTTGTCCGCAGTGGTAGCAGGACCTGCGTTCGGGTTCCCCTTGGTCTCGGGGCGTGGGGAACGGTCCGGTCCTCGGCAGCGGGGTCGGCGTCCCTCTCCGGATGGGCCGGGGAGTGGGTCTCGGGTCCGCCGCCAGCCGTCGTGCCACCTGCCAGTTCTCCAGCTGGCGGACGAGGTCGTCCACGGTCTCGGGGTACTGGTGGGCCAGGATCCTCCGGGCGTCGGGGGGCAGCTGCCTCACGGTGTTGTCCACGACGACCCGGTCCACGGGCTATCTGGGTCCGGACGGGTTCTTGGACGTCGAACGTCCATTCCCGGAACTTGAGGGCCTTTACCGCCAGGCTATGGCCATAGTACGCCAATATGGTGGCTTTGAGGGCGGGATATCGTCCCGCGTCCCCGGGGCTGAGGTCCTGGCTCGCTTGCTGGGCGGGTCCCGTCAAGAACGGTGTCACTATATAGGCCCACTGGGCCTCGGGCCACCTCTCCTGGGTCGCCACCCGCTCAAAAGTCTCGAGGTATGCCTCTACCTCATCGTCGGGACCCAGCTTAGTGAGCCGACTCGTGGGGGCGGTGGTTGGTGGGGCCTGTGTGGCCTGCTGGGTCAGGCGGAGTACCGCCTCGGTCAGCAGGTCCATACGGTGGTCCGACTCCCTGGGGCCTGCGGTCGCTCCGGGGTTCTGCATCGTCCTCCACTGGTGGTCCCCTCCTTCCACGGTGGACCCGTAGGAAAAAATCCCCCGAAGAAACCCGGGGTCGGGTGCTACCCTGAGCCGTGCGTGGACCGAGTTGTCCGCATCCTCCACCATATGTAGCAACTCGGGGTGGCAGTGGAGGCTCAAGGTAAACACCAAAACAGTACAGAGGGTCCAAAGCCTCAATCGGCGGTTTATTTAGGTTCAAACACGGGGAATGCTCAATATCGGGGGAAGGTGTCCGCCGTGCGGCTCACGTCCTCTCCGTCTCGTCCTCGTCGTCGTCCTGTCTTCCATCCAACTCTCCTCCCCTTCCTGTCGGTCGGTGGTCGCCTTTTATTACCTGGGTGCCTCCGACCCAGGTGTTCCTCATTGCGCCGATTAAGACTCTCGGGAGACCGGGATTTGTCGCCGGCTATTGGCCAGCGACGGTATATGCCGGCCTCCACTCTCCCAAATAGGGGGCGTGGCCGAGTAGGGATGCCACAACACCCACACACACACTATGTGTTTGCAAAGATCACCCGAATATTGTTTTTCTTGTATTTCATCCATCCAACCGCTTACCAAATAAATATTGTTCTACCATTCTGCCAAAAAATACTCTATTGTACCCTGTCTATTTAGAGCCAAACGCTGTAAATAGACGTTTAATTTGTAGTTTCAGGACTCGTAGAACAGTGACATCAGAAGTGATGTTGTGATGTCTTGTATTACATTGGTGTTGATGTTAATATTCTGCTCCATATACATTGTGATGAACGTTCTCTTCTGCATAGAGCTTTCTGATTGAAGCCCAAACAACACGGCTGTGTCAGGACAGATTTTCGCATCTAAAATAGACTTGGTTTGGATTTTCGTTTCCAAAAAAAGTCCTACAGACTCGAATTTCGGTATGAACCGAATTTCATAATAATAATAATAATAATAATAATGTGGCGTAGGGGTTGGATATTCCCCAATATGCAGATAACGCACCAATCATTGCATGTATTTGAGCAGGTGAATTAGGAAGCTACATGACATGGACACCTCGAACAAACACATCTGAAGCATAGCAACCTTTGTTTGTGACCAAAACACAGAATCCTGAACCATTATCAAACATCAGAGACCTCATCTATGATGAGACCTCATCTTTGAGAAAACCCATCGATGATTGCTCTTCCTCAGACATTTCTGATTAGATCTCCTCCTACTTGACTCTAAAAACAGCCTCTCAGACACACAGAAATAGCCTCAGAAATGGTCGCCAGATCCGCAATCATATGGAATCATTCCATACCAAACAAGCAGTTGGGGCAAAGAGCCATATCTGACATGTTGTACTTATTCTAGCCTCCTAGAATAAGTATGCAAGCGCCTTGTTCCTAGCCACATCACTGTAGTGTTCAAGTGTTTTCATGTTCTTTTTTTGCAATCCCTGATGCAAAACTTACATTACACACCGATAAGCATCTTTAACAAACATTAGATTTTAGCCAAACAACTTCAATGTTTCAAGCTGTGGTTTCAAAGCTCATATGTCCACTCACAACTTTGTGTAAGCCATAGAGCTGCATGATGTGCTTTTTTCAAACAAATTGTTTGTCTGGAGAACATTTTTGGTGCTTGGCAAGAAAGTAAGCTTGGCTTGAATGGTGAACAGTAACGGAGCATGCTGATATAGTGTGTGAGAGAGAAAGAGACTGTTTTTACACAGCAAAATGTAAAAACAATAATTTTAATAAAACCTGTGCCAGCCATCCAATTTCTCACACTCTTGTGTCTCGTGTTCTCACATTCCCATGTCCTATTATCTTAAATCTTCTGGCCTACCTGATTGTATTGACAATATTGTATTGTCAGTACAATATGTATATTGTATTGTATTGACTTGTTTTCTTGACAATATTTCCATAATTATATTCTCATCTTCTTGTGAATATACATTTCATAGACATATTTGACTATTATGAACAACAATATGCAACAACAACCATGCAAGCATGAGACATAGCCTAGAGGGTTTGTCGCATTCTATAAATATGTGAGGGTGTTCCTTTTTTTTTAACCCCACTAGGATTTCACCGTTAATTAGTAGAGCAACTTCAAATGTGTTTAAATGTTTTTTTTAACCACCAGACAAACACACACTGGTGCAGCCAGCTGTGAGGCTGTCTCTGTTTCCCCAGGAGAGGGTGAGCATGGGCCTACAAGCCATTATAGAGTTAAAAATAGATAATTCCCTCAGTTCTTCACATTTAGATGAGCACTTCTTTTATTTTTTCAAATGACTTGGACACGTTTGTACCTCTGAGAATTTACTCTAAATGATAAACACATCAGCCAAAATACTATATTTAATTTAAAAAAACATGCACTCTCAAACAATGTATGATTGTAAAAACTAAAATTTAAACTAAAATCAAACAAAAAAATGAATGCAGTGTGAATGGTGAAAAGCATTAATCATAAGATAATACTTGATCCCAGATGGAAAATTCAAGTGCCACAGCAGCAAGTACAGTAGAGTACATTAAAAGAGATACAATAATAATCTAACAATAAAACTTGATATTTGACTATTATTTACTAAAATTGCATATTTTAAAGTTAATTTTAAGTTCTTCACTTGCAAGAAAAAGTTAAGTGCTAGTATACTTCAGGCCACAGCATAAAGTATATATTCATTGGCATTATATTGAAGATATGGACACTATGGAGGATGTCACTGGTGTCATTATCACTACATATTCTATATACAGAAACATAGAATTGCATATATAGGATGGTATTCAGGAATTTCTTTCAATAACAACAGGCACTGGAACTGAGCCAGCAATGTGTGTGTTTGCGTCCACGCTGTATTCCTATTGGACTATTTGTGGCCATGTGGTAAGTCTGCCACAATAGGCACTAATTACTGCCATGTCTTCAGACTCAGTCTCAGGCGCCTCATGTGCCACACAACCAAAACACCACACCTGTACCATCTGGACATGTTATCTCTGGGAGAGGAAACAGCAAGCAAGATGTGTGTGTGCGTGTGTGTGTGTGCGCGTGTGTTTACGTGTAATGAAAGTGTTTTTAAAGTAACCCCTCTCATTCTCTGCAGGTCTCGGCGGAACTGTGCTGTTGTTCCGGTGTCCTAATTAATTAGCTTAATTGGCTTAATTACAAAGAGTCTAACGAAGGTGGTGGGGGACGAAGTGCATTCCCGTGAGTGCTCTCTCTCTCTCTCTCTGCTCCATTTTCCTCCTATACTTTCTATCTGCTTGTTGTTTACTGGCAATTGCACATATGAGCAAAAGCCACACAGATGCAGAGACACAGGCAAACACATTACATATACACACTAACAAAGGGAGTATATTTAGGCATGCTGTAAACAGTATGAGGGCACGAGGGCATGCGATGTGTGAATCCATTTGCTGGTTGCCAATGTAATTAACATATATTCATATAAATGGCCTTCGTCCTTGAGTAGACGCTAGTAGACGCTTCGCTCTTCGCTCTCCGCTCTTACCTTCTTACTTTTCTTTTTTTGCCATTGTAATCCTGTCCTTTTGCTACAAAATATATGGAAAGCGGGTCCTGGATACTTCTAAATCACTGGGAGCTTAATTTATGAAAGTATCTGAAGGCTACCACTATTATTGAAACCCTTTTTACTTCGTGAGTGTGGCCTATCAGCAGCATAAGCCTGCACTATACTGACTGGTTTTGTGGAGCTCAGCTAAGCTAATTAGCAACAAGATGCCTCCCTTTTCCACAGATGACTACTACAAACTTCTCCAGAAGATAGCAGTACTGGAGATGAAAATTCTGCGACTCGAAGTCAACATGGAGGTAAATGGTCAATATGGGAATGAAACCACTCTACCGATGACCCAAATCAGTGGAAAGGAGCAGGCTAACAGACAAATGCTTTGTGCAAAGCCAAAGCATATTTCATGTAAAGATAAATCGCCTCCCTCAGATATGGGAAGACGGTTAACAGGCAGGACCCAGCACCTGGAGACTCGTGATGATACTGAGTGGCCTGCACTGCCGTCACACAGGAGGGTCTCTTCAACCCCAGTACCAAGGAGAAAACAGCCGTGGAATGTGGCTAAAACAAAAAGTAAGAGCAAACCGACCAAAGACACAGGGATTCTACTAGAGAACAGATTCGCTCCACTCTTACAAGACCCTGACTCCCCAAAAGAAAGGTCATCTTCCAGCACCGGAGAAAGGTATGAGGCTAAATCATATACTAAAAGGCTGCAGAAAGAGCTAACCACTGGGCCTCAAACGCTGATAGTGGGTGACGGAGCTGTGAATAAGACAAAACACTTTTTCAGCAAAAACACCAAATTACTTTGTTATACCAATGATATGGTGTCCGATATCTCAGAGAACATTCTGGAAATCACTGCTGAGCATCCGACAGTGAAATCTCTCGTCATTCACACAGGAGCACTTGATGTTGCCAAGCATCAATCAGAGGTATTGAAACGGGATTTTAATGATCTGCTGAACAAAGTTCGATGTCTGAATACTGAGGTGTTTATCAGTGGACCTCTACCAACAGTTCGGCGAGGAGACGAGAGATTCAGCAGGCTGTTGATGCTAAACAGATGACTCAAAGATACGTGTACTGCTCAATCAGTGAACTTTATTGACAATTTAAACATTTTTTGGGAACGCAGACACCTCTTTAAGGCAGATGGATTTTGCCTTAACAAGTCAGGAGTACAGCTGTTAAGCTACAACATTTTTGATTTTTTGCGTCAGTCACCAGCAGCCCCTGCCAAGGACAAGAGGCGAGACAATCCAAAACAACAGATAAGACAGCCTTCTGGAGAAAAACTGCTACCACCTGAGATAAGGATTGACCATGAAGGACAGCACACCGAGAGAGAGGCTTTAATGTCATCATCCTTACCCCAACACGAGGAGTTTCCCCCAGCCCCAACAGCCCAACATGAGGAGTCTCCCCCAGCCCCAACAACCCAACAGGAGGAGTCTCCCCCAGGCCCAACAGCCCAACACGTGGAGTCTCCCCCAGCCCCAACAACCCAACATGAGGAGTCTCCCCCAGCCCCAACAACACAACATGAGGAGTCTCCCCCAGCCCCAACAAGTGGAGTCTCCCCCAGCCCCACCAGGAGACTCCCAACTTTCACCCACCGGGACCCCATCCAGCCTTTCATTCTCTCCACAGTCCGGATTCCCCATTCCCCCATTTTCTGGATTTCCAACTCACACCACGCCCAAATCCCATTTTTTCTCCCCTAAATCCCCCTCCTCGTCCAGCCCCACGTCACAGAGCCCCCCCACCTCCTCTGACTCAGATAATCTGTGAGTCGGACTGATACGTGCCGGGTCCAGGCTGCAATACTGATACCAATAATGTTCTCCCCCAGGCAAAGTCAGGGCCCTATGGAGTTCAGATAGCCTTCTCAATCCCTGTGACGACAGGTAACAGAAGAATGGTTAAACTGGTGAGAAATAAAAAGGGTAAATCTGCCAATTTATTAAGTATAGCATGTCAACCTCGAAATATACCAGTGTCTCCTGCTATCTCCACAAGATTAGCTCTACTCAATATCAGATCACTAGTCAACAAATCACTGTTAGTTAATGACGTCATTATGACCTATGATCTAGATTTTTTACTTCTTAGTGAAACATGGCTGACTGAATGTAGCTGTTGTGCTATTCTCAATGAGGCAGCACCAACAAATTTCAGTTTTATGAACAAGTGTCGAACTGGTAAGAAAGGCAGGGGAGTTGCTGCCATCTTTAAATCTGTATTTCAGTGCAAGGTAATTACGTTAGGTGATTTTCGCTCTTTTGAATATCTCTGTTTTTTACTAAAAGGTGATCCAAAAGTCCTTTTTTTTAATCATTTATAGACCTCCAAGATACTCAGGAAAATTCATTGATGAGTTTGCTGAACTGCTGTCAGTTATCTGCATTGATTACAACTTTTTTTTTATCATAACAGGGGATTTTAACATTCACGTAGACAATAACATGGACAGTAATGCCAAAGAACTCTCTGCTCTACTTGACACTTGGCCTCTTGCAACATGTGAAAGGGCCCACACACACTCGAGGCCACACTCTGGATCTGGTTATCTCTAAAGGTGTTAACATTTCTTCTGTTGATGTTAAGGACTTGGCTCCTTCTGATCATTTCTGTGTGTTCTTTGACTTACAGATCATTCCAAATGTTCAGTTAACCTCTGTGTCTGTTAAGAGGAGGTACATAAATGAGAATATCAGTGCAGAGTTTATGGAGGCTATAGCTATGTTAGCAACTGTGAGTGCAGAGTCAGTTGATGAACTCCTAGATCAATTTAACTGGAAAATCTCAAATGTCATGGATGCTGTTGCACCTATAAGACGACCTTGATCAGAAAGAAAACACCATGGAGGAACACTATGATGCTAAAGGCTTTAAAAACAGAATGCAGGAATGCAGAGTGTAAGTGGAGAAAAACTAAACTTCAAATTCACCATGACCTCTACAAAATAAGTCTTTGTAATTTTAACTGAGTTACTCAAGGCTAGACAGCGACACTTTTCTGAAATTATTAAGAACATCAACAACACTCGCACTCTATTTGCTATGGTTGATAAGCTGACAAACCCCCCTAAACAGATAGCTCCAGAACTCCTTTCAACAGCAAAATGCAATGAATTTGCTTGCTTTTTCAGTGAAAAAAAAAAGACCTCCCAGGAATAACTCAACTGCGATGTCAGAATTGAATACAGTTGACCAAAAAAACATAGAGGAAACAGTTCAGCATCTAAAACCATCAACATGCTGTCTTGACACAATGCCATCAGACTTTTTTAAAACTATTGTGAACTCTGTCCAAATAGATTTGCGACAAATACTAAATAGCTCACTTAAATCGGGCACGTTTCCTAAATCCCTAAAAGTAGCTGCCATTAAGCCACTCTTAAAAAAGAGATCGCTGGATGCTTCCATGTTAACCAACTACAGACCTATCTCAAATCTTCCTTTTATAGCCAAGATCGTTGAGAAAATGGTTTTTAATCAACTCAGCAATTTCTTGAATTCCAGTGGCCTTTTCGACAAATTTCAATCAGGCTTCCGACCTCACCACAGTACAGAAACAGCTCTTATTAGAGTGTTAAATGATATTAGGTTAAACACTGACTCAGGCAAGGTGTCAGTTCTGGTCCTGTTGGATCTCAGTGCTGCATTTGACACTGTGGATCACAGTAAATTGTTGAACAGGTTGGAAACTTGGGCAGGACTCAGCGGAACAGTCCTAGAATGGTTCAGGTCCTACTTGGAAGAGCGGAGTTATTTTGTGACCATTGGAAGTTATGAATTCAATCGAATGGCTATGACATGTGGAGTTCCTCAGGGGTCAGTTCTTGGACCCCTTCTGTTCAGTCTATATGTGCTGCCTTTGGGTCAAGTTCTGCAGAACTCTAATGTAGACTATCACAGTTATGCAGATGACACGCAGATATACATAGCACTGTCCTCAGATGACTACAGTCCAATACAGTCATTGTGTCACTGTTTAGAGCAAGTAACAAATTGGATGAACCAACATTTCCTTCAATTAAATCAGGACAAAACTGAGGTAATTGTTTTTGGCAATAAAGAGAAGAGGATTGCCGTCAGTAAACATCTCGAGTCACTCTCTCTAAAAACTAGGGACCAAGTCAGAAACCTTGGCGTGCTGATAGACTCAGATTTGACCTTCAGCAGTCATATCAAATCCATCACCAAAACAGCCTTCTATCAGCTTAAGAACATATCCAGAGTGAAGGGTTTTATGTCTCAAACAGACCAGGAGAAGTTGATTCATGCTTTCATCTCCAGTAGACTCAACTACTGTAACGGTCTTCTGACTGGACTCCCACAAAAAAGCATTAAACAGCTGCAGCTCATTCAGAATGCTGCAGCTCGAGTTTTAACCAGAACAAAGAGATCAGAGCACATTACTCCAGTTCTAAAGTCTTTACACTGGCTCCCAGTCAGCTATAGAATAGATTTTAAAGTTCTGCTACTGGTCTACAAATCACTGAATGGTTTAGGTCCAGAACACATGAATGACATCTTAGTAGAATACAAACCCAGTAGGGCTCTGAGATCTACTGTTACATCCCTGTCGGTGCTGCCCCTGTTGTTGCTCTCTGCCTCCCCCTTGTGTTTTCTTCTCCCTTCTAGGGGCGGGTCCCAGGCTCTGGCAGCTGCTGCAGGGCACACCTGAGACTCATCAGTCCAATTACCTCCTGCTTAAATACACCGGTTCTTCATTCACCCAGCGCCAGATCTTTACAGTTTCCTCCATGGTAACACATCAGGCTCCTTCGCGACTTTTTTTCATGTGTGCTTTTTGCCGAGTTTATCCGCCTTTTTTTTGCCTTCTCGTGTCCCCAGCCTTCTTTTTTGACCGTTTTCTTGTGCTCAAGATCACCTGCCTGCCAGCTGCCACCCTGGACCCGCTCCTCGCCTGGACCCCCTCTTCCTTCTCCAACTGTTTCACCTGTCCACTCGTGCCTCCCAGCTCCCCCCTCCTCGCTTCCCATCGGACCCCTTCATCCAAGATTCCCCTCTCTCCCCCCAATCGTAACCATCCCTGTCTCTACAATAAATTGTTATACGTTGAATCAGCGTTCTGCCTTGTGGGTCCACTTAGTCCACCCATTGCGACATCTACTGACTCAGGTCAGATAGTGAAGCCCAGAGTTCAAACTAAACATGGTGAAGCAGCTTTTAGCTGTTATGCTGCGCAAAACTGGAACAAACTACCAGCTGAACTGAAATCAGCCCCAACTGTGAACATTTTTAAATCCAGGTTAAAAACACTTCTCTTCTCCTGAGCTTGTTCAAAGCACTTTAAATTGTAAATTTTAATTGCACTGTCCTTTTAAATCATGATTTTATGCTGCTCTTATAGTATTTTATTTATTTATATTCTTCTGTAGTTGTTTTTATTTTATTTTTATTTCAATTCTTATTGTTTTATGTAAAGCACATTGAGTTGCCATTGTGTATGAAATGTGCTATATAAATAAAGCTGCCTTGCCTTGCCTTGCTATTCATTTTAATTTGCTTCTTTGTTTTGTTCATGTTGTCAATTCTTGACCAATCATAATCTAATGGTTGCTTTTGTTTGAAGTGCACCAACGGTTTCTATTAATTATTCTATTTTTCATTAAATGCCATCCTCTTTTACAGCATTCAACTCCCTTTACAAAACATAAAAAGGTGAACTTTTGATGTAGCCATGCACATGTGAACTTAACGTTTGTTCACCTTTATCTATACTGTGTAGCTCTGTGCTACTGTGAAGCTTTGTGCTAACCACAAAAAAACTTCCTCTGGATTTGAGGACAAGGAGCAGAAAGGAGTTGTTAATTGAGCATGGGGTGGAGAACCTCTGCACCCGGGCTACTGTATATTCACTAGCTGTTTTTGCCCATTGGTTTTAAATGTGATCTCAGTTAAAACATGTGCAAAGAGCGAATATGTACCTTTTTATAAATGCTCTGTTGAGACAACTGTCTGCTCTTCAAAAACCCAACGAACAAAGACATGGGCAGCGTCGCTGCAGAAATAAATGTCATGGTGGATGCCATGACTGGATGTTTTCAAAGGTGGCAGGGGCTCTTGCTGCCCTACAGATGTATCCGGTGGATTTTGATATGATTTGATTGATATTGATAGTACTGTATTTACAATCATGCCTTATAAGGCTCCCTAATTGCAGTCTAATTATCTTTTCTGATTCTTGTTTACCCATTACACCAGACTTTGTTCTTGTACTGTTTTCCTTCTGTATTTCCGTACAGATGGTGGAACACTAATGGGGTATAATTAGCGCTCAGACAAAGCTATGCGGTCCACAGTTGTAGCTGCACATTTAACTGCTGCTCAAGGCGCTGTGAACAATTGTTTCTGTTCTGAAATGGACCTCATGGCCTCTGGTTTAGGTGCTTTTCCATTGTGTTCATGGCAATTCAAAATTAATAATATATAATGCCCACCACATAACCTTTAAAGCTTAAAGGAACAGGGTAACTGTGACCTGAATTTATGTCAAACATGGCTGGATAAGAGTTACCTCAATTAAAAATGAAAAGTATTAGGTTAAACCGTAGAAAGGTAATATCAAATATTCAATACAACTAACTGCAAGTGGGAGCCACAAATAAACTATATGCCGTCATTTACCGTTATTTAGATAAAATACAAGATACATGTAAATGAGTATCCGTCTTATTATGGATGGTCTTCTAGTCCAGGCTGGTCATTCCGGTCTTATGGGGGGAAAGAGACATGTCTTGAAGTTTAGACATACCTCTGGCCTCAATATGGCGATTGAGGAGCCATTTGAAGACCTCACGCAACTCTATAGCCCAGTAGCAGTACTAGCCAGCTTAACCAAAAACAAAAGGTCTGGAATTTACATTAAAATATGAGGCCATGAGAGTATTAGCCAGGTCCTCCAGGATATTGTGATTTTATGACTGCATAAATTCTTGCAACTTCAACCAATCCCTCCAAAATTGTGCAAGCTACCATATTTGTCCAATCATCTCAATGTTTCTGCATAAAGTGACCATTATCACACTTTCCTTTGAGTTGGACCAATCATCACACGACCCACCAGCAATAACCACCAGCAATTGGCAGAGTCCATCACCATGGCAGACAGCCATTAAAAGCCTTGCAACTGTCTGTTGGAGAATCATACAACTCCAGGTAGGTCACCTCAGCCATGCGATAACATAGCTACATGCAGAAAATGAACGACATACATGATGGGCTTTCAGCAAAGTTCTGGACTTGTGTTCATAATGATGAGCTGACATGGACGCATACGACATAGCGTAGGAAACTTGTAGACGCCGACAATCACTTCCTGTTTTGTTTGGGTTCCGTTGGTTTTAGAACATCAAACATGCAATCTGATCAAAGTTGAAATTTGACATGCTGGCGTTGACGCTAGGCTTTCGAAAGGGAGATGCATCTATGCACAATAGAGTGGTATAGGGATGACGTATTTTTGAGCATCGCCCTGGGTTCCCTTGACAAAAAGCCAATGAGTTTTTTCCATTGGATTTTGCGTTATTGCAGAAAATAAGCTCTGTGGCAAACAAAAGTCTGATATGTTGTGATATTATCTGATGATATTAACACGTTTTATATTATACGATATTAGCATGATAATCTTAACCAATTAACACTACTTTTATGATTTTTGAAGCGTAAATGCAATCGCCAGAAGTTTTTTAAGACACGTAAAAGCTTCAAAATGTAACGAGTGGGCTATTTACTGACATATTTTATGTCGTAGACCAAAACGTGTCAATCTCTTAAGCTTGTGTTAACCACAGATCTTATTTCAGGCGTCAAACCAAAAACCCTTTCAAAAAACCCATTGACTTCCGGCTTAATGCTTGTCTGAGCTGAATTAGTTCATCGCCTAAACTGTCATCTAGGTCAGACAGGTGTGCAGACACCAGAACTTTGGCCTTCTCAATTCCTGAGCCATTGGACTCGGGGTTTGCACTAGGGATGAGCGAATACAGCATTATCTGTATCTGTATCTGTTAACCATATGAATTATCTGTATCTGTACTAGGAGTGGGCGGGGTCTAACCCGGAAGTGGGCGGGGTTTTACCCCGGAAGTGGGTCGGGTTGTCTTGAAATGAGCGAGGTTTTAACCGGTATGTTATTTTAAGCATGCAATTGATATGGGTTGATCAGAAATTGTTATTTATTGCTGATTAGAAAACTATTTACAGGACAGCATCAGCATTGAGAAAAAAAACAAAAAAACTCAGACGACCGGCAGGGAGAGGGAGAGTGTGTGTGTGTGTATGTGTGTGTGTAGCTTGATTCCCAATATTTATACCACTACTAGCTTTATTTTTTCACGAAATACAGCAAGAAAGTGTCGGACACCGTGCGTGAAGTAAAAAAAACTGGTTAGAGCCAGGCAACCAGATGACGGTTAAAAAAAGAAAAAGAAATCTCCGACAGGCAGAGACACAACGCGAGTCGGCACCACGTCTGAACGAACCCACGTTTACCAGAACTCTACTGGTTCATAAGTAAGTACCAACCTAAGTAATAACAAACCTGAAGCTGAAGAAACCCTGAGTGACTGAGGGAGAGACAGAGAGCTGTTCTGTGTGTGAGTGATCAGAGCGGGACACAACAACACATCTGCATTGTGTACGGGAGGGGCGCTGTAGCCTATCACAGAACGCTGACACAGTCAGCTACCCAATGAGGATTTTCATTCAATCCGAGCACAGATATTGACTCGTATTACTTGTATAATACTCGTACTCGGCAAAAGTGCTTTTTTTTTTCGTTTCAGCCGAGTATCCGGCTCAACTCTGGTTTGCACAGAACAAGACCCTGAACAAACAGGTGCACAGGTGTCCGATGGCAAACACTTGAATAGCACCCTCTATCGACTAGTTTCTATACTCATTCATTTAATGGGAATGGACATTTGTAGCCCACACAAGCTTCTCTTTCTTTTATTTATTTTTGTTTTTATTTTTTTCTACCTCAGTGTTCTATTGTATTGTATTTTATTGTATTCAAATACCGCACTGCTATGACAACCTAATTTCCCTTTGGGATAAAGTAATCTATGGGATATCTTGAGAAAATAACAATATAGAGGCTTAACAATATTTATATATAATTATATATCTGCAATAAATAGGGCATCCCCTGATTTTTGCAAGAGGTAGGCCCCTATAAACTATTCAACATAGTTTTTTATGTTCATGTAAGGAATCTCACTTGGCAAAAAATGCAAAGTTTATAACAGCGACTTCACGCAGATCTGGCTTAGGGGCCCCCTGAGCCCTCGGGCCTGGCAGACCCGTTCGCTAATCCACCCGGGCCGGGACAATTCTCGGTGGGCCCTGTGAGCCGAGCGGGGTCTTTTATTAAACAATGTTAAATAATGCACATGACACTGCTCACCAAGCTACCGTTATGGCCACGCCAAGTCTAGCTCTCTTTTTAAACACTTGAATACAGGAGTCACTGTTACAACCATAACTAACGCCAATACATTGTCCGTCCGTCCGTCCGTCTTCTTTTCGCTTATCCGGGGTCGGGTCGCGGGGGCAGCAGCCTAAGCAGGGAAGCCCAGACTTCCCTCTCCCCAGCCACTTCGTCCAGCTCTTCCCGGGGGATCCCAAGGCGTTCCCAGGCCAGCCGAGAGACATAGTCTCTCCAGCGTGTCCTGGGTCTTCCCCGGGGTCTCCTACCGGTGGGACGTGCCCTGAACACCTCACCAGGGAGGCGTCGAGGAGGCATCCTAACTAGATGCCTGAGTCATCTCATCTGGTCATACAGGGAACGGACAGTCCGTATCAGGGGGTCCGATACCCCATACTCCCGGAGAACCCCCCACAGGACTCCCCGAGGGACACGGTCGAATGCCTTCTCCAAGTCCACAAAATACATGTGGACTGGTTGGGCAAACTTCCATGCACCCTCAAGGATCCTGCAGAGGGTGTAGAGCTGGTCCACTGTTCCACGACCTGGACGAAAACCACATTGCTCCTCCTGAATCCGAGGTTCAACTATCCGTTGGACCCTCCTTTCCAGCACCCCCGAATAGACCTTACCAGTAAGGCTGAGAAGTGTGACCCCCTATAGTTGGAACACACCCTCCAGTCCCCCTTCTTAAAAAGAAGGACCACCACCCCAGTCTGCCAATCCAGAGGCACTGCCCCCAATGTCCACACGATGCTGCAGAGTCGTTCAATTTTGCAGTCGCTCCAGGGCCTTAAGGAACTCCGGGGGGACCTCATCCACCCCCGGGGCCCTTCCACCGAGGAGCTTTTAGACCACCTCGACGACCTCAGCCCCAGAGATAGGAGAGCCCACACCCGAGTCTCCAGGCCCTGCTTCCTTACTGGAAGGCGTGTCAGTGGGATTGAGGAGGTCTTCGAAGTATTCCTTCCACCGATCCACAACGTCCCGAGGCGAGGTCAGCAGCACACCATCTCCACCATACACAGTGTTGACGATGCACTGCTTCCCCCTCCTGAGACGCCGGATGGTGGTCCAGAACCTCTTGGAAGCCGTCCGGAAGTCGTTCTCCATGGCCTCACCGAACTCCTCCCATGTCCGGGTTTTTGCCATAGCGACTGCCACAGCTGCGCTCTGCTTGGCCTGCCGGTACCTGCCTGCTGCCTCCGGAGTCCCATAGGCCAAAAAGGTCCTATAGGACTCCTTCAGTTTGACAGCATCCCTCACCGCCGGTGAGTTCCATAGAGCCATAAATGATAAAACATCAATACCCCAAAACATAACCCTGCCCCCAGATAGGTAACTACCAATAATTTATAATGCATATAAATAAAACTAGGGCTGTCCAATGATTAAACATTTTAATCTAATTAATCACAAGGTTTCTTGAATTAATTTCGATTAATCACAATCCTAAATGACTGAAAAATTCACATTTTCTGTACTGTTCTCAGAACAGAAAGATAAATGACAAGAAGCGGATATTACATTTGTTTTTTAACGACAAATCCAGAAAAAATAATTTAATTCTAAACAATTTTGGCAACGGAATGGATGTTGGAAAAAAAAAAGTTTTTCTTTTTGAACAAACAACTCTCTCACTTTCACACAATTACATGTGGCCCTTTTACTTATTCATCTTTTAGCCAGTTGCAAACTAACTTGTTGACATGTTCTGAATAAGCGGACCGTTTCCTCTGCACAATATGGCCTGCGACTGAACTACATGAGGCTATATCCACACTACTACGTTTCATTTTAAACCGTGTGTGTGTGTACGCAGTTTAATATATCCACACTACTACGAAAACGTTGTAGTGTGGATGTAGCCTGAGAAGAGTCATTCGCATGGAACCGTGGATGCAGGAGTCGCTAGATTAAAAAAATATTTGCGGGCCCTGCTTGCCCGCAAATTCTTTTTTTATACTCGAACTGTCCATCCAGAGGGCCAACCGGTTCGTCGGACTCCTCCATCTCGCTCATGTCAGCAATGCTGTTTATGCGACGAGGAATGAACATGCCGGGGGTTGAATTGTGGGTAAAACAGGGCGGGAATGCGTTAAAAAAATTATCCCGTTAATTCCAGAAATGTATCATCTCGCATTAATGCGTTAATTTTGACAGCCCTAAATAAAACATAACCTTCACAGCTTAAAAGAACAGGGGCCGTATTCACAAAGCATTTTATCTTACCGCTAGGAGTGCTCCTAACTCGCGCTAAAACATTTTACGTAGGAGTTTTTTCTTAAAAGTTATTCACAAAGCCGCTGAGACCTACTCATACTAAGGATACATCACTAAGAGTGAACTAAGAGTGACGCGCCGTTGCTATGGATTACGTCGATTCTCGTGCACGAGTTTGGAAGCGGTCAGTACGGTGATTGGTTGTTCAGAGCAGGCGGTCTCTGTGAAACTCATCTGTAACATCCCACAAACAAGCCCACTAAATCACCGAAGAACAAGGAAATAGCCCAGGCTAGAAATTCCTATCAAATAGTTATGGACAGTGCAGTTAGCAGAATACACGCATGATGACAAGTTTGTGCAGACCACGATAATGACGTTGTAGCCTATATGCACGTTAAAGAGAGAGAGAAAAAGCAAACAATAAAAATACGTAAATTGCATTAATTCAAGGAGGCAATTAAAAGCACCCTGCAAACTATTATCCAATGAGCATATCTCCACTATTCAACACTTTAAATAACAACCTATACCGGTTGTGGAGAATGGGGCATACAGTGATCACTGTGATCACATCCTCTCTCCACAAGATTTCGTGTATTTTTGTGTGCCCTAACATATATGGAGGAAAACAGTAAACAATAATAAATATGGATTCAACAAATAAAAGGCGACAAAGAGATACAATGTTTTTTACGCATAGGACTAAGCGTAATCCGCGTAATCACTTACATGTTATACTTTAACTGTGCTCCCGGTTGTGGATTGAGAGGTGTCAAGACATCTTGCAGGGATAGCCACTGTCAGCTGCCACCCAGCAAGACACCCAACTGGTACACGGTGCCTCTCAAAAAGCTGCCTCAGACCACTCCCCATTAAAATACGCGGATCATGGGTAGACCCAGGCCACTTTGCAACAACATCAAGAATGTTAAAAGTTGCATCAAAAACAATCTGCGTGTTGGTGGAACGTACTTTCGTTTCTATTGACGAACACGTCCTCATCTTTTGATGGCGCAATTATTTGTATGTGCGTCCCGTCAATAGCACCGACCACACCGGGCATACCTGCATGCCATGAAGTTGGCTTTGATCCTGTGTAGTTGTTGATTGTCCAAAGGAAACCGGATAAACTGTTGGATGATATTAATGGTATTATTTCAGCCTTAACCAACTTTGAACTGAGCTCTGTCAGCTCTTCTAGCCTGTATGTAAATATAGGATCATTGTGGAATCGTGTGTGTGTGTTCAGTGGTGTAGTGGGGATTTTTTTTAATGGGGGGACGCTGGGTATGACGTCATAAAAAAACGAAATCCCACGTGCACGCGCGCAGGCTCGGACTGGCCATCTGTACGACCGGACTCGCGATTGACTCGACACATATCCCTCAGATTGACTCGGTGGACTCGCGATTGACTCGGTGGACTCGCGATGGACTCGCGATTTTTTTCTCTTCCTTTAAATGGCAAAATGGTAAAATGGTTAATTTATTTATTTGACCAGCGCGGCCCATGCTGTGCTGGTTAGGGTTAGTTAATTTTGCTCCCAGTCCGGCCCTGCACGTGCGTGCACACATTTTATAAGTATCAAGTTTCTCACTTGCCAAATATTTTATGCAAAAAAAAAAAAAATTGGTACATGCTGAAACTAATGGGGGGACGGCGTCCCCCCGCGTCCCCCACCCACTACATCCCAGTGTGTTTGTGTGTGTGTGTATGTATATATTTACATATATGTATGTAGGCTACATATATATATATGTGTGTGTGTGTATGTATTTTTTATTCTATTTTTATTATTTTATTATTATTGTGTTGTGTTGGTGTTATGGACCTTTCATGAGATGTGTTCTTAATAAAGTTTGAATTTAATTTAATTGATATCTGGTCTACGGAGCGCGTTGATGGTTTGGTTTATGGCTGACTGATGGTTGCGAAATTCCTAAATC
The DNA here is from genome assembly GCA_030340625.1 of Merluccius polli. Taxonomy (NCBI): domain Eukaryota; kingdom Metazoa; phylum Chordata; class Actinopteri; order Gadiformes; family Merlucciidae; genus Merluccius; species Merluccius polli. The sequence goes on from JAOPHQ010006261.1 coordinate 383,105, forward strand.
GTCGGCATTGCAAAGTTGCATTTTCCCTGTTGCTAAATATCGTGTTGCCAAACATTTTATTTCCTAATCGAGTTATTCCTGTTAGTCGGGGATGTTATTGCATCCCGCACTAATTCCACAACAAGTTTTATACCCTCACGATTTAGCCTATATCTCTTGATCAATTCACAGTCTTCCATTGTCTCCAAAACATTTCGTCTCGCAGCCATTTTCAGATTCTTTGTGAATAGATCTTAGTGAGTTAGGAGTCCTCTCGAGGACTTTTAAGCTCTCCTAGACTTAGGTGCTACTTTTAGGCCTAAGATCCTTTGTGAATTGCTCTTAGTGAAAAAAATTAGGAGTCCTAAATTTAAGACTGACACGCCCATTATTTTTAGGAGTTTCTCCTAAATTCGCCAGTTAGGAGCTACTTTTAGCGCTAAGATCCTTTGTGAATACGGCCCCAGGATAGTCACCTCAAATTAACGCAAACATGGGATAACATTAAAAGAACAGTAATGGTTGACAGATTTTTTAAGGATATCAACTAGTCTACCTGCATAACCCTCTATATCATGGTTCAAAAATACATTTCACGCTCATCAAATAAAAAGTACAGTATATCATAACGTATAAGACCTATTTTTAAGAATCCATACACATTCAAAAAACATGTTTTATTCAGGTCAAAGGCATTTGGCTTTCTGTGATACCTGTTGAGGAACACATTCTAAATCTACAGGCTTGTTTTGTCCCAATCCATCCCTGTTCTGAGGGATTGAGACTGTTTCAAATTGTAAAAAATATAAGTGTCAAAATTAAATTACAAATTCACAAAAAAGACATTTATAACACAACAAAAAAACAGCAAACATGCATAAAATCTACATAATAAACATACATAAGCTGTGTGAGTGTGTGTGTGCATCAGTCGATGCCACGTCTCCGTGTGTACAGACAGCAGGAGATATGGAGATCAGAGTTTATACGTCACCTGGACGAGATCATCATTGGTTAAGACGAGAAGATTAGCTCCCTGACCTCCCAAGCTGACCCCCCATGCAAGCCCCTTATTTACACACACGCCCAGACCCTACCACATCCGACACATCCAAACACACGTGCGCAGGCATGTAAGCAGGCAGGTAGGCACACACACACACACACACACACACAAAACATGTTTTTGTAAAAAATGAAGCCAGAAACAGCTGAGAGAAAATATGTTTTATGAGTTATTCAATATTTTCAAGGAAAGTGGTTCAGAGAGCTGTCAAAAAGAAACATTTTGACCCATCACTACCCCCTCATTTAATCAAATACGATTTTATTAAATTATTTAAATTTATGAATTATTTATTTTTTGTTAATGCAATAATCCATGCTTGCCCAAGGGATAAAGAATTGTTCTCAAAATGAGCTATTGCGTCATGCATCTGTAGCCAGGTAGTACCTAGCCAGGACAGTTCGTATGCACTTACTTGTGTTGGACAAAACAAAGATACAGCTATGGAGCTGCTAAACACTCATTTGGAGTAGAATTGATGTTGAACTATGGGGGTATTATTGAGACAATATTATTTGTGTGTGCGTATCTCAATCTGTGTGTGTGTAATAAGATTTGTGTGTATTCACATTTGTGTGTGCGTAATAAGATCTGTCTGTATTCACATTTGTGTGTGTGTAAAAAAATCTGTCTGTATTCACATTTGTGTGTTTGTGATAAGATTTGTGTGTCTGTTTTCACATTTGTGTGTGTGTAAAAAAATCTGTGTGTCTGTATGCGTTTTGCAAGTGAAGACAAATCTGCAAATGTGTACAGAGATCTGTAAGTGTACACACATCTGTGAATGTGTAAACAGATCTGTAAATGCGTACTGAGATCTGTAAATGTCTGTCATCAGTTATAACTCAGGCAGGAGCTCTGATTGGCCGTCTTTTTACACGTGGATTTTGGCACACTTCTGCCGTGCAGATCTGCAAATGCGATCCGTGTGTAAAAACGATTTGTCTGTAACTTCACGTTTCCTTTGCCCTGAGCTCAGCCTCACAGGCTCATGCCGGGCTTTCAGTAGCAATACAGTCTACACACCACTAGTCGGTGCGTAGCACCCTTTACAATGTGTTTATTTATGAGGAAAACAAACGTTAACTTACCCATGAGTTGTTCGAAGTTTCCGACGACCGGCCAGTCTCATTAACGGCAGCCATCTTACCCATGACAATGACACACTTAACATCACTGGGTGCTACGCGCCGACTAGTGGTGTGTAGACTGTATTGCTACTGAAAGCCCGGCGTGAGCTTGAGCTCAGGGCAAAGGAAACGTGAAGTTACAGACAAATCGTTTTTACACACAGATCGCATTTGCAGATCTGCACGGCAGAAGTGTGCCAAAATCCACGTCTAAAAAGACGGCCAATCAGTTATAACTGATGACAGACATTTACAGATCTCAGTACGCATTTACAGATCTGTTTACACATTCACAGATGTGTGTACACTTACAGATCTCTGTACACATTTGCAGATTTATCTTCACTTGCAAAGCGCATACAGACACACAGATTTTTTTACACACACACAAATGTGAATACAGACACACAAATCTTATCACAAACACACAAATGTGAATACAGACACAGATTTTTTTACACACACACAAATGTGAGTACAGACAGACAGATCTCATTACGCACACACAAATGTGAATACACACAAATGTGAATACACACAAATCTTATTACGCACACACAAATAATATTGTCTCAATAATAACCCCATATTGAACTGCCCAATTTCGGAACGTGCGTACACCGCGAGGGGGTGAGTTGAACAAAAATCATGGCTGATTTAAATCTCGACATAGACAACGTCAACAATTAACCTGGGGTATTAGCAAACCGGCCAAATAATTTAAGTAAATTTAAGTTATTTTAATTTCAAAACATATTATTAAAGATGATTTTTTTTCAACTCACCCTGTCTCACGGTGTACATGCCTTCCGAAATTGGGCAGTTGGCGAGCCATTGACATCCATTCTATTCCAAACGAGTGTTTAGCAGCTCCATAGCTGTATCTTTGTTTTGTCCAACGCAAGTAATCTCATACGAACTGTCCTGGCTAGGTAGTTTTCTCCAATAGTGCCCACAAACGAACAAATCCACAAGTTTCAATTCTGTGTTTACACGCCACGTTACATGCTGACGGACTTAGAGACTGAGAAGCATGCAGTTAGAACTCCGAGAGAAGATGGTATGGGGGGCATTATTACAGCAAAACAATTTACAAATGTGAGTGGAGAGTTGTGTAACTGTATCTCAATCCGTGTGTGCGTTGTCAGAGTCTCTAAACGCGTACTGACATTTGTGCATGCGTACAGGAATCTGCAAATGTGTATTCAGAATCCGCGTGTGCTAATCAAGAATCTGTGTGTGGGAAATCAGATTTGAAAATGTGTAAAACATAGATCTGTAAAAGTGTAGACCAATCTCTAAATGTGTAAATAGATATATTAAAGGACAATTCCGGCGCAAAATGAGACCATATGATCATAACACATGTCCACCGAGTTGGACCGTTCTCTGGGATCAGTTTTCATTCTAGTCAAATGGAACCAAAGTTCGCTATGTGTGGCGCTAGCTGTGGGGGAAGGATATTCATGTAAAATAAATCGCAATTCTATACCACTAACAAGGCTCAAAATCGCACCACACTTCCACGGTAGCATAATGAGGGTCCCTACATGTAAAACGAAGCATTGAGAACTTTGTAAGTGTACAGACAGTTTATTAAAAAGAAAGTTTAGAAAGCCAGTACCTTCACGAAAACAACCGGGTGCCATCTTTGGAAAACAGTCACGACCAGTCGAGCGACTTATTTATTTTACATGAATATCCTGCCCCCACAGCCATAGGCGCGGGAAGTGGGGGTGCGGGGGGGGGCTGCAGCACCCCCTGGTGGTGACGCTTTAAAACTGATATGAAAATAAAAGGAAGGCTTATCTTTTGTTGTTTTCCGTTCTTTAAATTGTGTATGTCATGTTTGCGATGTGGGATGAAGTTATAATTTTTGTCCCCCCCCCCCCCCCCCCCGCTCAACAATCGCGCTACCGAATTGTTCCGCCAGCCCCCCCCCCCCCCGCTCAACAATCGCGCTACCGAATTGCTCCGCCAGCCCCCCCCCCCCACCCACAGCACCCCCTGCCGAAAACATCTTCCCGCGCCTCTGCCCACAGCTAGCGCCACAGATAGCGACAAGCTAAGGTTTTCGAGAACTTTGGTTACATTCGACTAGAATGAAAACTGATCCCCAGAGAACGGTCCAACTGGGTGGACATGATCATATGGTCTCATTTTGTACTGGAATTGTCCTTTGATGGCGAAAAAGTCTGAAGTAAAAAAGTATTTTGCTCCAATACAGGAAATACAGACAAGTCATCAGTTACAACTATTAATTGGCTGTCTTTGGACACGTGACTTTTGCTACATTTCTGCCATGGCAGAGATCTGCAAATGCGTGTGGCGATTTGTCTGTGTGTGTGGAGATTTGTCTGCGATCAGTAGCGTGATGAACAGAGTGGTCAACTGCACACAAGGTTGAATAATTCATGTATTCTACTTAAAGTGTAAGTGACCGCACTGAGATTGAAAAAAAAGTGTTTTGGGAGAGGTCTAGGAAGTAGTGAACGAGAAATGAACGAGGCATCAACTGAACACAAATTTCATTCATTGCCCCACTGAGCCAGTCCATTGACTGTCCCAGCGAATTGATTCCTGTTGCGTCTGTATCCGTATGCCTCCTCAATCTAGCCCTCTCCGCACGTCTGATTTCAATTATTTCTGCAAAGTACTCAGGTTCGTTCAAGTCTAGGGAAATGGATCCATGGTCCACCAAATGCTGCTCTTTCATAAAACAGTGTCTTAAGTCAGACATTGTGAAATTAGGGAATTGCTGAATTCTTAATACAGTGTTCAGTTGGTAGCAAACAGCCACTATCTTTGCTCAGAATTCAGGGGTTGTTAGCACTATTCTCAGCTGTAGGAACTCACCCTGGTGTGGATGCACATGGGCAGCAGAGCTATGAGAGCAGCAGACAGTGTCTCTGTCTGAAGAGAATGTAGTGGTTATTACATCAGTAGCAGGTTTTTATAAAAAAACAAATATATAGGGGGTCCCTGCTCCATTTCTCAATCCACCAAGGGGTCCCTGGGCTGAAAAAGGTTGAAGGCCTGTGACATAGACAATGTCAACAATTAACCTGGGGTCTTAGCAAACCGGCAAAATCCTTTAAGTTGCAACTAGAAAATATTATTTCAAAATATATTATTACAAAAAAAAAAGACAGTTAGTAAAGGAGGACGCTAATATGTATTAGCGGAGCAGAGGTAAGAGTTCACCATTAGTAAAGGAGGATGCTAGCATGTATTAGTGGAGCAGGGGTTAGAGTTTACCTATGTTAGTGAAGGAGGACGCTAGCATCTATTGGTGGAGCAGGGCTTAGAGTTCCCCAATGTTAGTAAAGGCATCCTTGTTTTGGATTGCAAATAACGGAATGAGCTGTTTAAAGGGGATGCGTTCTAAACCAACTTTGTTCTGCAGACCATGTCCCATGTCATGACAGCAACATAATCCTTCTTGTGATTGTAACAATGGATTGCATGTTGTTTAACGTTTTTTTCGTGTTTAACTGTCGCCTTCTAGTAATTGAAAAAACTTGTTCCAACCAAAAGTTGGAACATGCATGTGGCTCACACCATGTGAATGTGAAAATTAGAAGATTTCCAGGGGGGTGTGCAGACAAGGAGGCTCCCCCTTGGTGAGAGCAGCGCAGGAGAGGGGGAGGGCAGGGGTGGAAGAGGAGGAGGGGAGTGTTCATAGGAATGAGTGCTACAATCCCAGCAAAGACAAATCGTCACACACAGGTGCATCACACTTGGTCGCACTCTTTGTGACCCTACAGGACCTGGACCTGACCTGTAAGATAGAGAGCAAATAATACCATCAGATATATCCTACTTCCTCATTAGGCTCACCTCAGCCGCCCCGCCTCCTCATTTATGTGTGTGTGGAAGTGAGAGACAGAAAGTGAGTGGAAAGAAAGAGATGCCATTTGTTGTGACGTGAAGTGACTTACAAAGTTGGGTATACAGTCTTTCAGGGACATGTTTGGCTGTGGCTGCTTCGTGAAAATTGCTTTTTTCATTGGTTAGTTTCATTAGTGTTATGGCTTCGTTCAGTCTTACTTTTTACTCCTTCAGTGTGTTTAAGGGAGATGCCTGTACATCTATATATGTGCATGTGTGTGTGTGTGTGTGTTTGTGTGTGTGTAATGAAATCCAAGAAGAAGAGGCTTTTGGTACGATTCTTATATGTTGACTAACATACACAGCTCTCCTGGAGAGACATTCATGCAACAAAGGAAAAAAATAAATACGGTTAGCACTGGAGGTTAGCTGTGGCTTTGCAGGAACAGATGGAGGAAACGGCCTCCTTAAGACCTGGAATCTTCATTGGTCACGTGATCACATTTTAGACATATTGAAAATAGCGTTGTGCATTACTGCTGCATTACTTCTGTAGTGACTTCCTGCAGCACACCAAGGTCAGCATCCATCATGGCTTCCTGAAGTCAAACCCTGTTTGCAGAGTGGCTTTTCCAGAAGCTATTTCTTGGTCAAAAGGATGGAAAACTGCCAACAGACTTTTGTGCAACCCTAGAGTATTAATGTTTGTTTTTTATCTCTCAACGACGAATGCAATGAGAAAGAAGGTCACCTGCTTCTTTTTGTCCGCTGGCGAAGGGTGATAGACGCTATCTCCCTTCAGCCAATCAGCATTACCGTGGAGTACATCCTGACAGGAGGATATGATCTGATCATCGAGTTCCATAAGTCACAGAGCTGGTCGCTACTCAGGGAACCATGCTGAGAGCAACCACTTACAAGCACATAAGGCATAGGATGTAAGCATGGGTGGTAAATGGAGTAAGACCGGAAAAACATATTCCTTTTTAATAAGTTGTCAGTTACTTGTCAGCATGTTTTTTCAACAGTATTCACAATGTTGACATACCACTTGTCAAACACTTTAATGTGATCGCAAAAAATCAAAAACACCTTATTCAAATTATTTCTTAGCTGGAGGCACATATATTGTGATGAGTAGATGGAAATCTGAATGCTTCTCCAGAGAGTATTATTTATACATATATCCTAGCTGGTATTCATGATAATTGACTTACATTTCCATTGCAGTACTATAATATTCATTTTCTTCCAGTTTCAGTTCTGTTTCTGTAAGTAATTGCTCTCCATCTTCATGTGAGTTTGCGTTCCTCCAGGGGCGTTATGCTATACGTTATATACATTAAAGTAATGGAGATGACATACAGTATGTAGGTATGTGGGATTCGCAAGGGCTGCCGTTTCATACCATCGGTCCAATTTTTTCACCATTTCCTGAAGTGCTGATCATCCAGCTAATCATGTTTTAATCTCATGTCGTCAGCATGAGAGACGGTTAAAGTCGAAGATGCAGCAGTTTCAGAAAGGAGGCTGAAGGTACAAAGGCGAACGCTGGTCGCAGAATATTGGCTTTGACAGTAGCAAACATGGTTGGGGAAAGCGTATTTTTGTACACAGAAATTATCCTTAGCTAATCCCATTTTATGCCCGCTTGTTCTCTCCACTTTGGAATATTCTGGTATTTGGTGTGTGTGTGTGTGTGTGCGTGTGTGAGTGACACAGTTGGAAATATAGCCCCCCCCCCCACAAAAAAAAGTGAGAGCTGGCAATTGGCTATTGCAATTCGACTACCTAGCCTATCAGAGCGTGAATTGGACACAATCTGCTCCGTCTTAACCACTCTCTTTCTGCAGAGAGAGCAGCAGGTTTTAAGCCTCTCTCTTTCACACCGGCTCCCTCAAACGCCTTTTGCTCTGGTTGATACCGTCAAAGCCCGTCCCACACCGTCTTCTGTCTTAGTGCTGTGCTAGTGGCAGCGGCGGTGCCCCGCGTAGGCAATCACGATGACCTGCGAGTACCATTATCGCTGGCCATGGTGGACGTCCACTCCCTGGGTTGTAGATGTAACCATAACGACCACTGCAGGCAAACAGCTGGGGCATGGGAAGTTGCTCTGGAAGTTTCTAGGGGCTTTACTCATGCTAATGGTGCCTCTGCTTGTTGTTGGCTGAACCGTCAGGCCCGACCACACATGCGCACAAACACATACTGCACTTTACACAGACTTTTCATTGTGTTATGCAGGGGAAAGCAAGGGTGCAGAGTAGACACAATGCACACATGCATGCACACACTCACAAAGGCACAGACACACATGGTGATGGCAAAAAACTCACAGAGAAACATACATACCTTCTCATCCTTGATCTCACAAAGATCCGATTTGATTAAAAACAATTGTTTTTATTGGCGAAAATAAGCACCTTGCGAGGAATATACAGTGTGGGGACTCAACATGGCCAAAGATACGTGTGTTCATGAATGTGGTGCACAGCACGCGTCTGAATTTGTGGTCATTTCCAGTACAAGTAATGTCCTTGCACCATTTTCTCTGCACACTTATCTCTCTTTTTCACACACACACATACACACACACACACGCATGTGCACAGACGCACATGTACACTCACACACGCGCCACACAGCAATTGCAGTTTACATTCGATGTATGTGAAGGGAGAGTATTATGCTTAGCTTGTGTTTTTTATGCATGTGTGCACACTCTCAAACTATTTCATTTTTTTATTGTATTAATTGGTTTTAGGGAATTAGAGGAACTGTACACTCATCCTCCGTCTGTGTGTGTTTGTGGAGGATAAGCGTAATCTGTAATAATTAGATAGTGAAGGTCAGGGCTCTATATTTGACTTTCTGATGTATTGAATAAAGTTATAAAAGTAAGTTGGTTCAGGCTTGTAATCCACACAAGTAGAAAACAACAACAACAATGACACCTCAATTACAAGGGGTCTGGAAGACTGACTTAATGAACTAAGTGACAATTAGCAGTGTATCCTTGTTTCAGGCCTAAACCTAAAGACATGCAGACTTCGAGCCAAACCATTGTAGATATTGGTTCCTCTCTCTCTTTTAATGTGCATTCACGCACATGTGAACACACACACACACACACACACACACACACACACACACACACACACACACACACACACACACACACACACACAGCTAGTTGACTCATTATTCAACAATACACCAACCCGACAACAGTTGTGTTGGTGAATGGTTGGTCAAGCATTGGTTAAATGAACTAATAAAAGATGTGTCAGGCAAAATAGCTTGCTAGCTGGCTCACTTGTGGCTGGCCTCTAAGGGCCCTTTTACACGACGACGATCTGAACACAAACCGCAAAAGTGGCGTTGCGTTCCCACTTTTTATTTAGCGTTTAGACGAGCGTCTTTGGGTGGAAATCTGCATGCACACGGTGATGCAAAAGTGTGTGAAATTGGATGTAGTATGCATGCCATTGGCTGTACTGCACATGGATTTGACGTCAACGCGTACGCGAGGATAGCCAGCGTGAGCAGCTCAGAACACACTTTTGCGTTGTCAACCCTTTAGACAGGAACGCGACGGTGGAGCGTTTTTAAGATTTCCACTCTGGAGGGTGGGTTCATTTTTTTGCGTTTTCAAGCCCCAAAAACGCCGTCGCCATCTAAACGAAAGGCACATCTGATAAAATATTTTGTCGGTTTCACCCGGGAGCGTTGTCGTGTAAAATGGCCCTAAGTAAATAGGGTCTTGGTAAGGTTTGGACCGAAAAACCTCTTAGCCTTCTTGTTGGCTGTAGTTCTTCTCGCTGGCTGTACAGCTGAAGACAAACTTACAGGCAACATCTTGATTTATTAAATCAGTAGTTGGATAGTAGCCTTTTTGAGAGAGCAACCTTGCTTTTAATTGTATTCATCATCATATTCTGAGGTTCACTGAATGGCTTTTGAAGTGGCTGGACAATCGACCTCTTGTTGTTGATCTGAACCACATGTATTTTGACTTCATTGTATACAATGTGTGTATTTCTTCAACATGTGTTTACAGACATTCAGAACTGTATTGTTTGGGATTCAAGAGAAAGTCCTGTACAGCATTACGTTTGGTATTCCCCGTCAAGTGAAATGATTAGGACTGACTGTTAAGACCGGCAGTTTGAGCCCACCCAGCAGGTTAATCAACCAATCTGTTTTTGGAAGGGAAGTAGTATGTGATGTTCTCTATCTCACACTTTGCTCATCCAGACATGGACCAGCATATAGCCATCTTGTGTGTGTGTGTGTGTGTGTGTGTGTGTGTGTGTGTGTGTGTGTGTGTGTGTGTGTGTGTGTGTGTGTGCCAAGCAAGCTGGGTCAGGGGAAAACAGAGATAGCTTGGATCAGAAAAGCTTTGGTATGATGATCTCAAGACTCAGACGCGCACGCACACACACACACAGGTCAAATCAACAAATACAAATCCTGCCAGACATCAGCATTTTAGCCGCGTTATAGGCTATTCAAGTTAAACATTGTCTTTATATTGTCTTTATAGCAGATACTTCAATGAACAGATTAAGCACAATTCAAAACATGCATTTCTGCAACTGTATTTGCACAACGACAGGCATTATCAAGTGGTAAGTCAGGTCGCCTGGCAACGGAAGAGTTGGGACTGAACATTGATGGATGACGGAGAGAACGCAAAGAAAGATGTACCGAGTACAAAAGTTGCGCCATCAGACAGTACATCAGACAGTACATACTGTATATATATATATATATATATATATATATATATATATATATATATATATATGGTCTACATGTGCACTAGGCAATCAAGGTCTCTAAGACAATGGGTCCCTTTAAAACTCTCCATCCTTTTCTGTCTGGCCGTGGCCCAAGTGTTTCCACAATTGTCAAGAGAAATCCAAGAGGTTAATTTACTAATGCATCTGTACTGTGCAGTTGCTCATAACCACACCCTAAAAACAACCACAACAACAACAACCACAACAAACTGTGCACCATTAGCAGTAGTCCAATCTACCTTGTTCTGTCATCAGATATTGCTTATGCTTCAAAATTTCAATTCTTGGTACATTATTGTGTATTATTGATATTATATTCACATCCGTCCAGATGTGCCATGAAAAGCTAGTCTCATAAGAGTTTCAAAGAAGCTTTCAATTCCAGATTCACGGTCTGATGAATGCATTGAATGCATGAAGTGACGCTCTGCGACCCACGCCAAAGTCAGAAGCTCTTCCCTGAACACAAGCCATGTAAACGGTTTGGGGAAAACAAACACTAAAATTGCATCACACAGAGTGAGTATTTTTCTGAAGCAACCAGCCCTAGCATTTATGAAGAGCACAGGTCTATTGAAGCAGAACGTATGCGAGGAAAATATGAGAAGCGTATACAGAGATCCTCGAGCCAAATGACTGATTCTATAACCTGGGCTCTGCACTTGATACAGGCTGATTCTGTTAGAGCCACCGTATTTGCACAGGCTGGACATATTGAACTGACTGGCATTCATCTTTGAGCAATAATGGCATTGAGGCAAAACAATATAATACTCTTTTGAAGGAGGAGAGTAGAATAGGTACCATCTCTTTATATCTGGTCAGGGTCGCTGGAGGGGTGCGTGTGTGTGTGTGTGTGTGTGTGTGTGCGTGCGTGCGTGCGTACATGTGGCTTACACACTTCCAGTCTATTGCACACACTCCCACATAATTCATACCTACTGGGGTATTTTTCCGCTACGTGGAAGGAAACCTGAGCACATGGAAGACACCCACGCAAACACAGCCCTGCGGACCTGCTACCCACGGTAGCACTGCTGCGCTACCTCCTGCTCAGGAGCATTTCCCTCTTGTTCTGCTCTTGTAGCACAGCAAGAACCAAGTAAGGAACTAATACAATTAGAACGCAGGATATATTGAGCTACATTCAATGTCTTCTCCTCGTTACACTACATTACTATTGAAATATGGAAGCATCTGCAATATCTGATGAAAGAGCGAGGTAGATTAGCTTGTTAAATTTCATTTATACAAATGTATACAATTAGTCCAGAGTCCCTCTTAATGGTGCACAGTTTGTTGTTGTTGTTGTTGTTTAAAGGGTGTGGTTATTAGCCAAAGCATGGTACAGATGCATTTGTAAATTAAGCTTTGACTTTCCAAATTGCAACATGACATTGTACATTCCCCAGTTCCTCAACTGTCCTCTTCCAAGGGATCTACTAATACTAATGTGTTGTCCCCTGCAGGGACATTTGGGTCTCATCCCTGGAGAACACTGTCCATGCTTCCAACACCAATGATTGACTATATTTATGTGGCGCTTCATCAGTGAACCCATTTACAAAAAACGACTTCCTTCTAGCCCAATGTTTACGCAATGTCCCACGGGCGCCGTGTACGGGACTGTTTGTCTCCGCTGTTTGCGTACATTTATTCGCTTTCTTTCTGTGAAGCTCCTGCCGTGTGGCTACTGTGTTTGTTGTTGGCCGACGTTGGGTTTAGCCGCCGGCATGCGCTATCTCCCCCCCACCGGTGGAAGGCAGGCTCTGTGAGCACGGCATCCATGCTGACTTTGATGTCCTCGTGTCATTTTAACCCACAGGAGGTGGATCTGCTTTCTCCTCGCTTGCTATGCACAGCTCAATTTATAAAAAAAACACGGAGGAGATAGAGAATGAAGACACTCGCAAGTCGCTCGCAGTCGAATATATTTCAACCAGAAAGGCTTAAAATGCTTCCCAGCATACATCTACAACATATACAGGACTTGATGCCATATTCATCATCATCATCATCATCATCATCATCATCATCACAACTTATCACCTTCAGGTACTCCCAATGCATGCATACACCTGGATTACTCCTACTTTACTATCACATAATAAATAACGTTGAGTACTCAATGTACCCAAAATACTCCTTGCGCTGTCTGTTTTAACAGCACTGTGCCTAATGCACACCCAGTCATTCTGGAAGGAATATTAATCTTTCTAATGGTTGATCCTTGCTGGGAGTCGGTTAAGGACTTGTAGTGCATCTAATTATCTCATTAATGTGGGCCAGTGAATTGTTGTGAAACGACAAACTGATTAAAGGGGCTATGACAATAAACCTGACCTGACTAGTAAGTTAGCTAATGGAGTGTGTGTGTGCATACCAGGGGTTTCATGACTACTGACTTTTACTAGTTTTTGGTTTTACTACTAGATAGCTTTCATAATAGTAGTCAATAATCGACTAGTGGTTATGTACCAAAGACGCAGAGAGAGGAGTTCTGGGTAACAATGAAAATTGTATTTTGTAACGCAGAAAGTTCACGCACTCTAGTGTGACGTGTCACACTATGTAGGATCACAGTTTCTAATCATAAAAAGAAAATAAATAGTAATTTGGTTATTCTGAACAACATATCGAGTGGTCATCAAGAGAGTCCAGCCGCCCCGGGTGCGGGTTTCCGCTGGCAGCTAGGTTGCCGTAACGATGGACATAAACACACTGCCATTTAGCGGTCTAAGTAGCAGGAAGGACAACAGGGTTGGTGATTCTTGTGATATACGTTTTATCTTGGAATGCGTTAATAACAGTGTGCGAAATACAGGGGGGCTCGACCCCCCCGATTAACCCCCTGAAAGACTCAAAAGCAAAATTTGAGGGGGGTCTCAAATTTTGCCGAAAATAAAATAAAAATATATATTTTATTGTCACTAATGATCAGTTCAATGTGTTTAAGCTCACCATGTCCACTATTCAGAATTAAAAACATTTATTCACAAATTTGTACTATTTTTTGCCAAGCGGAGCCAGCCAGTCCTGTGCACGTATGCAAATTAGCCATGTGCTGCGCCAAACAGGCAAAAGACGTAAATGTTGAGAAATCACACTAAAAATGGCTAGCAACGGCTATTAGAATGATTATCTCGGCTTGCATCCATGAAATATAGTAATGTTTGCGTACTGGCGCCTATTATCGTGCGAGTTGTGGGGAAATTCTATGTTCAAAGTGTAATTTTAGAAGAACGCAACATATTCACTTACTTAAAATGCCAGTTTCTTGATCACGTTTATGTTTACTTTCCCATGAACGAGTTGTGTTTTCCGCGGAAATGAACGTTGTTAAAATGATCTATGATAATACTGGGGTCGACTCATGTAGCCCCATTATCGCACACGGCCACTTTGAAGGTTTTTTGTCGCGCCGGTGAGTGTTCCATGCTGAAATGGACACATGAATGTTCTACAGTGTTTTATATTGATAAGTAAGGTGTACAGAGCCCATTTTTGTCATACTTGTAGCTTAAATACCTGTCTTGTATGATAACCTTTATCCTTTCTTTTATCTGTTGCTGGTCGTGCAATAATAGGGGCCGTGCGATAATAGGCGTTAAGTATGCTATAGGCCTACTGCATGAGAAAATTTAGATCGATATTGCGCAACAATCGGGAGATGGGGACCCCCCCGAATATTGATGGGTATTTTGCACACTGGTTAATAAACACATTAAATCTAACTCCACCGGATCGTCTGGAAGGAACCATTTGTAAACGATAGCCTAGCACTGTATATTTAGCACAAAATATAATGTTACATATATTAAACACTGCAACAATGAGCAACAGCATTTTACATTTCACAATTCCAAACAGCCAAATGAGAATGAGAAAATGGACTCAGCAAAATGTCAACAATACATCCAGTGTGTTGGTCAATAACACATTCCCCGCTTTCATTGTCCTGCCCCCTCGTTGTTTTTTTTGTGTGTGTTTTGTTTGTTTACAAATATCAGTGTGTATTCCAATTTTAATTGATTTTTGTGTGATTTAGTTTGCATTGCGTGGTCACCCAAGCTACTCAATTGTTCAAAGTCCTAAATACAATGAAAATGTATTGGAAATGTTCCCTCCTTTAGGCCTAAATAAGCAGAGACAAAGTACAGTTTACAAAAGGTAGCATTTATAAGAAGGAACTTCAATGGCTTGCGAGCAAAGCAACAGAGGTGGAACTGGCATTGAGCATAAAATTATAACATTGAAAAATGTATTAATTGAAGATATCTTCACAAAAGGTGACCAGCTACCAGTTTAGCTCTACAACCTCTCTTTACTTACAAACAGTAGTTGTTACCGTTCCTGTGCATTTAACTGCTAGTTTTCCCTATGTGTCCCAGAGGGGAGTTTGCTGAATCCCTGATTCCCTGACTACAGGAAGACCTCACATATAGTCTATACAGTGAACACACATAACACAATGTAGCGTCCAGCAAGTCATGTGTACCCAGACACGTGTATATACACGTACACATTACGTGTAGGGATGTCCCGATCCCGATCCCCGGATCGGATCGGGATCAAGACATACCATGGTCACTTGCCAAAGAAAATAAATTAAGACCATTAATTAATATTTGCATGCGTTTTACAATCAAAATATAAAGTTGTTCACAAGCCATAATTTGGCTTCCCTAGTAACGCCTGAGGGTCTGACTAATACCTGGAACAATCATTACCCTCCCGTAAGGTTCTTATGCAACGGAAACGTTGTTCACTCCTCCAGTAAATAGGACGGACCTTAGATACGACTCGGCAACGGGAGGTATTCTAGTCCGCTCAGCTATGAGCCAGAGAGCTGACGTAATGCATTGTACATCGGGAATCGCGACGGCCTATACTTTCAACATAAAGTGTACATATTTATAATTTGAAATGTGTCCCAGCCTTTACACCACAGATACTATAGGGTATATAGCATATAACCGTGTTTTCTGATTACAGTTTAATGCATTTTTCACAATTTACCAGCTGTCGTTTTGACGACTAATCACCGCGCCGATTCGTTTCAATGGGAATCCGACGGTCTATAATTTCAACATAAAGTGTACATATTTATAATTTGAAATGTGTCCCAGCCTTTATACCACAGATACTATAGGGCAGGGGTCATCAACTAAATTTGTCCAAGGGCCAGAATTTTTCTCTGCAGACACTGTAAGGGCCAGATGCTCGTGAAAAAAAAAAACAAGCGCGCGATCGTAACTAGGGATGGGGATCGTTAATATTTATTGATATCGATACCTTTATCGATACTCCTTATCGATCCGAGTCTTTATCGATACCACTATCGATACTTTTCTATTATTTGGTGGAAAGACGACGCGACAATTTGTTTTAAAAAGAACTGGTATTGCTTAACAAGTGAGCATAACAAAAACGTTTCTAGCCTTCAATAAACATGGCTAATGTAATAGGCCACTTCGAAATGACATACAACTAACAATAGAAAGAATATATCAGCAGCACCAAATGAAAAATAAGTCATAATGTATATGGGTCACACAAAAGGAAATAAAATATAATCTCATAATTTAACAGGGGTTTTTTTGCAGAAAAATTAACATGTCTGCCTTGTCAGTCATGATCCTCCAGATTTTTAATATACTATACAACTGTATTACTCATGTTTCTCGCCAAAATCTCAATTTCCCTTTTCTTTACGTTACACTTGAACGCATCATGATAACCTAATAGTCGTTTTACTGAGCCAACCTGAACACATCATCACGCAGCACGTCTGAATCTTTATTTACTTTTCAATATAACTAGCTTGTATGCTGCCGATTACAACACGGATTTCACAATTGGATTACTATTTTTAACTAACGGGACAAGCAGGGGTGGACTGGCCATCGGGCGTACCGGGTGAGCCGATGCACATTTTTGGGCCGGTCCAGGACTGTCATAATTAGGGTTTTAATAATCGTATTTAACCGTATAACTGCACACAACTTTATTTAAAAGCAATCAAATGTAAAACATGTGTGTTGGTATTTTGGTGTCCGGTGCGTGTGGATGTGCGGCTCCTCCGGCGGAGCGGTTCATGTTAATAGTGGAGTCCTGGAGGGTTCACCTTCACGGCGTAGTTACGAGGGATGTGCGACTATCGTCTTAAAAAATACTAAAGTGTTTTTTAAAGTTAGAAAGATATTAGATATTCAACCGATATTCACGCTCCGAATTACAGCGATCAGACACGGGGAACTAAAGCCGCGATCACCGGTATGAGTCCCGTATGTCTAGCGGTGTCTAGCGGTGTCTACCTGCCCCCCCGTCGGTCGTAGGTCCGGGGTGGCTTATGATCGCGTGGAACCGGGTCCTTGATGGAACCGGGTTTCGATCCCCATCCCTAATCGTAACACACCCCGGATCTACGACCGACAGGGGGGTGGGGGGGATGCGCGCGATCGTAACCCACCCCGGATCTCACATACCCCCTGGAGTGCCTTCAAGTACCCACATTTGAGAACCACTGCACTAGGCTATTCCTAAATTCAGTATTATTCTGGGGGCCGGATGGAAATCTCTGGCGGGCCGCATTTGGCCCGCGGGCCGCCAGTTGACGTTGACTGCTATAGGGTCTATAGCATATAACCGCCTTTTCTGATTACAGTTTAATGCATTTTTCACAATTTACCAGCTCTCGTTTTGAAGGCTGAACAGACAATTTGACTGGAAGTACTTAGTAGGTGTCCATATAGCCAGAGCTAGGTATAAATATATATATTCCATTGTTACGTTTGTTTGTCGTTGTTGTCCTATACACGAATCAGGCGAAACTACCGGAAGTAAGCGGGCGCCATAACTACTTTTATAATGTCGAGTGGGAAAACATGTTCCGTTTTCAATTGTTTCAATAGCAGCAATAACATTTCCAGTTGGAAGAAAAAACAATGTGTGATACACAAAATACCCCAGGGTAGCCCTCTCGGACACACACGCCAGCTATTACCACTGTTTTATTTCCATCCGCACTTCCAGACCGTCACCGGGGCTTCAGAGTAATGTGGCCGAGGAGAGCAGCCCTCTCCCGGACACACACGCTAGCTTTTACCGCTGTTTTTTTTTTTTTTTAATCCACACTTCCAGACTCTGTGACCGGGGCTTCAGAGTAATGTGTCCGTGCTATGGAATGCCATCCCGTCATTACATTGCTGAAAAAGGCATCTATTTCTTATTCTATTTCTTAATGTACAGGAAATTAAATGTTGTTTGCCAACACAAAAAGTGATATCGGAAATCTGTATCGGAAAACCAGTATCGGGAAATATCGGGATCGGATCGGGAGCAATATGTAAATATCGGAATCGGATCGGGAGCTAAAAAATGAGATCGGGACACCCCTAATTACGTGTATATACACACATTAATAAGTGTACACGCATTAATATGTGCATATACACACATTAATAGGTGTTGATACACACATTAATACGTGTATTTACACACACATTAGTACGTGTACACACATTAATATGTGTATATACACACATGAATACACAATGTTTCACTTGCACTTTTCACACACCCCCCATGCAGGTTTTGCGTATGCGTAAGTGTTTTAATGTATTGTCATAAATGGCCTTCTGTTAACTATTCTGCGCTGCCTCTCTGATACTCTTGTCCATCGTTTTTCTCTGATGCCGTTGTCTTTTATGTCAGTCATCCATTGCAAAGAAGAACACCCACGCACATACGCATGTACACACACACATACATACTCATGTACGCACACACATACACACACATACACACTCTTACACACACTAAACAACAGATAAGATAGATATCTGTTGCAAAGCAGGATGACAAGGCAAAATACAAAGCTACACACACTCGTCAAACCTAAAGTATGTGTGTGTCTGTGTGCACACTTTAACAGCAAAATAAAGTATGATATAAATGGAAGCATTTGCATTGTTTGGGGATATTAGAAACGCACCAAGCCACTTTACTTGCACTTATGTGTGTGTGTGTGTGTGCGCACTCTATTAACACGGCACTGTGTGTGTGACAGAGATGGATGAGGAGGCTTCTGTAGACTTGGAGAGAGAGGGAGACTCAGGAGAGAGAGAGGAGGGGCCACTGAGATGGTTAGGCAGTGAGTCAACAGTACTAAGAGGTGGGGAGGGGAGATTAAGAGAGATAGAGGTAACTTATGCTCACAGTATAGTGTGCACAAGAGATACGTGCAGTACTAACAGGTGTGTGTGTGTGTGTGTGTGGGGGGGGGGGTGGGGGTGAAGAAGTGTGTTGCATTGCAAGGTATTGATTCTTGCACTTTTCTTCAAGCAGATGATATGGGAATAACACTCACCATTTAAACTCCTTGTTTTGTCGGGTTAAGTGAATACATGGAGGGGAAAGACAGAGGGTTGGTAAAACACAATAACACAAACACAAAACACAAGAAACGACATTCAACTCAAACTCAAGGGTCGTTATGCGTCCCCATTTAACGCTGGCCAATCAAAGCCCTGCCTGATTGCACTAGCGGCATCAGTCGGGCAATATAGCCTACTGTAATCTAAAGATGTATTTTCAGACTGTCTACATGTAGAGACCTGACTGCAAGGCAGTTTTTATATAAGAGACGTTTTATTTTTGGAGTGATGTAAGCTACAATTTAGTTGATATGAAAGGTAGTTTCTTCCAAGGCCTCTACTTTGGCCTTTGACAAACCCCAATCATACAAATAGTTCTCAGCTGCCTTTCTGGACTGCCTTTCTGCGCTATGCAGGCTACTGTGCTTGTAACCATGGTAGCTCTCCTGTCTCTGTTTTTACATCCTGTGTTGTTGTTTTTTACCTTCACTACAAAATTAAGATTACATAAACATGTAAATCTTATAATTGTAACCCATAATTGTTGGAAAAGGAGATGTTTCTCTGATGTTCAATATTTAAATACCTAATAGATTTAAAACATAATTTATATAGCATCCAAATTTGTTTACATGCTTGATAAGGGATTTGAATTTCACAAAAAACCTCAGTACTGATAATGGTGGATAATTGTGTTGAAGCATCGTTTTATGGAATTGTTACCAAAGGCCACATGAGAATGAAGCTAGAAGGGGATTTGTATGTGTTCAGACCAACATACTACTTATATACTTCCTTCTTGCGTGATATAGCAATAGCTACCAACAAAATAAATTACAGCCTCAATGTCTTGTACATACTCTATCCATTTTCACCAGTTTTGGGTGCCCTTGGGAATCCACCACTTGACATTGTTTGTCTAGTCAAGTAGTAAACCAGTTATTATCACATAACAAACTCAACCAAATGCATTTGCTTCTCCTCTGCACTTTCTGGCAACATGTCTAGACAATACTAGAAGATGTGTCCCTCATAGCACTTCCTTCTCAAGGTTTCTGTATTTTCTCACCACCTTTTGGAATTTCAAAGGAATTATCCCTTATGTGGTTAAAGTCCCTAGTGGTCACCTAATGAGAGTGCAGAACATAATCAATAAAATTAAATATTTTAAAAAGCCTATATCCCTAACTTCATGTTATTAAGGCGGGATATCTACAAAGGCTCAAAGGCCATAAACATGAACTGCCCTTGAGATTGGGATGCCCCCATCAAATAAAACACATCTGTATTTTACTCTGTATTTGCAAAGTGGGTCCAGATTTGTCATTTAATAATGGTCTGTCATGCAACATAAGAAAAATAAGGTTTTCCCAATATCTTATAAAATTCTCTGGAAATTATCCAAAAAGGCCCCAAAATGTATTACGAGTGGGCAAAAAAGTTATTTTTAAAAACAGTTAATTTCCTACCCTGCCTCACACCTAATTGACCGTGCTAATCATAAGCCTGACGAATCTCAAACATTAGCCTACATGTCCCATTTCCAAATACTTACCATTATAACAATTATAATTAAATGGCTGGCTCAATAGACCCTTTTCACAGAGGCATCATCATAGGATAAACAAAAGTGTCCCTCATAACACTGATTATGAGTCGACTACTTTTAGGTACACGGGTAGCAGACTAAACTAGTGAAGGTAAGTTTACTACCCGTGTCCTGGTACATAAAAGTAGAGGACCCATATTTAGTGTTATGACCGACACCTGTGACAAACGGTTCTGAAATGAACACAATGTTCAGTGTCTCCTTCCTTGTTGTTCCAACACATTCAGAACTGCTTTGTCGATGCCGCTAATAGGTGCCCCGCATCGTGTGTGTACTTGTAAAAATTATATGTAATGAAATTACAATTTTAAAATACTGTCAGGGATAATACAGAATGCTGAATGAAAATAGTATGACACTAGTTTGCCAAGTGGCTGCTCACACCATATTTACCTTCAGGGTATTTCCTGGCTTAAAATGAGGTGGTGGTGGTACCTGATCGTGGGCTCACAGGTGCACATGTACCGTGCCTTCAACTGACTCAAGCAAGTGTTTTACTAGCAGTCTATTTTAGGAGTTGTAATTACATGAATTAAAAAAAGACAAGTATTATTTTAAAGCATATTCATTTATTTTGTATGTGCTTTAACATTCAGTTCAGTTGCACAATTTATTTGCAAGCCACAGCCAGTGGCAAAACATTTGGCCCTCCTTGGTTGGAGGCTATAGAACCTCCTGATGCAGTCTTTATAGTCAAAGACCTCCTGGTCTGGACCAAATACAATGTATTTATTATTTAAATAGTTTTAATATATATTTTATTATTATTATTTAGTTTTATTGTTTATTCGTAAAGAGTAGTCTCACCTCACAGTAAGACCCAGTTGTTTGGTGACAGAGATGTCTGTGGTCTCATCAATCATTAATCCCCACACTAGGGTTGGGCGATGTCCCTTAAATTAGCAGTTGACGATGTTTACAGTAAAACATCGTGATGGACGATGATATCGTCGTCGGGGGGGGGGGGGGGGGGTTAATAGAGCGTAACAGTGACCGCCCCTTTTTAACAGCTCCGGTGCCGGAAGTAAATTTCCCATGCATTTATCTCGTCCACTTTTCGTATAATCCTTATAAAAAGAGTATTAAGCCTTTAACCAATAAGCCGATCGTTCGTTGTGGTAGTCGTGACCATATTATGTTTGATTCGGGCATAAAAAGAATTTGGAAAACGGAAGAAAAGCCAAAGGTACAAGACTGTGTACATTATTTTGTTGACCGAGTGAGGAACTACTCATCCCGAATCAAACATAATATGGTCACGACTACCACAACGAACGATTGGCTTGGTTCAAGTCTTAATACTCTTTTTATAAGGATTATACGAAAAGTGGACGAGATAAATGCATGGGAAATTTACTTCCGGCACCGGAGCTGTTAAAAAGGGGGCGGTCACTGTTACGCTCTATAGGCGGCCCACAAAGCGGGCCGCCTATTAACGGCATGGACCAAGCAGTTCTGGACCAGGAAGGAGACATGAACACTTTTAATAATCGTATTTACCGTATAAGGGCGTGTTCACACCTGGCATTTTTTGTGATAGGGAAAAGTTGAGCCGATCGCTTTTTCAACAACAAAAAAAGCGGCGAGAGCGTTTCTTCTATCGCCTAGCAACGAACCCACTCTAGACCCCGACGTTACTCGCCTACTACGTATCCAGGCTACCCTTACATCATTGTTACAAAATGGCTAGAAACAGGCGATTGGCACTTGCATTGGCCCTACCTGACGACGAGGAGGAGAATCGTGTACCTGCACGTTTGTGTGTGCAGATATCACTCGGGGAAGGCAGCAGCAATGCCGACCATCATAGTCCAGGAGCTTCGTTTCGATGATGCGCGATTTGCAGGCGTACTGTGATTGATCGGCTGTCAAAAAAGCGCCTGACGTCAGGCGCTTTTTTTCTGACTGTTGAACTTTTTTAAACTTTTTTTTACGCTCGGTGGGAAACAAAGTTTAAAAAAAAATGATGAAAAGGGTTACAGGCAGAGTAGAGTTAAGCGAGAGGGCAGTGATGATCTTCCATGTTGTCTGCAAATACACACACACAAAAAAAACATCTGTAAGACACCAACATGAATCAAGTTAAGTTAAACTAATCAAGATACAGTACAGTTTTATGGAGGACTAAAAGTGCCAAAATTAAATAAATAAATACACCTTTAAATAATTACTTAAATGTGTCATTAATTAATTAAAATTTGAATTAAATACTTAAGTGTCATTAATTCATTAAAATACCAATTAATTTTATTTAAAAACAACAACATACTGTATATAATCATTTCACTATTTAATTATTTGATTTGCCTTGACTTGATGCGCAGGGTAACCAATCAGACATTAGGATCCGCCTACCAACTTTGATGGGCGAGTTTGACAGTTTGATAATTCATGAAGCACTGCAACACAGGATCATGAAATGTAAATCATGAAATGTAAATTAATTAAATAGTGAAATGATTATATATGTTTGTTTGTTTTTTACATAAAATGAATCGGTATTTTAATAAATTAATGACACATTTAAGTATTTAATTCCAATTTTAATTAATTAACGACACATTTAAGTAATTACTTAATGGTGTATTTATTCATTTAATTTTGGCACTTTTAGTCCTCCATACAGTTTTGTAATCATGGGTAAATGTCTCTTACTTTTCTTCTGCTGACTTGCTGTCTTTGATATTTGGTCCTCGTCTTCCAAGATCTGTTGTCATCCTCCCTAAAATATTTAACACATTGTTCACAGAGATACACAGGACACTGGCGTGAAGTGTAGCGGGGCGGCGACGGCGGGCACCTGCCGCCGCCGGTGTGGGGGTTGTACATAGGAAATAATAGAGGCAGCTGTTTTGACACGCGCCGTTCGGCGGCAGTGTGTGGACTTATGATGCATTCTATTTGTCCACCCGACTCGATCTGCGAGTCGGATTTCCGAGTTATGAACCGGAAGTTGCAAATAGAATGCCCCCGAGGTCGTATATACGACTCGTCAACTCGTCTGAACTCAGCTCGAGTTCATTAACAAAGATGGCTATTCCGAACTGGCTAGAGACGCTCCATGTTGCTATGACAACAATGCCGATTCTTGAGCAGAATGCAGAGCAGTAGCCTAACGTTATCAAAACGGAATATTCAGATGTCAAACTGGGAAATACGATTGTGTAATATGTAACGAACATGTGAAATCCGCGGTGGGTGCACCGTAAACGAGATAATCATTATAAAGGCAAGGCAGTTTATTTTGTTGTGATAAGCAGTTTCTCTTGAAAACTCTTACTCACGCGTGTTCTTTAATGAAGCGATAGAAGAAGTTTTAGCTTTAAGAAATAATCAGTTTTATTGTTAACACCAGTAGAATGTGCAGAGTTTTACAGATATATCTGGGTCCAACTATTAGTCAGGTTCACTATGTAATTCTGTGGGGGTTTTGTGGAGATTAGCAAACCTATACATTTTTGGAATCTTCACCTTGGGGAATCCAAAAATCCATGTTGCCATTTGCGCAGACACCTGCAAGTCGGCCATTTTGGACTTTCAAAATGGCCGACAGAAAATGCATAATTTCAGGTACCTTAGCTTCTAGACAACCTAGAAACTTACTTAGACATGCTAATCCTATGTTTTCTTGGTCAATGAATCCAATGGTGGCATCAGAATTGTGCTCAGGAACTTGCTCTAGTGCCCCCAATGGGTGGCCAAGGAAATTGCTACACCTCTTAACTGGTCCTACGAAAGCACTGGGACAAAATACCTCAAATCTGTGCATAGGATTATAGAAAGAAGATGACAAACATAAATTAAAGCCAAAATGTTTACTTTCATGTGACAAACATATTATATATCATACAGCAGGCCACAATCAGGGAGAGAGAGTTGGGCCCAGAGCGAGAGATCCAGGGATCCAGGGTCCCGAGAGAGACGGCAGGGGCAGTGGAGGGGCCATGGAGACATTGGGTGCCTGTAGGGAAGGCTGTTGGATAGAAGAAAACACAGCAGAAATTAATGACTGGACAACAGAGGCTAGGGTTGTAAATGTGTATGAATAGTGTGCTAGCCTTACCCACTTTCACAATTATTCCTCACTGTCCTCACTGTCATTTTCTCCATAGCAGTCTTCATCATTCTCACACTCACCACATAAGCAAAGCTCTGTGCAAGCCAGGTTGTGTCTCCTGCATGAACACCTCTGGGTGGTGCAATGGGTTTTGCAGTGACATCTTACCATTTCTAGAATGGCCTGTGGTGCAGGTGGAGTCCTTGTTGTGGTGGGTAGGATCTTGCCACTGGACTTCAGATAATAGCCATGTTGGAGTGGGTCAAAAAGATTTTGCCTCATTCCAGTTGCTTGGCACCACACCCTACTTTGGACCCAAACACGTTCAATATGTTCTTCAAGGGCACCAACTGTGGGAGGCAACTTACTGCTTTCTGTCAAGTGTTTGCAGAACAGATACCACCTTAGGTCCGGAATGCTACTTATATGGATACCTTTCGGGCAGTATACCAAGCACACAAAGTTCTCCAGTGCATTCTTCGCCTCCTGTGGCAGGTCACCTTCTTCAGAGTTTCATTAGTGTGTGATTAATGTCAACAAGATTGATCAATTCGATCAAGCATGACATTTGCATAGGCAGGTCTGCTGTTGTGCATTTGGCTTCGTCATTGTTGAGAATAAATAATAACATATGTATCAACAGAGTGTAATATCCACACATAGCCACAAAGGAATAGAAATAAATATACAAGTTGTATTAACTGCACCTGATCACTAGATGGCGGCACACATAATACACTGGGGGCGGGCGCTCAACACTAGCATATTGTGCGTCATAGAGGCCATGCCTGCCCGGATACTACCACACAACATATCCGGGGGGAGGGCAGAAACCCTCTAGGCAGCGCATCCGGATAGATGCCCAGCTAAGGGTCGCTCCACGCGCGTGACTTTTACAATACCCCTCCATTTGTTTCGTAGATTAATATAACTAAAGCTAAACAAATAAAGTGAGTTAAAAGCGTTCCTGTGTCGGGGCCTTCTTCCTCAATGAACATCACTACATCATGGGTATGATTCCTGAGAACTAGAGTTGTTCCGATTCTGATACCAGTATCGGAAATTGCTCCGATACTGCCGAAAATGCTGGCATCGGTATCGGCGACTACTGGAGTCCAGGCACCGATCCGATACCACGTAATTTATTCAATTAGTAATCTAATAGGGGTTATGCGCAACATACTTCTGCATTCTGCGAAACAGGTCTCATCACATCCGGTTCAGGTCCACTGTACCGCGCTCACATTATTTTATTTATTAATCCGCACTTCCAGATAGGGTGGCCATTCGTCCGGCTTTAGGCCGGACTGTCCTGTTCCCCCCCCCCCGTCGGCCGTAGGTCCGAGGTGTGTTGCGATCCCCCCGTCGGCCATAGGTCCGAGGCGACTCATAAATGGTCACCCTACTTCCAGACCGTCGCTGCGGCTTCAGAGTAATGTGTCCAAGGAGAGTCTCCCTCTCCCGGACACTCGCTAGCTTTAACCGGTTTTTTTTCTTTTCTTTTTTCATCCATCTTTTCTTCTCACTAACATTCAGATGTTAAAATCAAATAAAACACCCACACTAAAAAGGGCTAGCTAGGTTAGCTGTTAACTGTTCTATTTAAAAATAAATGGCTTGAATTTGCTCTATTTATTCATGTTTTACAAAGAGTTTAACCTGAGCCAGGCCTTACCACTATGATAATCATATCACAGTCATGCATGTATGCTATTTTTTTTTTATAACATACTGGTATCGGATCGGTACTCGGTATCGGCCGATACCCACAGCACAAGTATCGGTATCGGGAGGGAAAAAATGGTATCGGAACATCTCTACTGAGAACATGAAACACATGGTCTGTCCAGTACTGCTTGTGATACCTGACATCTATTGCATGGGCATCACTGGGCGATATTGCAGTGCTTATTCTTGTCATTAACACTGGATCTTGGGAAATATCAACTGCCTGCCTGAGTGCCTTCCCTGCAATCTCAGTTCTAAGTTTGAAGAGAGCTTGACCATTATCTGTTTGACAGAAGAAGCACTGGGTGTTGAGTAAAGGATTTGTTGCAGATCTTGTGAAAGGCGTTGAGGTTTGTGGTCTATTGGCCTCCATTTCTGTGCTTGATCTTTTACAGCCACGTTTGTTTTCAGGATAGTGTCCTGAGGACATTGAATATTCAAAGCGGTTTCTGGCTCGCTGTACCTTTGTCTGATGTGTGGCAGAAGAATAGCAGCTTCGATGCCATGTCATTTTCTTTTGAAGCAACATTTCTTTCATACACCCTTGGAGACACCTTTGAATTGCAACAAATTGTCCATCATGTACTCTAGCTCGCTCAAACACCACATCAAGTACTTTCTGGTAGGAATCAATCTTGGGATTGAGAACTAATTCCCCCAGGCTAGCATTAGAGCCCTGACAGAAAATACAAAGTTTCCAATCAACAGGGTCCTCAGAGTTGTCATTAGGGATTTCATCCATCATGAGTTATACTCTGAAAGTACAAAACAATATATATCATATAAGTCAGGGGCTCCTTCATAAAGTCACCAAAATTGTTAAATTATTAATTATAAATATAAATTATAATTAAAGCTCCAAGGAGCTGTGTGCGGGACCTCGCCGAGTCCGTCGGGGCGTGTCGTGGATAGTGTCGCGACAGGTTGGCGTCCGACGCGGTCCATGCAGTGTGCGATAGACCGGGGCATTCACAGGGAGACTCGTAGTAGCTAACATTAGGGTTAGGGAATGGCACAAACGGCATCACAGATTGACATTCGATTCAAAATGGCCAACTTTGACGATACGCCACGGACACGCCCTGTGACGTAGAGTCGCAAAGAGCACAATGTTTGTTCGGCACCATCTTCTGACTGTACTGATGGATTTTGAAGCAGAACAAATAAAATCCTTGGGAGGAGTTAGTTCCCAAACATGGGAAAAAAAGACCACTGAATTCAAAATGGCCAACTTTGACGGCACGCCACGGCCACGCCCTTCGATGTAGAGTCGCAATTAGCACAACTTTTCTCAAGTAACATCTTGTGAGTGAACTAAAGAATTTTGAAGCCCAAGGGACAACTCCCCTGGGAGGAGTTTGTTCAAATACAACGGCAAAAAAGATCACGGAATTGAATATGGCCTACTTTGACGGCCCGCCACGGCCACGCCCTTCGACGTAGAGTCGCAAATAGCACAACTTTTCTCAAGTTCCACCTCCTGAATGGATAAAACAAATTTGAAGCCCAGGCGACAAATCCTCTGGGAGGAGTTCGTTGAAATAGGAGGCGAAAATTGAAAAATGTCAAAAATTGAAATGAAAATATCTGACTTCCGGTGGGTTTTGGGGTATGGGTCCAAGAGGCATTTTTGTAGGTCTTGGACTGTTACATGAGCCTACCGAGTTTCATAAATATCCGTGAAACGGGGTGTCGGGGCTGGTTTTTAAAATTCCTGTAGGGGGCGCTACAACCACGACAAACATGATTTTTGGTACCTGAACTCCGGGCCCTAGTCTACACATGTCCTGTGAATTTCATATTCATAACTATTACGGTCTTTGTACAGTGATTTATGCTGACATTAGAGCGCCACCTAGTGGCGGAATTTTGTTCTCGTTTTAACGTAAGCCTCAGGGAGCCATGTGCTATCATCGTACCAAGTTTCGTTTAAATCGCACTTGCCGATGTGGAGATATAAACTTCTTAATTTTAAAGAGCGCCACCTAGTGGCGATGGTCTGAAAATGTGTACGATGGTTAATGGAGGTATATGGAACTATTGACTAAAGTTTTGTGTCGAACAAACACACGAAAGTGGAGAAATGGTCCACTTGCTTTTTTGACGTAAAATTTACACAAATTAAAATATTTATAGCGCGCTTATTTTTTGAAATATTAAAAAACTTTGAATTACTTTTTTTCATGGGACAGTCTGGAGATGCTACCTGTGAAGTTTCGTGCGAATCAAAGAAAGGCGCATGATTGGAACCTATGGACGTAGTATTTGCGAGTTTTCGCGCTGTAGCGAAAAAAATATGTAGGCGGAAGTGGGCGTGGCCTATATGAGGAGGTGCAGCAATGTTTCGTGCATGTGTGGATATAAGGTTTATGAATGTGCGACCAAGTATGCAGGAGTTATGAGCGTTACGGAATTTGGTCAAAAATAGCGCCACCTAGTGGTCTTCCAAGTGTGCGACATGAACGTGACGCATAGAATATATAAGTTTTCACCAGCCCCGACAACTTTGCCAAATAAAAACAGTCAAATGTATACGTTGAGATGGTGCAAATCGCCGGCAAAGCCGCAAATAATAATAATAAGAAAAAGAATAAACAAAGCAATTTCAAAAGGGACCTTCCAGTTTCACTGGCTCGGTCCCTAATAAGAATAAACGAAGCAATTTCAATAGGGACCTTCCAGTTTCACTGGCTCGGTCCCTAAATAGATTATTACTATTAGTATTACACCAAGTTAAACTGTAGTTGTTATCATGTTCATCATATCATTTGAAAACGACACAGTAAAGTATTGTGCAAATGATACTACTATTACATAATAATTACATGGTAGTTATAATAGGACTTATCTTAATACTCTGGCTGTCAATAAGAGGTTAGAAAATATATTAAGAAAGCTATAAGAACTCTAACAATACATAGATAACTATGTTGCAGAATAATCTACTGTAGTTAGCAACTGTAGGCCTAACAGTGACACTTTTGACACTGTAGTGGACTGAGTTTTTAAGCTAGCAAGCTAGCTTAACTAGCTATGTAATCTAGCTAGCCATGTAGCTTGGCACTGTAAAAAAATGTTTATTCAAGACATTTTTTGCTATAGTATGAAATAATCTTGACATTAGACTTACCTGTCATCGGTCTGTTGGACTCAATTCAACCTCGAGACACAACAGTTATAAACAAAGTTGAGCACGTCAGCTGTGTTGTGCACTCTAACAGGGCAGGCTAGGTAGGAGTTTGATGCACAGTAACAAAACTGTGATTTATCCAAGTTTGTTCTTAAATATATACATTTAGGTCTAAAATCAACAGTAATAATGTAAAATACCAGATCTAAGTTTATCATGCATATATAAGACTATACATTTGTTTTGTTTAGTAATGTTAACATACAGTTCACAGACAAAGATATCTTACAATAGTCTCCCTTCATTTTTTACATTTTTAGATGAATAACAAAAACACACATGAATGAAATATAATGAAATATTATGCATATGTGACTTGCGGGAGGCAGTAAGCCTAGCCTAAGGAGGATTAGGGTAGCAATTTCCTTGGCCACCCATTGGGGGCACTAGAGCAAGTTCCTGAGCACAATTCTGATGCTACCATTGGATTCATTGACCAAGAAAACATAGGATTAGCATGTCTAAGTAAGTGTCTAGGTTGTCTAGAAGCTAAGGTACCTGAAATTATGCATTTTCTGCACCTTGCAGGTGTCTGCGCAAATGGCAACATGGATTTTTGGATTCCCCAAGGTCTGATGATTCCAAAAATGTATAGGTTTGCTAATCTCCACGAAACCCCCACAGAATTATGTTTTTTTAACATAGTGAACCTGACTATATGTTTCCCTGACAGACAACAAGTGTGTGTGCCAGTTCACGAAGTCTGAGCACCAACTATCCTGACCCATGTTATATACACAAAACAGTGAAAACGTCATAACAAGGGCTGGCTGTTCCACCTCGTTCTCGTGGTATCTGACTCCCAGCATGTACAGAGGCCAGCCTGCCTGTTCTTTACTATCATATGACCTGCACTTTGCATACCAACTGATCTCACACTATTTATTCTACACGTCACCAACAACGTACTCATTCTGATTATGAGGAGTTGCTTTTATAATTATATGCCTCTGCTTATATCTCATGATTCTGTTATACTTTAGCAGAAAGGCACCAAGATTAGTATGACCCTAATTATTGGTCATATGGTAGATATAAAATATAACCATACCTTTAATGTGTATAGCCCATTTCATACACAGGATGGCAACTCAATGTGCTTAACAAATAAAAATAAAGAGAATAAAATACAAACACAAGAATCAAAAACAGGCTCAAAGGCAAATGGTGTTACGTACTTAAAAGCAATATCATAACAACATAATAAAAGAAAAGTAAATAAAACGTGAGTGGACTAGGTAAAAACATCTGCAAATAATTTAGTTTTTAACCTGCATTTGAAGGTGAACGTTAACAAAAAAACGTTACGAAACGTCCAAACTGCCTATTGCAACCAAGCACATTGTGAAATCTTAGGTAATTTCTCTGTGATCAATGTGTCTATATTTAATTAACCTTTAAACACAGAATGATACTGTTTTTCAAGCATATTAAAGTCGCGTCCATCTTTTCTCCGACTCGTCTTGTTGTGTGCCAAATAGAACGCAAAAACCCGGGGTCACTCGTTTTCCGAGACGGATGTGTGATTTTTTTTGTGTGTGTGGGGGGGGGGGGGGGGGGGGGGTGCTAGCGGAGAATTTTGTTGAGCGGGGGGGGGGGGGGGGGGGGGGGTGCTAGCGGAGAATTTTGTTGAGCGGGGTGGGGGGGGGCGGCTAGCGGATCGGGGCGCTAGCGGATCGGGGGGGCCCCGATTCGGCCAATCGGGGGCCCCCTGGCAGACTGGCACACGTGGGGCCCCTAGGCTGCAGCCATATCAAGCCTGTGCGTTAGTCTGGCCCTGACGACCTCGTAGGCGTTCTATTTGCAACTTCCGGTTCGTAACTCGGAAATCCGACTCGCAGATCGAGTCGGGTGGGCAAATAGAACGCACCATAAATACGGCGACATATTGGAGCGGTACCGAGAGCATTATCCATCGCGGAGCAAGCCATGGCAATGGGAAAGGAGTACCCACACGAGAAGGATTAAATGACAAATGGTATGTACCGGTATGACTAATAAGACCCAATCAATTTGATAAATACAGCGTGTCTCAGCCGTCCGTGTTTCAGCCGGGTCTATATACAGCGGGGCTATTGGAAAAAAACCCAAAAAAAACGCACTTGTGTGTGCGCGTGTACGGTGGGTTTTAACATAGACATATATACGTAGACGCCTCATAGACTGACGCTGCCCGTTAGAGCTGGGTCTCCAGTGCGTCCCCAGTGCATTCATTTCTATGGAGGAAGGTGTATCCCCAACTACAATAATAAGCATAACTCCCCGAATTTTTACCGGATTTTCACACGGTTTAGTTTGTTACAAATGGCAGAGATTTATTTATGATACAGGACGAATTAATTATTTATTTATTTTTAATAACAATTATTGTTCAATCTTACTTGTGAAAGGTAATCCCACGTGATCTGGTGTCAATACTGCGCCGTAAGCTGCACAAAATACTGGCATAACTTGCTCTCCCGTTGACTCCTATGCTAGACTAGAGTGAGGAGACCCAACCAATATGGCGGCGACGCTGGGTTACGTTCCAGCACGTCATGAGGCGTCTATGTATATATGTCTATGGGTTTTAACACACCACTGTGGACCTGTAGCATACTTGCTGACTGGTGTAAAAGTGTATAAACCAATGGTCCATTTGAGATTCAAAACGTAGTGTGAATGTAGCCTAAGCACGGCGACCAAGCTTTGATAAATACAGCGTGTCCTCCCGTGTTCCAGTTGAGTCCATATACTGCGGGGCTATTGGAAAAAAACGTGCGTGTGCATATGTACGGCGGGGTTTAACACACAACTGTGGACCTGTAGCATATTTTGCTGACTGGTGTAAAAGTGTATAAACAAATGATCCATTTGAGCAGGGCCGGTTCTAGCCCTTTTGGTGCCCTAGGCGAGATTGAGTTTTGCGCCCCCCCCCCCCCCCCCCCTTACTTTGCATATTTTTTCAACCACTTATAATTCTACTATACTACATTCAGTGTTTCCCCTACAATTTTGTGTAGCAGTGGTGCCGAGAGTTGGTAACCTAGCAAGGCTAGGGGGGTCCGGGAGCATGCCCCCCCAGAAGAAAATTTATAAAAATAACCCTTTAAATGGTTACTTCTGGTGATATTTTTTGGGGGGAAATTTACAGATTAAGACTTCCAAATAGACATAACAATCAACAGAATCAAGGCCTCTGCCTTGATTCTGTTGATTGACAATGTCAAGCAAAAATGCAATAACAAATGTTCTGTTAATTGTATCCATATCCATCAAATGTTCTTATGTTGTACTGATGAGATTAATCAATGATCTTGTAAGTCATAATACAACATACAGTAAATAGTGCAAAAATGTACATTATTAATGATGTGCTTAAGCTATACATTACTATACTATAGACCAGCATATAGAGTATAATAGACCAGCAGTGTTTGAGAAAAAATCATGAAAAATGTCAACTTGGTTTTACTTGGACACAAGTCACTGAAGTTTTAAATTGTGGTTGAATAAATAGTATTCAAGGGACTTATTTGCTTCAGGCTGAGTGTCCCTGGTCTCAGTGGTCTGTGTTTCACTGGTGCCTGGAATGCTAGTTGTGGCCCCTTCACCTGCATCAGCCAGAGCAGTGATGTTCAATTAAATTAGAGAAAATGGTTAAAACTGTGGTTGAAATTAGTTTCATAGGGATGGAATGTTATTGTGATTTCCATGTGTTTTCATTATCTTTGAGTAAATTGTGTGTGTTGGTTGTAGGCTTAAAGTAGTTATTCAAAGGACTAACTTGCTTCAAGCTGCATGTCCCTGGTCTCAGTCGTCTGTGTTTCACTGGTGCCCTGAGTGCTTGATGTGGTCCTGGATGTCCCTTCACCTTCACCTGTATTCAAGCATATAGTATAGCCAGTTAAGGAGTGTTTAATACAATGTGAAATGATAATGAATGTGGTTGAAATTACTTTTAGAAAACAAGCTATTGTATTTTAATACATGCTTTTTTATTATTGTACTTTAATGCATGGATGTGGCCTGAATAAATACTATTAAATAGACTCACCTGATGCAGGCTGTGTGTTCCTGGCCTGTGTTTCACTGGTCCCTGCAGTACTGCTACTGGATGACAAAACGTAGTAATGTAACTGTGCGTTCACACCGAAAGCGCACAAAGAGGAATCCGCTTTTCCCTCCTAGTCGCGTCATAGCTCATTTACATAACGTTGGAGGATTTTTAACTTTTTTTATCCTCCTAAGTCGCCTAGTCCACCCGAGTCCGCCTATTCCTCTTTTCCCTCTTTGTCCGCCTGGCTCCCAATACACAATGAATGACTTCCGGGATCCGGAAGTTCCACTCTCGGTTTACTTCCGGGTTCTGAACTGTTGCAGTTCCCCTTTGGTTCCATGTGAGGGCGCTCACAGGACGAGTGCAGAATGAATGGCGGTCTGTGGAGCTATACCCCTCAAACTCCACTTTTCTCAGGATATCATTTTTTGTCTAGTAATTTGAATGTTGCTTTCGAAAGGGGATGCAAAGAAATAACATATTGCTGGGTGTTAGATTTTTTAGAGTCACTTATTTGCTTTAAAAAAGTCAATGAAGTCATACACATCTTACGACCAGAGATACTGCTTTACGGCAAGCCTCTCCCTTTCCCTCAAGGCATCGACAACACAGCAGTACATACATAACGATACGCAGATAAAAGTGCCAGCAACCAAAAAAAGTTGCTGTGTTAAAAAAAAAGAACTTGGGCGAAAAGGTCCACCTTAACATTCTGGTCCCGCTTTGGATGCCAAGATGCCATCAAGCAGGATCTCTGGTCGTAATCAGTCCTTCACTGACCAATCAGTGTTCATTAGCAGAATGCTAGCGTGTTATGGCAACAACAACTCGTCCTGTAAGAGATCGAAAGGACATAAGTACTCGTTCATTCAACTTTCGATCTATAACCCATGTTTAACTTGTAAAAACTACAATCAAATCTGAGATTTCTCAATGAGAATCAGGTGAAAGAGACACATTTAGCCGTCTAGCTCCATCTGCTCCCATTCATTCTGCACTCATGGGCGATCGCCCCCAGTGGAGCTCTGGTGGAACTGCAACCAAAATTCGGTACAATGGGACTTAATAGGGAGTGGACAGGCTCTCCGTAGACGGGCTCTGGTAACACTCCAGCGGGGACTAGTGTAAATGGGATTTGTTTATGGAGTTGCCATGGTGATTGGCGGGTGACGTGTGTGTGGTTCCGGTGAGGAGGTACTGTTGTTCTAGCGAGGAGTGATTATGCGCCATTAAACGGAGAGTTTCAGTCTCATCCAAAGAGTATTACTTCTCATTGTGTGTTCTTAAGAAAGCTACAGTAGTGTGGCTGTAGCCTAAGCACGGCGACCAAGCTTTGATAAAAACAGCGTGTCCTCCCGTGTTTCAGCCGAGTCATATACTGCGGGGCTATTGGAAAAAAATGCGTGTGTGTGCGTGTGTACGGCGGGTTTTAACACACCACTGTGGACCAGGGGGGTATACTACGAAGCTCGCTGAACATATCCAGGCTTTCTTGGGAAAACCTTGATTGCTAAATACGAAACTCGCGATCAGAGTTAAGCGGTTCCACGAAGCTCACTTAAAGTAAATTTGTCAAGCCAGGTTTTCCGCTTTAGTTTCAATGCGCGTTCACATAAAAAGGGCGTAACCCAACGTCATTCACCTTGACGCAATGGATCCGACAGAGCGAACACGGGCTATGTATGTCACTCAGGAGGAGAAAGTAGTGATTATGAACTCATACGAGGAGTTTAAAAAGCAACTAGAAAATGCATTTCCTGCAGAAAACGCGTGTGAATGCTGGAAGCTGAATGATAAGCTCAAAGCAGAAATATAAAATGAATTGATCTGAAGAATCTGAAAGTAGTTGTATAAGCTGAAATAGTAGAAGAATCTGAAAGTAGTAGTAGAAGCTGAAATAGTAGAAGAATCTGAAAGTAGTAGTAGAAGCTGAAATAGTAGAAGAATCTGAAAGTAGTAGTATAAGCTGAAATAGTAGAAGAATCTGAAAGTAGTAGTATAAGCTGAAATAGTAGAAGAATCTGAAAGTAGTAGTATAAGCTGAAATAGTAGAAGAATCTGAAAGTAGTAGAAGAAGCTGAAATAGTAGAAGAATCTGAAAGTAGTAGTAGAAGCTGAAATAGTAGAAGAAGCTGAAAGTAGTAGTATAAGCTGAAATAGTAGAAGAATCTGAAAGTAGTAGTATAAGCTGAAATAGTAGAAGAATCTGAAAGTAGTAGTAGTAGAAGCTGAAATAGTAGAAGAATCTGAAAGTAGTAGAAGAAGCTGAAATAGTAGAAGAATCTGAAAGTAGTAGTATAAGCTGAAATAGTAGAAGAATCTGAAAGTAGTAGTAGAAGCTGAAATAGTACAAGACGCTGAAAGTAGTAGTAGAAGCTGAAATAGTAGAAGAAGCTGAAAGTAGTAGTAGAAGCTGAAATAGTAGAAGAAGCTGAAAGTAGTAGTAGAAGCTGAAATAGTAGAAGAAGCTGAAAGTAGTAGTAGAAGCTGAAATAGTAGAAGAATTTGAAAGTAGTAGAAGAAGCTGAAATAGTAGAAGAAGCTGAAAGTAGTAGTAGAAGCTGAAATAGTAGAAGAATATGAAAGTAGTAGAAGTAGCTGAAATAGTAGAAGTAGCTGAAAGTAGTAGAAGAAGCTGAAATAGTAGAAGTAGCTGAAAGTAGTAGTAGCTGAATTAGTAATACTAATAGCTGAAGTAGAAGTAACTGAAGTAGTAACAACACTGCTGAACGTCCTCAAAAAGCAGCCCAATCTGGCAACACTGTCTGATCCTCAAAAAGCAGCCCAATCTGGCAACACTGTCTGAACGTCCCCTCGCTCGAGCGTCAACGTGAAGTCAACTGAAAAGGAATCAGTTAAACTGTGAAACTCTTAATAAATATAAATGCTATCGAAATTTACCCCCCGCCCCGGCCGTAGGTCCGCGGTGTGTTTGTGTTACTATTGCGGGCACCCCCCCCCCGGCCGTAGGTCCGCGGTGTGTTTGTGTTACTATTGCGGGCACCCCCCCCCCCCCCCCCCCCCGGCCGTAGGTCCGCGGTGTGTTTGTGTTACTATTGCGGGCACCCCCCCGCCAGCCATAGGTCCGCGGTGTGTTTGTGTTACTATTGCGTGCACCCCCCCCCCGTCGGCCGTAGGTCCGCGGTGACGCCATGACGCTCGAACGTGAACGTCGTTTTACGGCAGCGGAAGATTTACGACAGCCAGCATACAGACAGTGCGGACTTCACATGATATTATTCACAACTCGGATTAATTTAATGAAACCCATTGATTCTTTTGATCGGTGGACCCCTTTTGATTGGATATTATGGGATATACAAGTCTGTAGATTTGTGACATTTTTTGAACGAAGGTAAACGATTGAGAATTGATTTAGTTAGGCCTACGATGTGTAACAGTCATAGATCAATGTGTAATCGATGTGTAAACTGATTCTGAATAAATATAAATGCTATCGAAATTTCGTTTGGATATCGTTATTATTGAATGAAGGTTAACGGTTGAAAAGTGAATGAATTAGTTACGACGTAAAGCAGTGGAAGGTCCGCCGGTTACAATGGGACGAATGGTAGAATATGACGATTTGAAACTAAAACGGCGATACAGAAAAAAGTATAACAGCTATCGAAATTTCGTGAACACGGCTAGATAGATCCAAAGTTCACACCACCTTTGTCCATTCAAAGACAGATTGGACCAAGTACATTTGTGTTAAGTGATAACAAGAAGTGGAATGCTTCACGGCTGACTCGCTGTCCTGCGGGTCCTGGACCACCAACAGTAAAGCCGGCTGATACAGCCCCAGTGACTCTGAGAAGGAGTTCTAGAGTGGCTACTCGGCTTGCTACCCTGCTTGGCTGATGAACTTTCAGCTTGGTTAAGGACAGTGAATGAAAAAAAAAAAAAAAATTGCTTAGTCAAGTTCAGTAATGACAAACTTCAAATTGACAGATGGTGTTGTGTTTCATTATCCTGTACAACACGAGTTAAAATAGCCACTAAGAAAAGTAATGTGGTATTTTCGGTTTCTGACATGTTAGACATGTTTTGGTAATGGTTTAACAGAGATGGTATAGCAGCTAAGGTTACGCTCTGAGTGCTGTTTACTAACTTAAGTTCTCACAAATGCCATTTATGTTTTATGGTAGTCTGAAGGTACCATGCATAATCTTTCAAGTAAGGGGGGAATGTTGTGTCTGCCACTAGGTGGCACCGTACTGCTGTGTGTACAGAGTAAAAGAGCGTAGAAGAGGAGAATGTGCATGTACGTGAAAGGTGTGTGAGCAGACATGTGTTCGGCAAATAAAGTAGCCAGTGAAAAGTAGTCCTGCTTCGGTGATATTTCTACTTCGGCCACATACAAACAGAACAAAACTGTTTTCAAAAGAATGGGGGAATAAAATAAAAGAAATGCCCTCCATTCAGATGCCTTCCAAAAGTGTCTCTCGGACAATGACCTTGGACATCTTTTGACTTCATGTGGTGGGTGTATGGTGAGGAGAGAACTGTCAATCTGTTGGATAACTTTCGGTTGTAAATAAAATGGCAAAGCAGAGTTTTTAGAATCACACCAAATACGGACAAATTGTTTTGTTACACCAAGGCAAACACTATGCATATATTCTGGGACAAAATGTTTGATAATGTCGAAATTAGGAAGTAGCAGCAGTTGACTAGGTCCCTTAACCCCATTAACATCTGTGTCTGATTGTATTGCAGCCGATGCCTGATTGGTAGTCTGATCATGTGTTCTTAGTTGAGGATATTCAGTAGAGTGAGGATATACACGTGTAAACCCTTTTCCCTTTGGTACTATTTCTCCCATATGCAGACAAAACCCACACCCATATCTGCCGTTAAATTGTTTCATCTCCTGTACCATGGCACGGGCAGACCTGCGTGAAGCTGGCCCCCCATGTTGTTCAAAAATTATTAAAAACACTGCTATTTGTTTGTGCTACGTTTGTGCTGGTTTGTGCCGTAAAAAATAGAATTTGTGCTGTTAAGGGTTTTAAGCAATTACACTTTACATTTTCTGGCCAGTGACGTCACTCAGCCCCCCATACTTGTCCAATTTTCCCCAAAACAGTCTCAATCGTTTGTGCTATGTTTGTGCTGATTTGTGCCGTTAAAAGAAACATTTGTGCAACTACGTTTTTTAAGCTATTTCACTTTATAGGTTACACGTGTGACGTCACTCAGCCCCCCATCAATGTCCAAATCTTCCCAAAATGGTCTCAATCGTTTGTGCTATGTTTGTGCTGATTTGTGCCATCAAAAGAAACATTTGTGCTACTATGTTTTCTACGTTATTATGGTTTGTTTATTACTCGCGTGACGTCACCAGCCCCCCATCAATGTCCAAATCTTCCCAAAATAGTCTCAATCGTTTGTGCTACATATGTGCTAATTTGTGCCGTTGAAAGAAACATTTGTGCTACTTCGGTTTTTCACGTTATCAGGCTTTATTGGCTAGTTATTATGCCAGACCCGGCTGCAGAGCTTCATTGCAACGGGAAGTGTCACTCAGCTGACTGGCACCTCCGGCAGTGACCGCGTTACAGTAACACCCCCCCCCCCCCCCCTCGTACTGTACCATTCTATGCCATTAGGGTGACCAGACGTCCCGGTTTTACTGGGACAGTCCCGATTTTGAGTTGCGTGTCCCGAGTCCCGACAAAAGCCTGTCGGGACGCTAAAGTGTCCCGGTTTCCAGCAACCCCCCCCCCCCCGCTCAACAATCGCGCAACCGAAATGTTCTGCCAGCACCCCCCCCCCCACCCCCGCAAAGTGTCCCGGTTTTAGGTTCAGGAAATATGGTCACCCTATTCTATGCACCATATCAAAAAGGAATTTTATGTTGACATGACTGCAAGCTGGGCCAGACCTGGGACAGATTCGCACAGAAGCGCCAGATGTTTGTTTGTTTGTTTTTTTAATATACAACGCTGACCTCACTCCAACCTACATCAATGTAATAAGATTCTTTGTCAGCTTTGGCTCTTGCCTTTCAATTCCAATGTCTACATCATACCAAAAAGACAATAAATAACATGACAATTCACCTGTCTGATTTGTATTAAGTTCACTATACAGTTAATCAGTTAATGTTACCTATTATTTTTAATATAGCTATCTTAGGCTTAGGCTACTGGCTTTAACCACAAAAGTAATTATTCAGAATTAATGTATTCAGTTGCAGTAAACTTGATCTTTAACACATGGAAAATTGAGGGTGTGTACGGTATATTAGGACCATGGACATCAAAGGAATCTTAATGAGAGTCCTTGTTTCTGTGGGGACGTATGAAGTGATGCGTACCTACAGTACATACAAGAAAGATAAACTTATTTCACCAGTCTGGACTGTGTAGCCTTGCGGTGCATTGTGCATAAAGACAACCACCTGTGCTTTGAGGAACAACATTAATCTTCAAGAGGTAAGATGCAGCCAACACTACACTACATTACACTATTACTATTATACATTATTACGTTGTGGACTACAAGAAATTTGATCAGAAATGGTTAAAATGCCAGATAAAACAAGCTAGCTACTAGGGATAGGCTAAGTCCACTAAATGGAGGGAAAATGGTCACTACTAGGGTGGAGGTACAGTAGACTCCTAAACATCATCAGGGTTAACTATACAGTCACCATTTCTTTAATTCATCTGCAGAAAATTATGAATTATGTGTTTTTATTACACAATTTATCTTATTTAAGTTCAATCAGTGCCTATGGCATGCATCTTGCACGTCTGACAAGGCACAATCAACCTTTTTCAGGGAAACCTTGAATATCTCAGGAAGACTCAATTTAACATTTACAGAATGTTATTAAATGAAGAGTTGAACACCGTGGTAAACATGCTCCTGTTCCTGTTATGACATGTTGCCGACATGAAATTCTAAATGAACATACAGTATTGTAACATACTGGCTCAAAGTATGTACATCAAGGGGAGACCAAACGCAGTGTTGAAATCATAATGAAGGAATTTATTAAATAAAGTTAACAGCAACTAAGGTGAAGCAATAAAGATAAAAGTGTATTGCAAGTCAGTGTGGTGGAAAATACGCAAATGAGGAAGAGGAGAGCCGCCACAGGCGCAGACGGAGCTGGTCTTAAATACCCCTTCCAATCAGGCACACCCATGGGCAAACAGGGGACAGAAAGGACAACCTCCCAGGCACGTCAGTGCCAATGGGCGGGGTTAAGACAGTGAGGCAGGGCAGTAGTTCTTTGCATTTTGAATAACATCTCTATCAAGTAAAAAATAAAAACACCTCATCAAAACGTGTATTGGATGTTGACATATCACTTGTACAGTCGCAGTCACATTGATATAACTGGTTATACCTGGTGACTTTATTCAATAAACTTGCTGAAAATGTGAATTATATGAACCTCATGTTCAACCAAATGCATATCTAAAATTGTACTAAGATATCAGGGCTGAGATAGCATACTTCAGATTTGTCAAAGTGAGTTAATTCAACTTTTCTGAAGACCAAGGGCCTAATTTGAAAGATGGGCAAAGTGTAATGGGAATAAAGTGTACAAAATGTTAATTTAATAACTAAGTAAGACCCATTTTCTAATTTATCACCATGGGCAAGAACTTAAGCACAAACATTGATGAGTCAATGCTCCCACAGCATTGCTAGTTCAGGTGCAATAACTTTGTATGACAGACTTTGCACTTTGCCCGCTATTTAAAGGAACCGTATGTAGGATTTTGGCCAAAGCTGGTACTGCAATCACTTTCAAAATACTGTAGAGCGGTGTACACCGCAGCTGTGGTAACTAGAGCAGAGATGGCAACCTGGATGCCGAAAAACTACTGACTTTGTGATTAGTAGATAGGTGGAGGGTGGCGCATCAGCATCAACATCAGTTGAGGGCTGCAACTTCACTTTTTAAAATGACAATATTCAGGCCGGACTACTGTTGTCAGTGATATAAGTATTTGAAATGAGCATGATTTCTTAATGTCTAGTGACATATCAGGGCCATTTTATGATTAATTGAAATACATTTCTTACATACGGTTCCTGTAAATAAGCACCCCTAGAGGGTGTTGTGATCTAAATGAAAGCCATCCAAGGTGTAAGTGAACTTAACACATATCACATTTATTTAACTGAAATCACATTAATAACACAAAATGATAGGCAAGCAGCACAGAAATCTCAAAACATGAATAACAAGAAATAAAAATACATACGCTGTGGAAAAAGAGTGCAATTAATCACTTTTTTTTTTTTTTGTCAATAGATGCCAAGGCCCCCATCTTGTGACAACAATGAGGTCACAAATGTCATCTTGGCAGCCAAGGATGGAATTCTGGATGGCTGGGATATTGTACGGCCCTCTCACAACATTTGGACAGACCTCAGTGAGCAACTCGGAGGTAGAATGTCAGCAAAAGCCTTGTACACTTTTGTGAAAATGAATCGCCACAATATTTGGGAAAAATTAGGGATAGCCAATAATGAAGCCCATGAGGAAAGGCAAACCTCAGATGTCGATTTGGATTCCACCGAAACAATTAGCTTTCTACTCACCATTCCTTTTCAGGAGTGGACAGAGAAATTACTTGATGAAACTGTGTATAAGAGCACAGAGGCACAATCCAGTGAGAGACAAACTATTTTGAAACCAGGCTCTTGGACTCATGTCCTAAATGAGAAGATATGGAATGCAATCAAATGTCCTTGCACACTCAGTTTCAAGAGAGCAAAGGTACATCCAAATAGTCCATCAAGGTGCCTTGTTATCACTGGACACTGTACTGAGTGTGCTGGAAAGTTGTCCATTCATGCAGAGAGCTTGCCTGCAGACAATGCACCAGTGGTTCTGCAATGTTCATTGGAGAATGTTAATAACAGCCTTCACAGTGGGAAATCAAAGCGCAATTTGTCCAATGAAGAAAGGTCAAAGGTATCAGAGGTGCTCTGGAAGGGCAAAGAACTTCCTCATGTGTGGCGAGCGACTAAAGCCAAGGAGATGATGGAAATGGGAGATCCTGAGCCAAGCCACCTTCCCAGCCTATCCACATTGCGAAAGGCCAAACAGGAGAGAGGGGACAAGGAATTGGGGCACAACGATCCTGTCCTTTCATTGCAACTAATGAAATACAGTGCCTCTCACTGTGGAAGCATTTTTGACATTGGCCTAGACAAGTTCTTCT
This sequence comes from Merluccius polli, assembly GCA_030340625.1. Taxonomy (NCBI): domain Eukaryota; kingdom Metazoa; phylum Chordata; class Actinopteri; order Gadiformes; family Merlucciidae; genus Merluccius; species Merluccius polli. Next base: position 426,117 of record JAOPHQ010006261.1, read on the forward strand.
GCCACTACTGGACTCCATCTCAGTTGGTGGTTTACAAGTCCCTTTCAAAGGCCTGTGGATCACGTGTAAGTTTTGATGCCACAGGTACAGTCGTGAAGAGACTAAGCAGACCAACAGGGAGATCAGGACACATCTTCCTTTACCAAGGTGTTCTGTCTGATGCGTCTGGGGTTCACATACCTGTTGTGCAGATGTTATCTGAGAGGCACAACATACCTGCCATAGCCAACTGGCTGAGTGAGTGGCACAGAGGAGGTGCTCCTGTCCCTAAAGAGGCTGTATGTGACTTCTCACTTGCTATCCTAGGGGCTCTTGTCAAAGCCTTCACACCTCACCCTGACTTAAAAAGTTACATAAATGAGTGTTTTGGGGTACTATTGGGAAATCCCTCATCAACATTACCTCCCTGTTTCCTCCGTGTAGATGTTGCACACTGCATTAAAATGATCACTCAATGGGAATGCCTGAGGAAGAAGGGAAGTCGGGTGAAGGACTTCTATGTCAGAGCCTTGGCACAGGTGCTGCAGTGTGTGTCAATTGATGATGCCAGGCAATTGATTCAGTCAATTACAGTGGTGGCCCTAAGTCAGTCGGAGGGAAACGATGACAGTGGAGAACCGGTCATCTCAGAGGTCTGCAAAGCCAATCTTAAAAAAAGAATTGCAGATGGCAAACACAACCCTGCCCTATGCTTAGCTGATGAGATGGCCAAAGAAACATCCATTAATTCCCTGGAAGATTGCAACACAGAAGCACAGTCTTGGGTTGCCAACATCTGTGGTGAGAGCAAAACACTTGCCTCACAAGGTGGTGACCGGGATAATCTACACTACCTTCCAGAGCTTCTCCCTCATGTGATTAGGTTGTGCTCATACCTGCCATTGTGGACTGGTGTGATGGTGCCACATTTCGAAGGCAGTGACCTAACTGCAAGCTCTGCTCATGTGGAAGCGGAATTCAAAAATTTGAAACGTGGCCTGTTTAAACATGACCACTTACCCATTCGCCTGGACCGTTTCGTAAGCAGACACCTGACTTACATTGAAGGGCAGATGAGGCTTTCTTCTGCAGCTGTCTCAGCTAACATCCTAAGAGCAGAGAGAAATGAAGATGACACATCCTCAATGAATCATGATGAAAGCGAGACAGAAGCCTACCCAAACATTGACGGACCCGTGGAAAATTGGAGAGGCCTGTCTGTACCACCAAAGAAGAGGAAGTCCTATCTAACTCCATGCCCAGAGTGGCTTCATGTTGACACGGCTCCTAAAAAAAATGAAACGCAAATTGGCCTCCTACAAAACGGCAATTTATCAAAGCCTATAAAGGTAGGCAAGGCACATGTGAGTCTAACCAATACATGTGCATTTGACTCCTTCTGTCAGTGTCTCTGCTGTGCATTCTGTGACAGTGCAGATTTCAGAGATTACATCCACGGCCATCAACAAAACACAAAAATATTCCAACTTGTTACTACCATTGTGGCAAAGGGAATGCAGTGTGATGCCTTCAAACAGAGGGCTGAACTCCTGCTAAACATTTTCAGCTCAAGCGAGCTGAGGTCAGGGGCAAGGCAGGTTAATGCAGCATGCAACATTGCTTACATAGTGACATCTCTGATGAGGCACACTCCTAGTCTGGTGACCGAGGTCCTGTGCTCCAACCAAGGCTGCCGTCGCAGTTCAGCACATCGCAGGGAAGTTCCTCTAGTACCTGTTGATGTGAACACACTTAAAAGAGAAGGCATCAAAGGGCTCCAGGCTGCACTTCTTGAAGGAGTGCAGCTGCAACCCTCAATGTGTTTACGGCCTCTGGTGACACCTGACACTTGCGGCACCGTGAAAACAGAGGATTCTGCCACATTTCCCCTGTTGTGTACTGGACTGGTTACACACACATACACCACTGGATCAGCATTGTTCATCGAAACGGCAGAGGAAACGGGCTATCCACTGAATGAGTTTCCAGTGAACATTACCTGCGGCAATGAGGAATTCATCCTGAGGGGAATTGTTGCTTTTCTGCCAGGGCCATACAGGGGCGCTCTAGGTCACTATGTGGCCTACTGTAGGAGGGCATTCTCTGTCTGGGAGAGATATGATGACCTCAGCAAAGGAGTTTCCACTGCTTCTGAAAAACACAAAATAAAACCACATGTTGTGTTTTACACAAAAACATAAATACACAGTGATACTTAACACAGTTAACACAGTGAGGGTTTATCTAAATCATAAAGTTTCTTGTTTTGAAAAAGTTGATTCAATTTCAGTAACAAGCAAAAACTTAAAGTGTAAAATGCATCCTAGGGTGTTTTTATGAATGTACCCAAGATATGATAATGATCCTGGACCATTATGACTTGTACTGTTCTGCATCTCCTGGTTTTGTTACTGTAGCTATCATTCAGTTCTGCCAATTCTCAATCTGCTTGTTCCTGACAGCTGGATTGTGTTGTTTGTAATGTGCGATTCTTGGAGTTTTATTAGTCACATTAATGTGATTAAGTTAATCAGTTTTATTAGTCATGTTAATGTGATTAAGTTAATCAGCTGTTGTTCTTGACAATGCATTTGTATCAAAATATTACACCTTTACATCACATCAATTCGATGCTATGGTTACATGTTCCATAAGTAAACTTGTCATTAAAATGTATTTTCCTACACAAAGCCTTTTCACATTTGATGTAAACCATAACCAAATTCAACAGAAATAATGAGAACAAGTAATTAACATACCTTACCATGTCACAACCACAAAGTTATCCATACAAAAACGATTTTTTTTTAATCTAATCTTGACAAATATTGAGAAAAATAGGCCTAGCTGACTTATACAATGGCAATTAATCTATACAGTTGAAGTTATGTTACACACAGAAGCCTACAGAAAGACAACCACTGATTATGCATGTCATGTAACTTAAGTTGTAGGGCAACAGTGTCTCTCATGCAGCTACCCTGAATTCGCTTAGTCAGATTAGTCACGTGCTGATCATCTGATTGACAGCTGACTTTACCATGTTGTAGCTTTATGTTACTGTATACTTTAGTACTACTGTACTGTGCGGCTTAATCTATTACTGTTGTAGTAATACACACGGAGGCAAGGCGGCGGTAAAAGTATGTCTTTACTTAAGCTTCAACATACAGCGACTGACACGTAATCAATCACCGAACCACAGATAGCAACATTGGCAGTGCAACATAATCGAGCACCGAGTGCTCGATCTAATATACCACATCATTCACTAGGTTAGCCTCGGATGGTCGGTATTCATAACAACTTTTTATATGATTATCTAAATGCCTTGGTTAATAATTAAATAGCCTATCCCTGGGGTAACGCCTACACTGCCTATAGTGGTGATAAACCTCTTAGGCTAGGCTACAATCAAATGCCAGCTCAATTCTCAGTATTAAGGCCTAAGCCTACACATTTGCTTCACGAATTTTAGGCTTATCGCCTCTAACATAATGCGGGGTAGCCTAGACCTTGTTTAAACTCAAGAATATAGGACAAATTACGAATATTTGACTCACCTTCAGGAAAAAGCCAGCCAACTGTCAGGTGGGCAAAGGGCGGAGATGCCTGCGAATCTCCTGAGTCCGACTATAATGGCAAGTTCATTCTGATGGCTGCAGCAGCGGATGCTGACGTCACGCAAAGCCACTGTAGTCGTGTAGCCAATAAAGCCTGATAAGGTGAAAACCGAAGTGGCACAAATATTTCTTTCAACGGCACAAATTAGCACATATGTAGCACAAACGATTGAGACTATTTTGGGAAGATTTGGACATTGATGGGGGGCTGGTGACGTCACGCGAGTAATAAACAAACCATAATAACGCAGAAAACATAGTAGCACAAATGTTTCTTTTGACGGCACAAATCAGCACAAACATAGCACAAACGATTGAGACCATTTTGGGAAGATTTGGACATTGATGGGGGGCTGAGTGACGTCACACGTGTAACCTATAAAGTGAAATAGCTTAAAAAACGTAGTTGCACAAATGTTTCTTTTAACGGCACAAATCAGCACAAACATAGCACAAACGATTGAGACTGTTTTGGGGAAAATTGGACAAGTATGGGGGGCTGAGTGACGTCACTGGCCAGAAAATGTAAAGTGTAATTGCTTAAAACCCTTAACAGCACAAATTCTATTTTTTACAGCACAAACCAGCACAAACGTAGCACAAACAAATAGCAGTGTTTTTAATAATTTTTGAACAACATGGGGGGCCAGCTTCACGCAGGTCACGGGCAGGCGCATCACATATGCAGACACCTGGGGCAACTTTTGTGTTGTGTTTATGACCAGTGTTGTCATGCCAAGAAAACCCTTCTGTGAATAGATCTTGTAATTCCTTGACAAATGGCCTTAACAGTGTTGGCATTTCAGGTTTAGAACCAAACCAAAGAGAATGTAGAATAGCATACTTTCCACGGATAGTAGATGGAAGTTCATTGACTGTGCAGATAATTGGCCAAATTGAGTAATTGGATGATTTAAAAACTGAAGCCCCATCAATATTAAATGAAAGTGAAATGTTGTCAAGGGTATCAACAAAGGTTTTAAGTTTTGAGGTGTACATACTTCCACTGTAAATGTCCCCCATGCCCATATTTGTTTTGTTGTCATTCAAAAACTTGTAGAAAGTAGTGTTTTTGAAGAGCTCCTTCAGTTGTTGGCGTAAGGGCATTACGAGAAAATAATACCCTTCATTTGTGTTTACTCTTTCATCAACATTTCCGTCACTGCAGCAAGGGGTAAACAATTTACCTATATATTGTGAGCAAATTTTACAGTAATGGTGAATTTCAAATTGTTTTGCCAAATTAAAGAAAGATTTGTCAAAGTAGTATTTACTTGTGGGGGCACATCCAGGTGCTACAATATTTAAAAAATCCAGCAAATCTTTTAAGCCACTGCCACTAATGTTGTACTTCAAGATGAAGGCCAGAATGAGGCACAGTAGCTGTCCACGGTTAATTGATGCACCAGAGTAGATCGACTGCTCTTGGATTTCAGGATTGTTGAAGATGTTCTGTGCAAAGAGATGCAGATAGACACAATGGATTGCATTTCGTAACTTATGGTTTTATTGTTGTAAGTTCATCACACAGAATAACATCTCCAATCACAAAAATACTAACTGTGAAACTCTGCTCATCGTCATCCATTTCAGCGGATTCTGTTTCATTTGTTCCATCCCCGGGTGTCAAGTCGGGCTGTGTTAAATTGAAAATGAGTGTCAGTGAAGTTCTGTGCATGTTCAGACCCAGACCCACGGTTCTCGAGTTATTATGCAAAAAATTTGTCTGACCAAACAAAATTACATGAGCAAGTCTCCTGGGTCTAGGTCTCAATCAAATATGTTATATTTGTAATTTTAGTAAAAGGTTGGACACACAATTAACATTAAATTTAAAAAGTAGGCTACTCAATCAGTGGACATCAATGCAGAATTCTGTCATAATCTCTTACAGCGGGGAAAATAAGTATTGAACACGTCAACATTTTTTTCAGTAAGTATACTTCCAGTGAGGCTATTCGCATGAAAATTTTTACCAGACATTAGTATTAACTTAGGTAATGCACACATATAAAAAAAAATCCAAACATTAATGTCCATTTGTGAGTAAAAAAGTGTGAGTAAAAAAGTGGAAAAAGTAAAAGTAGCCTACGCTGTATGCCACTCCATTCTCTCTATTTAAACTAGCTGTGTTTGTGTTTTGTGTGTGTACACACTTGATCATGGTCTGGTGGATTATCACAGGGGAATTCAGCTTCATATGTAGAGTCAATCTGGAAAAGCCAAATAGACCAATGAGGTTAGGATAGCCACAGCAAATAGGAAGTAGCTGTTTGTGGCAGCTTAAACTTAAATTACAATTGTACAGTTATATATATTTTTAAATCCATTCTCTTAATTAACTTTGTGTTATAGTGTGTACACACCATAGACTGGGTATTCATTTGATCATCAACTCCGTCATCAGATTCAGCTTCAAATGTAGGCCTTGAATCAATCTGGAAGCCAGTGGACAAATAGAGGTTGTAGAGAATTACTTGCGACAAAGCAAGGAGACGCTCTTATTCAAGTTTTTCTTACCTCCTCGGTCGAACCTGCTGGCCGTTCCTCTGCTCTCAATTGACCTCTGTACCATCTTGTAGTTTTTGGCACAGGTATAGAAAAATCGGACAAATATCGCGACATTTTGCAGTAAGACGACTATCAGACAACTAAACCCGCGAGCCTCTCACGCGCTGCAAATGCGTTTGTACACATGGCGGTATAGGCAAGGCAGCTTTATTTATATAGCGCATTTCATACACAATGGCAACTCAATGCGCTTTACATAAAACAAGAATTGAAATAAAATTTCAAAAAAAATAAAATTTAATAAATAAATAAAAACAACTACAGAAGAATAGAAAGAAATAAAATACTATAGGAGCAGCATAAAATCATGATTTAAAAGGACATAGTGCAATTAAAATTTACAATTCAAAGTGCTTTGAACAAGCTCAATCATAAGCACAGGAGAAGAGAAGTGTTTTTAACCTGGATTTAAAAATGTTCACAGTTGGGGATTTCAGGGGATTTCAGTTCAGCTGGTAGTTTGTTCCAGTGTTGTGCAGCATAACAGCTAAAAGCTGCTTCACCATGTTTAGTTTGAACTCTGGGTTTCACTATCTGACCTGAGTCAGTAGATCTCAGAGCCCTACTGGGTTTGTATTCTACTAAGATGTCACTCATGTATTCTGGACCTAAACCATTCAGTGATTTGTAGACCAGTAGCAGAACTTTAAAGTCTATTCTATAGCTGACTGGGAGCCAGTGTAAAGACTTTAGAACTGGAGTAATGTGCTCTGATCTCTTTGTTCTGGTTAAAACTCGAGCTGCAGCATTCTGAATGAGCTGCAGCTGTTTAATAGCCTAGAACTCTAGACACCCCCTAGCGGCAGCAAATTTATTTGGCAGCTAGTGTAGTCTAGCATAGCTCCGTCCGCTTTTTGGTGCTGGAAACACCAAGTGTGTCTTGTATGTCTGACCAATCACAGCGTGAGGGGCGGAGTCGAAAGCCGGGCTACCATGACGACAGAGTTGCGACGGTGGCGAACGGTTGTCTTTCGACTCGGCTTTGGCCGCGACTCTTCAAGACTTGTTGAAGTTAACATTTTATTTGAGAAAAGAACAACGAACGGCACTGAAGTCTTTCCTCGAAAATAAATATGTATTCGGAGTTTTGATTAATTACGTAGTCAGAGCCGTTGCTCTGACTACGTCACTGTAAAGGTCCAATGAGTGGGCGGAGACAGGTTTGAGCGGTTTTCAGTCCAGACGGTTTATTGTTCACACCTGAACAACAAACAAATCAAAAGTCCACGTAAATGGATTGTCCGTCTCCCCAAAAGGAGTCGCCAGGCTCTCTGCCTTTTGCTGTCGCGAGTGCTCCGCACTCCCCGTATCCCGTTCCCTACTGAAAGGCAGAGCAGACACATAAATACACACTTCCTGATTGGGCCTGAGTGCCTACAGGTGTGCACCCAGACCCAATCGCCCCAGCAGACCCGGTGCTCCATACTCCCCCCTGCAGGCCAGGCGCCGCCCCCCTCCACATACCCCCACCGCCCGACACAGGCCGGGGACCCATCCGGCCGCAGCCTACTCCCCCCCCCCCGGAACGGGAGAGGAAATCAGCTACGACCATCTGCGCCCCCGGTCTGTGGGTCACCCGGAAATGAAATGGCTGCAACGCGAGGTACCACCGGGTGATCCTCGCGTTGGCATCCTTCATCCGGTGGAGCCACTGGAGGGGGGCGTGGTCGGAGTAGAGGGTGAACTGGCGCCCCAGCAGGTAGTAGCGGAGGGCGCCGACCGCCCATCGAATGGCGAGACACTCCTTCTCGACGGTGCTGTACCGACCCTCCCGGTCCGATAGTTTGCGGCTCAGGTACAGCACCGGTCGGTCGGCCCCCCCCACCTGCTGGGTCAGGACCGCGCCCAACCCCCTATCCGACGCGTCTGCCTGCACGGAGAAAGGGAGAGCAAAATTAGGAGCACACAGGACGGCTTCCCCGCAGAGGGCTGTTTTAATAGCATCAAACGACACCTGACATGGCTCCGACCACTGGACCGTATCTGGGGCCCTCTTCCGGGTGAGGTCGGTCAAGGGGCTGGCCAGGTCGGAGAAGTTTGGGACAAACTGTCGATAGTACCCCGCCAGCCCCAGGAACCGCCTCACCTCCTTCTTGGTCCTGGGGCGAGGGGCGGCAGCGACCGCCTCGGTCTTACCGACCTGCGGCCGGACCTTCCCCCCCCCCAGGTGGAACCCCAGATACTGGATCTCCCTCCGCCCGATCACGCACTTCTTCGGGTTGGCCGTGAGCCCCGCCCGCCTCAGCGACTGAAGGACGGCCGCCACCCGCTGCATATGCTGCCCCCAGTCGTCTCCATAAACGACTATGTCATCGAGGTAGGCAGCAGCATATGCAGCGTGAGGCCGCAATACCCGGTCCATCAGCCGCTGGAACGTGGCTGGGGCCCCGAACAACCCGAACGGAAGTACCTTAAATTGGTACAGCCCGAGCGGAGTGGAGAACGCCGTTTTCTCTCGGGCTGCTGGAGACAACGGAATCTGCCAGTAGCCCTTCATGCAGTCCAGAGTCGTGTAATAGGTGGCCATGCCAAGCCGGTCCACAAGCTCGTCGATCCGAGGCATCGGGTAGGCGTCGAACTTGGACACCGCATTCACCCTGCGGTAATCCACACAGAACCGGACAGCCCCATCCGGCTTCCCCACAAGCACGACGGGGCTGCACCAGTCGCTGTGGGACTCCTCGACGACGCCCAACTCTATCATTGCTGCCAATTCACGCCGTATCACGTCTTGCTTGTGCACGGGTAGCCTGTAGGGGCGTGTCCGCACCGTTAACCCCGGTTGCGTCTCGATGTCGTGAGTTATTAACGGGGTGCGACCGGGCAGGGGCGAAAAGACGTCGGCGAACTGGAGCTGTAGCGAGACCACGTCCGCCGCCTGACTCTCCGACAGATCCTCTCCTCGACCGACCGGAGGGATGGGCCCCGGGGCAGGGACTTCCGGTCCAAGCTCCTCTCCCTCCGGTAGCGTTGTGGCGAACGCGACCGGGACCACATCATTCCACCTTTTCAGGAGGTTGATGTGGTAGATCTGTCGGGCATCGCCCCTGTCCGACCGCACTACCTCGTAATCCACGTCCCCGACTCGCCGTGTGACCACAAAGGGACCTTGCCACTTCGCGAGTAATTTGGTGGTAGAGGTGGGCAACAGAACAAGGACCTTGTCCCCTGGTGTGAGATCGCGTAATCTAGTCCCTCTGTCGTACAGGCGTTTCTGATTCTCCTGGGCTTGGCGCAAATGCTCACGTGATATTACCCCGAGTGAGTGGAGCTTTGCACGCAAGTCCATGACGTACTGGATTTCGTTTTTACTGTCGCTGGACCCCTCCTCCCAGTTTTCTTTAATAAGGTCCAGGACGCCCCTGGGCCTGCGCCCATAGAGCAACTCAAACGGGGAAAACCCTGTGGAAGCCTGGGGCACTTCCCGCACCGCAAACAACAGAGGGTCTAGCCATTGATGCCAATTTCGAGCATCCTCCAGTACAAACTTCCGGATCATGGACTTTAACGTCCGGTTAAACCTCTCACACAAGCCGTCTGTGGCTGGGTGATAGACGCTCGTGCGGATGGCCTTGACCTTCAACAACCCGTAAAGTTCCTTAATCGTGCGTGACATGAAATTGGTGCCCTGGTCAGTGAGAATCTCCTTTGGGATTCCCACCCGCGATATGACGTGAAACAACGCCTGCGCAACACTCCTCGCGGAGATATTGCGCAACGGAATTGCTTCTGGGTATCGGGTTGCGTAGTCGATCAGGACTAACACAAATCGATACCCTTGTGCGGAACGTTCTAATGGCCCGATAATGTCCATGCCCACGCGATCGAATGGGACCTCCACCAGGGGAAGGGGCCGCAAGGGCGCCCTGGGGATGGCCGGGGGATTCACCAACTGGCACTCGGGGCAGGAGGCGCACCAGCCGCGCACTTCCGCCCGAATCCCCGGCCAATAGAACCGAGCCATTATCCGGTTCAGTGTTTTATCGTACCCCAAATGGCCCGCCATTGGGTTGTAATGCGCCGCCTGAAAAACCATTTCCCGGCGGCTCCTGGGTACCAGCAACTGGGTAACAACCTCCTCACTCTGGGTGTCACGACTCACCCGATAAAGTCTGTCCCTAATCACCACAAAGTGTGGGTAAGTCAGCACTGCGTCTGGCTGTACCCGAAGACCATCAATAGAAATCACTTGGTCGAGGGCTGAGCGTAGAGTAGCGTCACGAGACTGCTCAAGGGGGAAATCGTCCACCGGTGGGAATGTCGCCGCTCGGCCCTCGGGTTGAGAACCTCCCGCCTCTTCCCCCGATCCCTGACCAGCGTCGGACACCCTCGCATCGGCGCAGAACACAGCGCATGACTTACATGTCCCTATCTGTCGTGTCCGTACCCCCGCACTCTCGCTAACCGCCCCCGGAAACCCAGCCCAATCTAACCCTAGAATCAGGGGGTACGTGAGGCCCGGACTAACCGCCGCCTTGACTCTATGCGTTTTCCCCCCATAATGAATTTCGATAGGGACCAAGGGATACGTGTGAACATCCCCGTGTATACACCGCACCGAAACGCTCGACGCCTCAACCAACGCCTCGGACCGCACCAGGCGCTGCTGGATCATAGTCTGCATACAGCCGGAATCCAACAGCGCCTGGTACGTACCCCGTTGTATCCTCACCGGGATACGGTACGCCTCGCCGGGACCGTAGGGAGGGGTCGGGGGACCGGCGACGCGGACAACCTGGCCGACATCCATCATTGGGCAGTCCCTCCGGATGTGTCCCGGCCGTCCGCACCGCCAACACCCCTCCCTTGCCGTCTGATCGCCCGCCTGCGGGAAGGGGGGGGAAGGCGATTCATGCGTCTGCTCCTGACTGGGCCCCCCCCTCCACCTCGCTCTAGGTAGCGGGGTGGGTTTGTAGCCCCGCAGGGCCGCCGCGCCGGTCCGCGGGCTCGGGGTTGGTACTGGTGGTCGTCTGTCCGTCGGAGGGGGGACCAGGTGGCCCTCCGCGATGTTGACCGCCGCCTGGAGGTTCTCGGGCCGGTGGTACCGGACCCAGGTGGACGTTCGGGCCGGCAACCCCTCAATGAATCTCTCGAGGGCCACCTGCTCCACGATTTCCTCCGGGTTATTCCTCTCGGGCCCCAGCCACCTCCTCGCCTGGTCCCGCAGCTGCTGCGCGTAGGTGAAAGGCCGATCGCCTTCTGCAAACGGGAGGGCCCGGAACCGGCGGCGATGTTCCTCTGGGGTCAGGCCTAGCCGGTCCCGGATGGCTCTCTCCACCGCCTCGTAGTCCCGCTGGGCCCCGGCCGGCAGACTGTGAGCCGCGAGCTGGGCCTCGCCCGTCAGGAGCGGCAGGAGGCGGTGAGCCCACTCTTGTCGTGGCCACCCGGAGAACTCGGCCACCCCCCGGAACGTCTCCAGGAAGGCCTCCGCGTCGTCGGCCTCCCCCATCTTGGGGACGTGGATGGGTCCCCCCGCTCCTGCCGCTCTGGGTCCGCGGCCGCGGTCGCCGGAGACGAGGAGCTCCTGCAGGACCGCCCTATCGGCGGTCAACGCCTGGCCCAGCTCCAGGAGCACCTCGTTCTGCGCCTGCTGAACCTGCCTTTCGGACATCTGCGCGAGATGTCCGAGTAACGCCGCCAAGGGTGCCTGTTCCATCTACCACACTCTCGCCTCACGTTGGGCGCCACTGTAAAGGTCCAATGAGTGGGCGGAGACAGGTTTGAGCGGTTTTCAGTCCAGACGGTTTATTGTTCACACCTGAACAACAAACAAATCAAAAGTCCACGTAAATGGATTGTCCGTCTCCCCAAAAGGAGTCGCCAGGCTCTCTGCCTTTTGCTGTCGCGAGTGCTCCGCACTCCCCGTATCCCGTTCCCTACTGAAAGGCAGAGCAGACACATAAATACACACTTCCTGATTGGGCCTGAGTGCCTACAGGTGTGCACCCAGACCCAATCGCCCCAGCAGACCCGGTGCTCCATACTCCCCCCTGCAGGCCAGGCGCCGCCCCCTCCACAGTCACCTTCTTCGTTGCTCTGATTGGTTGTAGCGCTATCCTATTGCGTGCAGAGGGAACTTGAAAGACAACCGTTTATCCCGCCCACACTGCCAATGGAGCTGCGCCAGACCTTACATCTTTCTGATGTAGGTCTGGCTTGCCAGGCTAGCTGTTTAATACTTTTTTGTGGGAGTCCAGTCAGAAGACCGTTACAGTAGTCGAGTCTACTGGAGATGAAGGCATGAATCAACTTCTCCTGGTCTGTTTGAGACATAAAACCCTTCACTCTGGATATGTTCTTAAGCTGATAGAAGGCTGTTTTGGTGATGGATTTGATATGACTGCTGAAGGTCAAATCTGAGTCTATCAGCACGCCAAGGTTTCTGACTTGGTCCCTAGTTTTTAGAGAGAGTGACTCGAGATGTTTACTGACGGCAATCCTCTTCTCTTTATTGCCAAAAACAATTACCTCAGTTTTGTCCTGATTTAATTGAAGGAAATTTTGGTTCATCCAATTTGTTACTTGCTCTAAACAGTGACACAATGACTGTATTGGACTGTAGTCATCTGAGGACAGTGCTATGTATATCTGCGTGTCATCTGCATAACTGTGATAGTCTACATTAGAGTTCTGCAGAACTTGACCCAAATGCAGCATATATAGACTGAACAGAAGGGGTCCAAGAACTGACCCCTGAGGAACTCCACATGTCATAGCCATTCGATTGGATTCATAACTTCCAATGGTCACAAAATAACTCCGCTCTTCCAAGTAGGACCTGAACCATTCTAGGACTGTTCCGCTGAGTCCTGCCCAAGTTTCCAACCTGTTCAACAATATACTGTGATCCACAGTGTCAAATGCAGCACTGAGATCCAACAGGACCAGAACTGACACCTTGCCTGAGTCAGTGTTTAAATTAACCTAATATCATTTAACACTCTAATAAGAGCTGTTTCTGTACTGTGGTGAGGTCGGAAGCCTGATTGAAATTTGTCAAAGAGGCCACTGGAAGTCAAGAAATTGCTGAGTTGATTAAAAACCACTTTCTCAACGATCTTGGCTATAAAAGGAAGATTTGAGATAGGTCTGTAGTTGGTTAACATGGAAGCATCCAGCGATCTCTTTTTCAAGAGTGGCTTAATGGCAGCTACTTTTAGGGATTTAGGAAACGTGCCCGATTGAAGTGAGCTATTTAGTATTTGTCGCAAATCTATTTGGACAGAGTTCACAATACTTTTAAAAAAGTCTGATGGCATTGTGTCAAGACAGCATGTTGATGGTTTTAGATGCTGAACTGTTTCCTCTATGGTTTTTTGGTCAACTGTATTAAATTCTGACATCGCAGTTGAGTTATTCCTGGGAGGTCTTAGGGATTGCGTTATTTTATTGTTTTGTTGATTTGTGTTAATATTTAACCTTATGGACTGGATTTTTTCACTGAAAAAGCAAGCAAATTCATTGCATTTTGCTGTGGAAAGGAGTTCTGGAGCTATCTGTTTAGGGGGGTTTGTCAGCTTATCAACCATAGCAAATAGAGTGCGAGTGTTGTTGATGTTCTTATTAATAATTTCAGAAAAGTGTCGCTGTCTAGCCTTGAGTAACTCATAGTTAAAATTAACATTAGAATAGATTTACGGAAAAATAAAGAAAATGACAAAATATGCATTATTTGACTTTCCCGATGAAGGGACTGTGGACATAGGCGAAATATCATGGGTGGCAGGGGAGGTAAATTTAAAAGATCCGTTTGTAACATATAAAGTAAATTGGCCCAAAAAAGGAAGGATTGTGTCATGTCCAGGACGGATTATATCAGTCAGTGGTAAGTAACACAAGTTTTTTTTTCTCCTTTCACTATTTTCTCCTTTCACTGTTTATTTAAAATATGTGCATACATATGGTAATATTTCAAATATCACGGTATACGCTTTCGTTTCAAAAACGTTGATTGTTAAGCTTCGCTAGCAAGCTAGAGACTCTAGCAGCCTAGATGTAAATGTTACGTTACTATGGAAACTCAGTGTGGGGGCGGCGCGGCGTGGATTTATAGAGAGAAACTTTATTTTGCCCAAAATAATACTAGTATTTTAAACACACATTATGTTTAACAATGTTGGCATTGTTTTCAGACAACAGAGAGGAGTTGGTTACCAAGAGGAGGCATTATCTCGATGGAGACAGCCCGGTGGAGAAAGGGAAGGGGAAGGAAATTGAAGAATGGTCGATATTCTTCAGACGACGACGACGTAGTATCGCTGGTAGGCAACTTTCTCTCTACAATCAAGGCTGTTAGTCTAGCGAAAGCTCTATAGTAACAGGGCCGTGGGAAGTGAGTTTTTCGCTACACTAGGCTACAAAATGTCGCAAAACGCAGATTGTTACTAGTAAACAAAGTAGGCCTAACCGTCCGCTATCGGACGCTACACTAGTAAGGTAGCTAACAAATGTTGCTGTGTTGCCTTGTGGATGAGTTAAATTAAAATCCAAATCCTCACATATGTAAGTTGTGTTGGCATGTATTGTTTCAGCATTTCGTTGAAAAACTAAACTTCATTATGATTTAAAGGATCCTCAGTTAAGCCAGTGTACAAGTAAGAAGAAGAAGAAGAAGAGAAAAAACACAGGTCTTGACATCTTAATGGAACTGGAAAAGCAAGGTATTGGTGCAGTGATGTACACATATTCACCGTATGGAAGTGCTTCCTGTTATTGATCAGTGTGCCTTCCACGGCCCACCTCCCCCCAACATTCTGAATCAATTGTATGCACCATATTGCTATATACACCATTTGAAAGCTTGGACTTTGAGGAATCCATATATGACAACCTTTTCCATGTACAATCTGTGTATAGTGCTTTACATTATCAGATTAATCTCACTATGTTTCAAATAAATTTGATAAAAAATGCCCTCCTCCCCCTCCTCCGCTTTTGGTGCTTCCTTACTTTCTAGCTGCAGTGCAATAAGTAGATGCAGCATATTGGGTACTGAAATATTCACAGGAATCCATAGAAATTGAATATTCATGTTGTTTTATCCAATATTAGTTGTGCAGATGTATAGTCCATCTTATACACACCCATTGAAGCAGCAAAGAAAATGCAAAATTAGAGACTTTTGTGTAATTATTCCATATTTTGTGTAGTCATTCTATATCAGAACCCCTGACATACAATCTAAACAGTCTAGTCAGTCAGGTTCACAAGACCTGGTGCTAGGGCTCACTTGTGTTTCTAAGTCATCTCAAGTGACCTAGAGGGCTGAAATGTGGTCAGTTCAGAGATGCTTGTTGTCCAGCAGAAATAAAAAACAATATTCTAGCCTCTGTAACTCTGTGCCAGTACTTCCCACAGCTATTCTGTTGTTCCCTAAGAAACTACAAGGTCTTAGCTTTTTAAAGAGGCCAAGCATTTGATGGTAGGCCGAACTGGGTGGGAACAGTGGCCTCTGAAGTAGGCACAGTGCAATTTCGGGGGGGAAAAGCCAGTCCCATATGAAGTTTTAACATCAGTGAATTATTGTATTGTGATGTAGCCTACTGTTGTCTGTCATATTGTACATCAGGGGTCGCCAACTGGCCTGCTTTGCCTTTGACTTACAGATATATATTTTTAAAAAAACTATCTGTCAACTTATTAAGCATATTAAGCAAGATTAGATTTGAGTATTCATCTCCGCCTGCATTGTCTACTAGCTCAGGCTCATCCCCCCTACTGACCTCTGTTGTACATTCTTGTCTTGATGTAACCCTTATCTCTATGTATATCTTCTGTTTGTTATAGGATCATGTCAGCTGAGCTCAATGGATGAAACCAGGAATGAAGTAAGATCCACTAATACAATAAACTGTCTGCGCTCAATTTTCTACCTACAATTAAAGTTTTTATTTCTTAACTCTATAGTATAGGGATAGATACAGCAATATATTCCTGTAATCTATCAGCTGTAAGCTTTGTACCCTTTAACTGGCTTCTGTATTTGCTCAGGTGTATGTGAGTTTCAGTTTTTTCTTTTTTAATGGAATTTTTATTTTCAGTGCCATAACCCATCCTGTGAGCAGTTGAGAGAGAACAACCACAGGCTGCAGAAAGAAAACGATTATCTCAAGGCAAAAATAGCAACATTGAAATGTAATGCTATTGTTGAAAATGTTTTTGTTTTTTTACACAATAAGGGTTTTTCTGTTTTACATGTTAGCTAAATGGCTATTATGAATTATTTGCTCAGTGCTGCCAGACGTTTTGCAGAAGATGGAGGAGTTTCTTAACTCAGCACCAAGACCAACACCAACACCAAGACCAGCACCAACACTATCGCCAGCACCAACAATAGGTCCACCACCAGCAACAGCAGACCCATCACCAGCACCAGGTCCATCACCAGAATCAGCAACAGAGGCCCTGGGCCACTCTGTAAGAATCTGTTTGACTTTGTTTGTAAAGGTTAAGTTACTTAGTTTCAGTTGCGTTGTTTTCTTAATGCATCAGCCGTACACTTGGTTAATCTAAATGCATATATCAGTTGATGTCCAGACACTGTACTTAATCATTTGCAAAGATGTAGTGAGACATTGAGACATGTACTAAGACATTTGCAATTTGATGAAATTAATGAGAAATCCAATTCTATTTTGAACAATTGCCAAGTGGTTTGGAGGTTTGTCCATGTTATTTTGAGAATGTAATTTCTGTTTTAAGAAATGAGCCAAAACAATGGAGAAAAACTGAAATCTTCAATGTAGACATTTAATTAGAGGGCGTGTCCAAACGTTTTACTGGTACTGTATGTCAGTGAGCGCGTTTACATGCACACTAAAAAAACGATTATTATCGGGTTTTTATAGTTACCTGGTTATTCAAGTGTTCATGTAAACGGAATAAACCGATATTCATTATCGGTTTACTGCCGTTATCTGTTTTTGAAAAACCCGTTTCGCACACCTAGGTTTCTGTCAATATTCTGATTTCTTCCAGACATGTATACACCTTAAACAGGTTTATTTCGGTTGTTTACATCTGCGCATGTGCGAAAAAACGAATGTTGATTGTTGACAACGCGCGAGCGACCAAAATCGTCACTTGAAGTCTTCAAAAAGTATGGCGGCAAACAAGAGCCACTTTTGGTCCGAGGAGGAGACAAAATTTATGTTGACGGAGATGGAAAGTCTTAACATTTTACATCTATTAGATGGCAGAAAGTACAGGAATAGCGAGACATTGAAGCGAATTTCTAAAAGGATGGCTGAGGAGGGTTACCTCAGGACCATCGAACAAATCAGATGTCGATGGAAGTCACTTCGGAAGAGTTACTACGATGCTAAAAAACAAAATGCGACTAGTGGATCAGACCGTGTAACATGTCAGTTTTTTACTGAGTTGGATCACCTGTTGGGCAGCAGACCCCTGTCTAACGCTGAAGAGAGTGGGGTAGACGTCGGCTTTGATGAGACTGCTGCTTTCGCCTCATCGCCAGGTAAGCATAACAATTAGCAGCGTAACGCTAGCATGCTTCATGTATATGTATTGAATTTTGATGCTATGTCAACACGATTTATAAACTAGTATCTTTGAGACACCAAGGATGACAAAGATTATGATATTGCCTGAAATTCCCCTGGTATTAATAATCTATCTATCTATCCATCCATCCATTCGTATGTTAACGTTAACGTTAGTGACCTTGCTGTCCCGTCATGTTTATCGGGCTTTTTCACCAAGCGGTTGTCTGAACTTTATATTCGTAGTGCCAAGTGACACTGTGGTGTCAGAGGATAGTCTGGATGTGGAAAGCCTACACGTGGATGAACTAGATTGGTCAACCCCCCAGCAACAAGGTATGTGTCAGTATTAAGAAATAATAGCTTCTGTGTGATGTGCTGATGGTGAATGGGATCTACATTTGTATGGTTACAGAGCTGTGAGTTCCCCGTCACCCATACTTTGAGACAGATATACCTGAAGTCATGTGACAACAATATCCAGTTAGCTAATAGGGTAATAAACCCAGTAGGAGACAGTAAATGGCTCCTCTATCTGCTCTCAAAATGACAGCACGTTAGACTTAACAGCCCCCCCCCCCCCACCCCATACACTTCCATACTCTACCTGACACTATATACTTATTCCCCATCACCACACACTGCACACTGCTTTCCATACATTGGACTCTACCCCCCCCCCCCTCCCCCTCTATCCCACCCCCCCTTACCCACATCATCTCTGCTACCACACAGCCCCTTGCCCACCTCCCTCTTTAGTCACCCTTGTTTGACCCACCTCCAGGAAGCTCTACTTCCCTTCATGCGCAGTCCTGCCAACCTTAACTAAATCGGTCATCACCACTACCCACCCCACTTACATTCACCTCCCCGCCTCCCTCACTCCATGCACTTTACCCTCTGTCCCATCTAACTCCTGCATTCCTGTCTCCCCTTCCACTGCCACATATCTTGTCCTTACCATTATCAATACCTGCACTTACTTAATGCGTTTTAACCCTGTCCTTTTTTTGTTCCAGGCACAACCACCAGACAGGTAAAGAGACCTAGGGTGACAAAGACAGGACAGCATCAGCATCAGGAATGGATGTCAAACCAGATGGCACAACAGCAGCAGCAGGAGCAGCGTATGATGGAGACCCTGATGGAGTCAAACGCAAGATCGACAGAACGGGCTGTCTCCCTCATGCTGGAAGGTCTTCAGAGGATGATGCCAATGCCCCCTCCTCCAATGTACAGCCCCCACTCTTTCCCCCACTCTTTCTTTTCTCCCCAGAATATTTCCCACCAAAGGCCACCACAAAACAGTGACCACCTAGATGACACAGACAATGTTGTCTACCAACATCTGTAGTTAGGTTTACACAAATGTATCAAGTTTTTTGTTATTGTTTCAGAATTTCTGTTTTAAACCTGTTTTAAACTAGCCTGGTCACCAGCCTCTCGTACTACATTTCATTTGTACAGAGAGTCTGGCCACTCACCATTGACAATTGTTAACTAACTGAAGGCGGGTGCTCTGTTGAAGTTTAAAACTATTGGATCTGCCCAGTGCCACTCCGAATCTGCCATAACCAATCGCTAACGTTTGGTCGTGACGTATGTCATGCGACAGAACCGACCGGAAACCACGTGACGTAGCCGCCCAGACCCCAGACCAACAACAACTATATCCGTGATACCTCATTGCAATGAACAGAGTAGAGTGTGAAGATGGATGTCAACGAGAGCTGCAGGTTTTGTACTTTGAATTTAAGAGTAAACGGAACAATTGGAAATGTCAGGCGAATGTACTACAACTCAAACTAGCGCACGACTTCAACGTCATCGTTCTCAGCCACTCCCTCTGTTCGCTGATTGGACAGGTAAAACTTTACCGGGAGAAAACCCGCGAATATGCCGAAAACCCAGACAGAGTACTGAAGGGAAATGAAAATTGAGCGGAAGTACGTCGGAGGGCGGAGCCAGGCTAGTTTTAAACTGCTATTTGAATGTTATTGTTAGTTATTGTTAGTTAATGTTGTTTATTTAGTTATTATATATCTATGTATCTATTTATTGCAGAACAAAAAATCAAATGTTTTTAGAACCAGTAACAATTTTTTAAATTAAAACAAGATTTTATTTAAATAAGTGATATTTTAGAACATACATCTATAGCTTATATAAATGATTTGAATGTAATATACAACACATTTAACTGTAGTGTAAGTAGGGCATTCACACTGTCTACGAAGTGGGAAATTGCTGGCCATGTACTCAGTAAGGGTTCGCCGAACAGCTTCATCTGTACTACGTGACGGAGGGTATGGCCGGCTGGCAGGCTGGGGTGTGCTTGTCTGCAGGGACGTGGCTTCTGCCATCCAAGTGGAATGGAGGATCTCTTCTTCTCGCTCGCAGAAGTTGTGCAGTGCACAGCAAGTAACCACCACAAGAGGTGTGAAAGTGTAATGGAAATCACTCCGCTTAAGAAGAACACGCCATCTTGCTTTCAGCCTCCCAAAGGCTATTTCAACAGATGTCCTCGCAGAACTAAGGTAGAAGTTGAAGGACTCTTCCTGAGGGGTGATGCCAGTAGTGTGGGGATACCCTTTCATCAGCCATTCCATCAGGGGATAGGCTGGGTCACCAAGTAGAAAAAAGTTGACTGGCATCCCTCCAATGTGTCTCACGTGCTGGAGAGAATGACAGAAACAGTATAGTGTGAGCAGTCCAAATTTGGACGTAACTATAGCTGTGATACAGTTAGTGGACCATACATACCTTAGGAAGAAGATGGGATTTTTTGAAGAGGTCTGAATGCCTGAGCACAGTAGCGTCATGGGCGCTTCCGGGGACTTTACAACTGGCACTCCAAAAGCTGTCAGACAAACACAACAATGTGACCTTAAAAGCAGTAGGCTTAATGTGTTTGAATGAGTTTATTTGGATGTATGCTGTATGTGGCAAAAATGTTTTAGAATTAATTTCTAATTAATCATTTCAAACTACTGCAACTTAAAATAAATAAAGTGTGAGGGTGGAGTAGGGTAATATGAGCTATAAATCCACAACGCCCTGGAGAACATAGGATGTCCAACCCTTTCTGTTGACAAAATCCCTATAACCATCACTGGGTGCCAGGACAGGGATGTGGGTCCCGTCAACACACCCAATGATCTGAGGGATGTGGTATCTGGCCTCAAATCTCTGGGCTATGACGAGGGCTTCTTCAAGGGATGGTACCTTTATCAGGAGGTGTGCTACCTGTGTCACCATGCCTTGACAAAACATGCGCACAAATTTCATGACCGTAGATTTGTGAACGCCGAACTGATTTGCGATTAATCTGTACTCTCCGCAGCTGCCAAGTCTGTATACCGCAATTGCGACTCTCATTTCAAGCGGAATGGCTGGACGTACTGCGACGTCATCGGGGGGCCGGGCTCATCACATCCTTCATCATGTCACACAGTTTCATGAAAGAACTCCTTGACATTCTGAAATTTTCTCTCCACTCCTGGTCAGAAAATTCCCTTAGGACTACCCTTTGCCACCAATCTCTGCTCCTGGCTCTCATTCAACAGGCTCGAGTCTTGGGTGGGAGTGGAGGAAGGCCGATAAAGTTGATCGAAGTTGCCTGACGTATAAACTCGTATCATCGTTGTCTGCTTATGTGCAGTGCCAGAAGTAAGGCAGTCGTTTTCTGAGCTATTATATTTAATAAAATCCACATTATGACGGTCCTGACCTGTACCGATGCTAACGACACCATCTTCACAGCAGTAGGCTAACAGCTGGTAGCATACACAGTCTAACCGCGTAAAGCTAACCACTGCGCGTGACAAAGTAGCCTAACGTCAGTAACAAATTAACAGAAAGTAACCAACATCCCGTTGACATTGTTGCTATTCTTGTTACGCCACGGCCCGCTACACGGTCCAACACCCACCTCTAGTGGCTGCTGGTCGTAACTGGTCCTCCTTCCCGCAACCCACCTGTGGGCAATTATTAATCTATGTTCACTACTTAAGCCAGGGATCCTCAATCAGCCGGCGCCAGTTCGTTGTTTCCCTAGCCTACTAGCAATTCTCAACCAGCCAGTCTGACTACTCGTCCCTCACCCCGCCTGCACGATCGACCTCCCGGTTCCAGACCCCCCGCCTGCCTGACTACCCGTCCCCTGTCTAGCCCTTGTCCACCTGATTGCCTGCCCCGTACCAGACCCCCCGCCTGCCTGACTACCCGTCCACTGTCTAGCCCTTGTCCATCTGATTGCCTGCCCCGTACCAGACCCCCGCTAGCCTGACTCCCCGAACGATCATCCAATAAATTCCTTTGCCTTTTACCCTGTCTCTGCCTCCCTGTGTCCAGCTTTTGGGTCCCAGTTTCTTGTACCGTAACAATTCTCCCTTATAGACTCATCATGCTATTGTTGTTGTTATATGATTGATTGAATGGACATTATTGTTTATTTGCTATTCTCCTTTATTTTCATTGTTTATTTTCGTTATTAAGACTATTGCTTGATTTGTCATTGGTGTTTAGCCTAGCCTAATTGCTATTATGTAGTATGGCCAACTTTTTTTATAGGCTGCATTGCTTTGAACAAACGCGTCTGCCAAATCCCACGAGTTTTGATGACAATTTTACGTCACGAACTTGAAGAAAAACCTGACAATTGACCAAATCATGTAAACCCGTTCGGTTTTGGATATCAGAATTCTTAAATGCATGTATACACCTTAAACGGTTTATTCCAGTTACCCGATTATTGCCAGTAATCAGTTTTTTAGTGTGCATGTAAACGCGCTCATTGAGGTAAGACACTAGTCTGCTGTATGTTGAAGTAGATTTGTGGTAATGTTATCTACTTGCATTAAAGGTCATTCCAAAAGGACTTGTGGAGCGCTGCTCCTTCCAAAGCCCCCAGAAGTTCATCAATGACCTACACGGGATGTATTCCAGAGAATATATGGCTAGCCGTTCAGTGACTGGCCAGTCATCCAGCACAGAAGGAAAACCTGGCCTAGCCAAACAGGACCTTTTTGAAATAACAAGTAGGTATATAGAATTGAGAAAAGTTTTTTTCTATTCTGATATCCTCTTTCTCATACTCATCTTTCATGTATGTGTTTGTGTGTGTGTGTGTGTGTATTCCCACAGATGCTGCAAAGTTGAAGTTTACTCACATTACTGATACCAACATAAAAGCATTCATACGACAAAAGCTGAACAATGCTGCCAAATTTCAGAAACAATAAATGATCAACTGTTTAAAGAATGTTAAACTTTTGTTCTCATTTTTTGTATTTTAGCAGTCTGTAGAAAACACTGTGTTAATGGTGGTTGTAAGCTTAATTTGTGTAGTGAATTATTGTTAGGCCTACGCTTTGGTTAAAAATGGGGGGGTCCGCCCTTTATTACGACAGCCCGTTATTACGACAACCCTCCATTACGACATCCCGTCATTACGACATGCCTCTATTTAGACATGCCCCTAATCCGATCTTTTTTGGTACCGCTATTACGACAATTAGGCCTACTTTTCATAGAAAGTGCAATAGAATAATAATAATAGTTATTAATATAGAATAAATGTAGGCCTACCTCTATCATCCCGCCCGCATCCGATCTTTTTTGGTACCGCTATTACGACAATTAGGCCTACTTTTCATAGAAAGTGCAATAGAATAATAATAATAGTTATTAATATAGAATAAATGTAGGCCTACCTCTATCATCCCGCCCGCACCCGCAATGAGCTTCCATTTGCATCGCGAGTGTAGACCTCTACTCCAAACAATGTTTTTCCCAATAATTGATATCGGCACACATTTCAGTCAAAAACTAGGTGATTTTGAACCGGCCATGTGAATAAATGTTAGGCCTACACATTATGTAAAAGACAGGGAGCTCTCCTCATTTTTATTCAGCTCTCAGGGGGAAAAGGTTGAAACTCCATGCATCAAACAAACTCTGTGCGTGCAGGCCAGCAGTCTACTTAAAAATATATAAGAAGAAGCACGAATAAAGCTCTAGGACCTGAAATTTGGACTTGTTCGTTAGAAATCAATTTAATTTGAATTATGGACTGCCTTTGAATGAAGTTTAATCAGACTTTAAGTTGATAGAACAAAGTTTCAAGGTGTAGGCCTACCTTTTTTGCGTTGTGGAAGCCTAATTTAAGAACGGCGAAATAATATTTTTTGAAAAGGATACTCTGATTTTGTTATGAAGATTGTTGCTTTTGGATTTGATATGGATAGGCTAATCCTACATTAATTAATCGATGGCCAATTGCGCAAAGGCATAAGCTGCGTGTATGCTAAGTCCAGAACATATGGGTATAATCACATTAATTAATTAATTTAAAGTACAATGATAATGACAAATATTAATGGCCTCATGTCGGAATGGCAGGACGTTTGAAAAAAAGTAAAGTGCCGCTACTCAGACAATGGGGGAAAAAAATAGTCGCTTGGGAAATAATATTAATGCCGCCACTCCGACCACTAGACGTCAATGTCTAAGTAGCGGCATGTCGGAATAGCGGCATGTAACCAAAAATGGGCACAACAAAAAGTGATACAGCTGAAAATATCCATTAGGTAAAGTAGTTAAAACAACAACAAAATATTGCATAGTGCAGTTATTGTAATGCCATATATAGTACTATAGTATCGTAATTGTAGTATTCTATAGCAAGAGATTGTAGTTTATGTAGTAAACTGTAGTATGTGATATACTGTAGTAATAAAACTGCAGTTTTCGGTAGTATACTATAGTTTACTGTAGTAGTATATATGTGGTATACTATAATAATAAAACTTCAGTTTTTGGTAGTATACTATAGTTTACTGTAGTAAAACTACTATAGTAAGGTTCAAAAACACTACAATATTTACTATAGTATATATAGGGTATACTATAGTTTATTTACTATAGTCGCTGCGTCAGCTGCGTCAGCTGACGCAGCGACCGGGGTTCATATGTTGCCTGTCCATCATCATGCCTTTTACCCCCATCTAGATTACCAAACTGGATAATTCCATAACATTAATGAATAAGTATTCCATATGACATAAGAAACATAACTTATTAAACTACACATAAATGTACTTCACTTGGGAATCGAACCCAGCACGCAGAATCTCAAGACCGACGCGCTACCGCCACTCTACCGCAAACAGGTGTTTTCTTTTACCTGCAAGTTGATAATTTGCAACTTGACAGT
The DNA here is from genome assembly GCA_030340625.1 of Merluccius polli. Classification (NCBI taxonomy): domain Eukaryota; kingdom Metazoa; phylum Chordata; class Actinopteri; order Gadiformes; family Merlucciidae; genus Merluccius; species Merluccius polli. The sequence continues at coordinate 451,007 of JAOPHQ010006261.1, forward strand.
TTGTGTTGGCAAAAAGTTGGGAAACACCACGAACATATTTAGCAGTGTATTTAGGGCAGCAGCTACAACATTGCGTAGCGCAAGGCACCTTCTTGCTTATATTTTCGGCATCACCAACTGTATGCAAATATGTACCCGTGGCAACAAATCGCAGTGAAACACAGACACACTGCGCACGGCTTCTTTTTGTAGCATTGCCTACATAAGGTCCAACAAGGACGATCAAATAGCGAATACCCTCTGATGAGAACCTGTATCTCTCATACAGAATATCCTCTGATGAGAACCTGTATCTCTCATAAAGAATATCCTCAGGCAATGCCAAGGGATCGGATCTGTCCCGAAAGCGGCGTTCAGCTTTAAGAAGCCGATCTAATCGGAAAGTCTCAGCTGAAAACCTCCTCCCGACCAGGTTTGGTTACCATGGTGATATAGCGACGCTAAAAGAGAGCGACTTTCGTAGGACAGCTAACCCAGGCTTTGAGCGCAACATACCTTGCTAACCCACAAATCGAGCTTCGTAGTATACCCCCCTGTACCGTATTAGCTGACTGGTGTAAGAGTATATAAACAAATGATCCATTTGAGATTCAAAATGGCTTATTTTACCGGAAGCAGTTCCCGTGTACCGCCGCCATCATAAATGGAGTCGGGCCGTGTATGTATTTCAGATGATTATAGCCAGTAAGTAACAAAGTCAAACCTAATCTCACTGTTGTGTACAACGGGTGTGTTGACAAAGCATATTTCTTACCTCTGATACGATCAACGGGGAAGAGCAGATCCGCGAAGGGGGTTTTTACATGACCCACCTGGCCAAACAACAAAATCACGCGAGTGACCAATAGGAGTCCTCTTGTATCCGCCGTCCAATCAGACGAGGGATATCTGTAGGGTTTGCCTGACAACAGCCCGAGAAAATTCGCGGCCAGTTAAACTGACCAATATGAATCCTCTTGTATCAACTGTCAATAGACGACGTCATCAACCGTCATTAGATCACGCGCACGTGCGCGAGATAGCCCCCCCAGGCTGAGGCAGACAGAGACGTTGAGAAAAAGAGCGATTTTCTGCCTCTGCACTAGTCTCACATTTGGGCTTATTCTGACAAAACGGTAGCTCCTATCAGAAAAAAAACCAGACCATCATCACTGTAAGGACTTCCTGAACGATTTGGTCTTTCTACAGTGTTTCTACAGTAAATATTTTGGAGACACTTGCAAGTTTAAAACAGGGGTCCGTTCTGCTTCTCTCAGAAAATATTTGTATTGGAGTCGATGAGGAGCAGAGACAGACTGGCCGCACTTAGAGGCTGCTAATTCAAATTCTGTAAGTCTCTGTGATTTTTTTGAGCACATTGTGAGAGACAGAACAAGTATGTCTACAAATTTGGAAAAAATCATGCATGTAGAGTGTAAATTGTGGCCAGGAGCAGCGTGGGAAGAGAAAAAAATCTGGATTTATTTTGAGCTCTCTCCCACTCTAACCGATGATTTCATGCACTCTGACACAAACATTCCTCGCAATACACACCCATTATAATCTCATAATTTCTCCAAAAATGATCATGGTCATTGATCAGTGATTGATTAAAAACTATATGACCTATCAAAACGTGGAATAATACACCAAATACACAAGACTTGTGTCTACTGTTTAAAGGTTAAATTGAGTTTCTAGGTGAAATTATGCTGGAGCAGCAGACAGCAGTAGGCAGTACGAAAAGTCTTCGTTTTTTACCTCCTCCCATTCATTCTCTATGGGAAATTTTTCGCAGTTTTTTGCGACTTACGTCAAAAAAAAGAAAAGTAATAGCACACCGATCCCGATGAAGACGCACATTTTGATATATACCGTATTGGTCAGAATATAAGACGACCCTGATTATAAGACGACCCCCCCTTTTTCAAGACTCATTTTTGGAAAAAGAGTTTTTGAAGACCAAATCTTGTTTTTATCAAGAAAAAAAAGTGTTTTCCATCTTTTAAATAAAATCATGTTTTCATTATATTTTAGATGAAATTGTCACATTTAAATACAATTAAATGAAAATAAACTGTAGTATATTGGTATTTCTAATACCAATTAGGCTATCCATCTCATAGTGACAAAACAACTACCGTATTTTCCGCACTGGATTATAAGGCGCACTGTCAATGAATGGTCTATTTTCGAACTTTTTTCATATATAAAGCGCACCGGACTATAAGGCGCATTAAGCGAAACAAAACAGTCAGATAAGTCAGTCAGTCAAACTTTATTAAACACGTTCACAATAACTCTTAACATTGTTCAAATGTTAATGAGCGTATTCACAATAACTCCCAACCTTGTTCAGTTGTAACACGTAAAAAAAAACACAGTCTGATATCGCTAAATCAAACGTTAGCGTATTCAGTTTGAAGTCCGCGACGTAAGCGTGTCTCTTGACAGGTGCCATTTTGGGGTCTTTATACACACACACTGTAATATTATGGTGAAGCACGTATTACTCCGCGACGCTCCTGACTACGGCAGCCATAACAACCAGAATTAATCCATATATAAAGCGCTCCGGATTATAAGGCACACTGTCGTTTTTTGAGAAAATTAAAGGCTTTTAAGTGCACCTTATAGTGGCGGAAAATACGGTATGTAACCTAGCAAAATTTAAATAACTGCATTAACCATCGAAGTGAAGTCTAATTGTAGAACAGTGCCACCTGTTGTTGTGAATGTATATTGACATTTAAAAGTCTAGACCCCGAATGTAAGACGAGCCCACTTTTTCAGACGTATTTCCAGGAAAAATACTCCGTCTTATATTCGGACCAATACGGTAATTTGTCCTCCATGTTTGACTAGTTGCGAATCGGAAATGTGTCTGGAAGAGGAATAAAGATAAGAAAAAAGCCACAGTATAACAATAGTGCTCGGTGCAATTGCCCCGTGGCCCTAAAAAATATATAGATAATTGAAAATAAATATATTATACATTCTGTTCAGTAAATAAAGTACTATGGCTTGTTATTATTTCAACAATAGTGTTGCTTTGTGTAATGTTTTCCATTGATGTTTTGTGTTAATTTGTGTTTGCTAAATAAACACACAGGAGCATTAAGCAGCGTTGCAGACTCTTTCTTTCCACTGTTTCCCACTTCTAGCATTAATTTATGTGTATAAAGGGGGGCGCTGGCACTCTTTGCTCAGTCACTGCATGTGTATTGATCTATTTGTAACCGTTTGCATATGCGGTGGTCCATGAAAGGTCTTGATGACAATAGTGGTACACCTAAAGTCAAAGGTTGGGAACCATGGGTTTAGAAGATACTTTCAAATGAAAAAGCTTCTTGGTTGGTATTTCACGCAAACCTTGAACTACAACATGGTTCACCAATCCACAGTCACCTATAAAAAGATAATGCGTGACGACAGGAAAAAATACATTAAAATCAATATTTTTGTGCTTATTTGAATACTCCACTGGCAGTGTGGACAGAGGCATAGCGCCATAAAACCCTTTCTCGTGTCCTTTCTGGGCTTAGTGTCAGTGTCTGATTGAGAGAAACTAAACATAAATAAATAATTTATACGTGCCCAGCTCACCTTTCATTACTACGTGCGTGCGTCTGTCACTCGATTTAATAACCATCTCAATGGGGTTTAAATACAGATTAGTCACCTGGTGTGGCTTACAGGTGTCATTCTTGACAACTGACACTTGGTGGATTTCTCTTTTGGTGTGGTTATGTTGAGATTAAGGGCACATTAGTTAAGTGCCTTTTAGTGGGTTAGGGCTAAGGTTAGGATTAAGGTTAGGGTAAGGGTTAGGGTTAGGTCTTCTAGTCGTCTCGTTATTCAAAGTGTGACAACTGCCTGGTGCAGTGCTTTTAGTAGTTAGTGTGTGTGTGTGTGTGTATATATATATATATATATATATATTAGTGGTGGGCCGTTATCGGCGTTAACGCGCTGCGATAACGCGAGACTCTTATCGCGCGTTAAAAAAATTATCGCCGTTAATCTATTCTCAAAGTTGAGTTGGGAGCTGGGTCTATACCGGATTTCCACCAAGGAAGGTAAGCGCCGCGGTACGGCTGCGCTGCGGAACGGCTACGTCCTCTGCCCGGCGACCCCCCCCCCCCCCCCCCCCCCGTTGGTCGTAGCGACAGCGGGCAGTGGCGCCTTAATGCACAGGCTTACCTGAGCTTCAGCCCGGGGCCTCGGCCAATCAGGGACCTCTTAAAAAATATATATTTTAAAAAAAGATGATAAACGTCCGTATTCGCGGTGTCATTACTGCCCCCCCCCAACAATATATATATACATATATATATATATTAGTGGTGGGCATAGATTAATTTATTTAATCTAGATTAATCTCACTGTAAATCGAGCGGACAATTGGTATTAATCTAGATTAAAATGGCTAATTTGAATTCTGCCGAGGCATTCATAATATGTGTGTGCTACCTAAATAATGACTAAAAGTAAGTCTTTGAGAATGGGTTTCTCAAGCCAGGTGGCGCATTAGACCAGGGGCTCATCTCCTGTTTCCAAAATGCATCACAAACTGCTTGACAAAGCTGTTCTACTATGATAATTGGAGATGAAAATAAATAATGTTCAATAAGATGTACTTGTGTTTACTAACTATTCAGTTAAACATGAATTTTGAACTGTAGGCCTACATAAGTGGTCATGATGAACTGTTTACAGTCAGTAGCTTTGTGTCAATCAGTCCATGCACTATTTCTCCTTCTTCCACCAGTCACTCAGGCAGACCAGCTTGTTAACATTTTCTGGTGACAAACTAGATCTCCTCTTCTGCACAATATGGCCTGCTAAAGAAAAAAGTTTCTCGAATGGGACAGTTGTGGCAGGAGTCCCCAAGTATTTACGGGCAATGTGGGCCACGGTGAAAATCCACCGGGGACGTAGCGCCGCGGTCACCGCTGCTGATCGCTGCCACTCTAATCAATGAAAGCATCTCCACGGGGTGCGCCGCGGAACGTCTCAGCAGTGTCCCAGGAGCGCCGCAGCGCTATCATTCCGTAGCACTTCTATTTTTGACGCAAGCCGTTGCTGAACCGCGTCAATTTCAACAGAGCAGATCGACCGGGCAGGAAGTGAAATAGTAAAAGCCATAGAGCATCCGTCAATTTTCAAAATAAAAACACCCTCCCGATCGAACACGGCCACAAATCGTTGTCGTTTATAACTGACTTTGTCTATAGGCTACAGCACAACACATTAGGACATAATAACAATAAACAACACTAAACACAATTAAACCAGACAAAAAAGTAAACATTTACTATATAGCCTACCAACTCATGGTAGAAGCACACAGATCTAGGAAAAATGACCAAATCAACAGCAAATCAACTTCTGACAGACAAAGCAACTGCAAGTCAACTTCGGAAAGGCAAAGTAACCTTTTATTTGTTTGTTCTATTTTGACGTCCACAAATTATCGCGTGGTCTCCTGATTCTCGCGTGGTCTTGTAGTTCTCGCTTGATCCCGCGAATCCAGCCGCCTCGCAGCGCTACACGCCCGGTGGGGATTGATGCCGGGCAGAGGACGCACGTCCCGGTGGAAATCCGGTATAGACCCAGCTCCCAACCCAACTTTGAGAATAGATTAACGGCGATACTTTTTTTTACCGCCCGATAAGAGTCTCGCGTTAATGCAGCACGTTATCGGCCCACCACTAATATATATATATATATATATGTATATATATATGCGTGTGTGTGTGTATATGCGTAGTTGTTGCCATTATGTTTTCCCAGCTGTTTAGCTGCTGGTAAAGAGGACGATCACGCAGCTTGAGAGTTAGACCACATCAGAGAGCGTTTGGGCACAGACATTCACAAGCTGCGTGAGTGCATGTTCATGTTTATTTTCATGTGCTGGCTTTGTTGTGTGTGTGTGTGTGTGTGAGTTAGACAGCTTCCCAATTAGGCGGTGGGCCGAGCCTCGATATTGTGAATGTCGTAAATTCCCATCGGGTGTGTACGATCTTTTTTGCTTATCACATTTATAAAAATCCCCTAACCACTACGGACATTGTTTCCAACTTTGTTTCGCGCACATTTGATGAAAAAATAATTTTAAATGCTCCCTATTTTAAACAGGCAAATTCACTAGACTACTACAGAAATCTGCTGCGTTCCCTTGACAACAGGAAGTAAACAACGTGGGATGGCACTTGTCTACCGCTCTCGGAACTGTTTGTGTGTGTTAATTTCATTGTCATTGTCTGTCATCGTGCAAAGATGTGGTGGCCACTATTTATAATTTGAATTTTGTCCCCACCACTTTTAAAAATGTGAAACCCAATTGCGACCGAAAAAATCCCCACATACTCAACCGCAGCCCGTTCTCATCCCAACTACAGCGTCCGCTCGCACAGCAGAGTCTACAGCGTCCATTCACTCCAATAATAACCCGGTCACGGTGATAGATTACGCTAACCCTAACCATAACCCTAACCATAACCCTAACCATAACCATAACCCTAACCATAACCCTTTTTGGAGTGAATTGTTTCACAGTAGACTGCGGACGCTGTAGACTCTGCTCTGCGAGCGGACGCTGTACTCTGCTCGTCTCTTACCAACGCGAACGGGTTTATGAGAACCCAGATCGTTTCACACAGACGCGGGAGGGTACCTTTTGCGTCAATATCAGACGTCTAGGAGCGTGATGACAAATCGTCGGTATATTACGAGTTGGGATGAGAACGGGTCTGCGGCTGAGTCCGCTGCCGGGTCCGCGGGTCCGGTGCTGGGTCCGCGGCTGGCGGGTCCGGTGCTCCCGTTGACAATCCCCCCCCCCGTTGACAATCGCGCCGAATGTAGAGCATATTGTAATGCAGCGTTGAATGGATGAATAGCTTACATAAGGGTCCCCAGCACTTTTCAAACCACACTCAAGCTTATGGTTATTGTCCCCACCACTTCTAAAACCAAACTGACGCCACTGACAAAGAGCATATTGCTAGAGCACTTAAGAGGAGAGAAAAAGACAGTGAAGGTTTGTATTAAAATGCTTATTCTCTATGAGGATCTGGTTTCTGCAAGTAGGCTAGAACAAGACAGTAATAAACTGCCAGTCATAATCATGTACCCCTGCAGTCAATACCCTGGTGTGTAGCAGGCCTTTTTAGGGTCAGCCTATGTGTCAAATGTTTGTCATTAAGTATCACAATGGGTTTTCCTGGAATAAAGCAAGATAATCAGCATTTTCATCCGTTTTAACTTTATTCAGAGAAAGTACAAATTAGAGTTCAGCAGACATACTCTTCGTTGACACTTCCCTCTCCACAGTCAGCTTGTGGTCAAGGGGCTCTCAATGGTGAAGGCTGACAGCATAGGTGTTGGGAAATGAGATGCACAGATTCAACATAATAATATAATAAAAGAAATACAAGATAGTTGTTGATCAAAACAATAAACAGCAAATCCGACTGTAAAGATTCTTATTGATTTAGAACATCTTGTTCATTTGGATTTGCAGACTGGATACAAGTTTAATATCATTTTTTAAATATCATTACAAGGACTAAAGGATACAATGTTTTTTTCTGTGACATGCATATGGTTACAAAGAGGCAATGCAATTGTGTCTTTCTCAACCAATTTGTGTATAAATTGTGGGGGGGGGGGGGCAGGATAAAAAGTGCATATGAGCTGCATTAAGATGGGATGTATGATGTGAAGGTGATGCATGAAATACAAGCCATCACCAACTACAGATCAGCTTCACTCTTTTGTGATGATGACCACAGGCAGTCAGGATAGGAAACAAGATCTCCAGCACCACCTTGCTATTCACACTTCTAACCCATGACTGTGTAGCTACACACAGCTACAACCACAACATCAAATTTGCTGATGACACAACTGTGGTGGGTTTGATGAGCAGAGAAAATGAAGACCTGTACAGAAAGGAAGTGACTCAGCTCAGCAACTGAAGCATTCTGAACCAACAATTTCACTGCATTCTTTACACCAGTAACCATATGCATGTGACAAATAAAAAATCATTGTATCCTTGTGTGCATGTGTGTGTGGGCGGTATCCCTGAGGATGGGGGCAGTTACAATGTGTATTGGGGGGGGCGGGGGGGGGGATTTTGTTGAAGGCAGGGCTGGAGTGGCAGTTTGCTGCATGCAAGAAGTGTATGTATGGGTTGGAGTGGCTTGCTGAGGAGAGGCAGTGGGCATCATACAGTGACCTGTATGATGTCAAAGATGTCAACCAGGCAAGGTGGCAAATGTTTAAGACTAAAAAATGTCTTGAGCGAAGCCTTCCCCCTAATCAGGATTCACTTCAGCAGCACATTCAGCGTGCCAACTACCAAGCTGCTATACACAGGTACTTGACCTAGAAACAAAAAAAGGAAATGTTAGATAAATTTCAACCAAGTCATTATCCTCCTTGGTATAAGAAAAAAACCTTCACACACATGACGCTTATGGCAAAACACACAAACAAGTTAAATCCTAAACCCAGACATATATTATACAATTGATCGAATCTAATACACAATGCTAAAGATAAACCAGCCATACTTGTTGTAATGACACAATATGGCCTAATCTTTTCACTCTTAAACTTAATACAGACGAAGTCTGCAAAAGCTACCCGAGATACCCCCACCTGTACAGCATGGATGGAGGATGGAGGGTGAATGCCTCATCATCAACTGGATGACACTGCCCCCAGCACCAAAAACTGTTTTAGAACTGGTTCACTGCCAATGCAAAGCCCTTCAATGTGTGGGTGGTAACTGCTCCTGCAAAAAACATAATCTACCTTGTACAGACCTATGTCTTTGTGTAAGCTGTTGCAATTGTGGCTAGTTTTTAGCTAATGTAAAGCAAACACAATACAGTATTTTTGTGAAAAGGTATGTGTCTTGCTGCATTAATATGTTACAAACATAAAGAACAATATTCATATGTCGAAGAGTCACTGTAAATTAAAACAAATCTTACCTGGTTTCACGAAGATATGCACACAACTATCCCTCCAGCTGGATTTTAACTTCCTGGTTTTGAAGTGACGACAGTTAAACGAAGAACGTGATTGGTTGTCTTAGTTCAACAACGTCACATCACAGGCTTTGATTGGAGCTAAACCAAAGCTCAACCCACCATAATTATGTGATCGTTTTCCTTAAATTATACATTAATGTGCAAAAATTCACGTTGGAAACAATCGGTAATGTGTTCGCGAATAATTTATACGGTCGATTTTTAAAAATGAGCTACACAGCTTGTGGGAATATATAAACTCAAAAACGAAGGGAGATAGGGAGACTCGGCCCACCGCCTAAATGTGTAAAAACAAAATGTGTCAAGATGCATTTTGTTACATTAGAACAGTATAAAGTGGATATGCTTTATTCTGTAATATCTTAATTAGTGTTGGGCATAGATTAATTTCTTTAATCTAGATTAATCTAACTGTAATCTTGGAACTAATCTAGATTAATCTAGATTAAAATGGCTCATTTGAATTCTGTCGAAGGCATTCATAATATGTGTGTGGGGGGAAGCGATTGTTGACCGGAGGGGGAGAGGTGCGCGATTGTTGACGGGGGGGGGGGGAGGGGGGGGGGGGGTCTGTGTGAAACGATCTGGGTTCTCATAAACCCGTTCACGGTGGTAAGAGACGAGCAGAGTCTACAGTGTCCATTCACTCCAATAATAACCCGGTCACGGTGATAGATTACCCTAACCCTAACCCTAACTCTAACCCTAACCCTTTTTGGAGTGAATTGTTTCACAGTAGACTGCGGACTCTGCTCTGCGAGCGGACACTGTAGACTCTGCTCGTCTCTTACCAACGCAAACGGGTTTATGAGAACCCCCAGATCGTTTCACACAGACGCGGGAGGGTACCTTTTGCGTCAGTATCAGACGTCTAGGGGCGTGACAAATCGTCGGTATATTACGAGTTGGGATGAGAACGTGTTGTGCATTAAGGCACCACTGCCCAGACCTACGACTGACGGGGGGGGGGGGGGGGGGGGTCCAGTCGCCGGGCAGAGGACGCAGCCGTTCTGCGGCGCTTACCTTCCTTGGTGGAAATCCGGTATAGACCCAGCTCCCAACCCAACTTTGAGAATAGATTAACGGCGATAATTGTTTTATCGCACGATAAGAGTCTCGCGTTATCGCAGCGCGTTAACGCCGATAACGGCCCACCACTAATCTTAATACATTAATACTCTGTTGCTGATACAGCGTACTGTGGTGGAATCAGCTCCGCAGGACTAATACTAGTCTCCATAACAACATGGCACCATGAAGTAGGCAGCAGTAGTGTGTAGCTGTGGCCTGGTAAGGGGCCCCATGGCAGGGGAAGCCCGCTGATTCTGGGTCTATCGGCCAAACACGAATATATGTTCTACTCAGCACTTCAATTCAAATTGACAACCGATTTCCAATGATCCCAGTGAGTTATAAAGAAGGACTTGCCTTGAATTGACTGATCAATTCATTCAGCCATTGATCGCTGCAGTCGCTAAAAAAACCCATATTGTATTTCGCTTACACATTCCCATTCTATAAATCACATTAACGTTCCTTCGGGTGCCAATTACTAAACCCTTTATGGAGGTCTCATGACAGGTCGTCAATTCATTCAGCACACAAAACACAGTATTGAGCAAATAAACACGCATGCATGCTCACACACACAGGGAGACAAAAACAACCGGTCTTTAATGCACTTGAGTGGATCCATAGCAAGATATCAGTTATTACTCAACACCCTTCAGTGCAATCATGGCAACACACCAGTTGCCAGCAAGCACACTGCAGACATGGGGACTCGAGTCTGAGACTCGGACTCGAGTCGCACTTAAGTCGCAAAAACAGTGACTTCAGACTTGACTTGGACTCGACCCAAAAGACTTCAGACTTGACTCGGACTCGAGCTTCGAGACTCGTCAACAACTTGTTGGCAAGCTATTGTTGCTTTTTAAATCTAAATTCATTCATATGTTTCTATTTTCTTTTATTGGCGCATATACATTGGGGAAACGTATGACGAGCTTCATGTCTTCTGCCCGGCAGCCAAAATGCGCAACGTTACGCATGCGCTATGAGCGCACACTCACACATAGGGATGGGGATCGAAACCCGGTTCCATCAAGGACCCGGTTCCACTTTTTTCAAAACCCGAAAATCAATAACGGTTGGGCTTATCGATACCACCATCGAGTCTCGTCCTGTAACGTAATTGTGTGTCCCTCGAGTCGCGTCACGGGGGGGGGTGGGGGGGGGGCGCGATCGTAAGCCACCCCGGACCTACGACCGACGGGGGGGCAGTAGACACCGCTAGACGTACGGGACTCATACCGGTGATCGCGGCTTTAGTTCCCCGTGTCTGATCGCTGTAATTCGGAGCGTGAATATCGGTTGAATATCTAATATATTTCTAACTTTAAAAAACACTTTAGTATTTTTTAAGCCGATAGTCGCACATCCCTCGTAACTACGCCGTGAAGGTGAACCCTCCCGGACTCCGCTATTAACATGAACCGCTCCGCCGGAGGAGCCGCACACCACACGCACCGGACACCACAATACAAACACACATGTTTTCCATTTGATTGCTTTTAAATAAAGTTGTGTGCAGTTATACGGTTAAATCCGATTATTAAAACCCTAATTATGACAGTCCTGGACCGGCCCAAAAATGTGCATCGGCTCACCCGGTACGCCCGATGGCCAGTCCACCCCTGCTTGTCCCGTTAGTTAAAAATAGTAATCCAATTGTGAAATCCGTGTTGTAATCGGCAGCATACAAGCTAGTTATATTGAAAAGTAAATAAAGATTCAGACGTGCTGCGTGATGATGTGTTCAGGTTGGCTCAGTAAAACGACTATTAGGTTATCATGATGCGTTCAAGTGTAACGTAAAGAAAAGGGAAATTGAGATTTTGGCGAGAAACATGAGCAATACAGTTGTATAGTATATTAAAAATCTGGAGGATCATGACTGACAAGGCAGACATGTTAATTTTTCTGCAAAAAAAACCCCTGTTAAATTATGAGATTATATTTTATTTCCTTTTGTGTGACCCATATACATTATGACTTATTTTTCATTTGGTGCTGCTGATATATTCTTTCTATTGTTAGTTGTATGTCATTTCGAAGTGGCCTATTACATTAGCCATGTTTATTGAAGGCTAGAAACGTTTTTGTTATGCTCACTTGTTAAGCAATACCAGTTCTGTTGAAAACAAATTGTCGCGTCGTCTTTCCACCAAATAATAGAAAAGTATCGATAGTGGTATCGATAAAGACTCGGATCGATAAGGAGTATCGATAAAGGTATCGATATCAATAAATATTAACGATCCCCATCCCTACTCACACATAAAAAAATGCATTGATGATGGCAACACCAAATCCTCCCGCAGTTGTTAGTTTCGCGTTCATATAATCCTACCCCGGTGAGAAGATACGGTCCAATTGTATTATTATATCTCCTTCTCCTATTAGTGACGTCTCCGCTTCGCCGTCTGTTCGTTGTAAAAAAATGCTCCCTGTTGCCATGGGTACGGCAGAATCCGGCGCCAGTGGTTTGCTGAAAATGTACACCAAATAGTAGGGGTGGGAGAAAAAAATCGTTTTAAATCGTTTTTTTTGTTCAAAAATCGATTTTAGTTCCTCTAAGCTTAGGTGGGAAAAAGTAACTGCTTTTCTCCAGCAGAGGGCGAAATGTTTTAGTTTGCGGGAAAAAAATATTTTTATTTATTTTATTTTACCTCTTTTATACTGTATGCAGTTGAGGCTTGCCAGCTTCAGTCTTGAAAAGAAAGTGTAGTAGCAGTTAAAATAGTTAGATATTGCTGCTAAATAAATCTTTAAAACTGACTCACATGTGATGTGCATTTTTTTGGTTTGGTGTTTAAAAAAGCAAACAAAAAATCGCAAAAATCGGCAATATCGAAGACTTGAGACTTGACTTGGACTTGTGGCAAAAGACTTGAGACTTGACTTGAATTTACCCTCAAAGACTTGAGACTTGACTTGGACTCGAGCTCAAAGACTTGAGACTCGACTTGGACTTGCAACAAATGACTTGTGAACATCTCTGGCACACTGCAGTGTGTAGAGGCAGCGAATTAACCAGAGTTACAGTTCAGTTATGGCTGTCGTTTGTGGATGATGAATGACTGTTGAATATTATGTAACGCACACACATGACAATGTGATGGCTCGTGGACAATACCGGTTACGGCAATGTGCTCAAAATAATTTGTTCCATTGTTTAATCAGCTAGTTGAGCCTACCACATGTACTCTTTTTACTTTTTCTTTCAACACCACACTTCAACACCTGGATTTAAGCTATTATTACTTTTATGCACATCAGGGCCCAGTTTCCCGATAACGATGTACGATCCATCTTATGATCCTTCTTACGAATCATCTTTCGAACGATCGTTATTTTTTTCCGTGCGTTTCCCGAAACTCCTCTTAACATGAACGCGCGTGCACAGATCTAACGATCGATCGTAGCCTTGTACCTGTCCACTGACACGGTGCTGAAATACATATTATACCATGGTCTGGGTGAATACTCGATTCTGATTGGCTGGAGGGTGTAGGTTGAAAGGTACACCTACGAAAGACGTTGACGCTATGAAGACGCTATGGCCACGTTGCTTGGCAACGCCTGCATACGGGAGATATTAAATAGTCCGCTCGAAAAACAAAAACCTCACGATTTTAACTCTAAAACACATTAAAGTATTATTAATTGATTAAATATTTCTTTCTTTCGTAAGTGACCATGGTATAAGCGGGATAATGCCCTTCGAGGTGTCCATTAACAGAACCGTCCTCCGCGGTTCACACCTCCGCGTCGTCCATTCATTTCTGTTAATATTTAATCAATTAATAATACTTTAATGTGTTTTAGAGTTACAATCGTGAGGGGTTTTTTTATTTTTATAAGTCGAGCGGACTATTTAATATCTCCCGTATGCAGGTGTTGCCAAGCAACGTGGCCATAGCGTCTTCATAGCATCAACGTCTTTCCTAGGTGTACATCAAAGATAAGATTATAGAGCGCCGCTCTATAATCTTCAACCAATCAGAATCAAGTATTCACCCAGACCATGGTGTAACATAGACTAAGCTATATAGCCTATCATAACTTTAGCGTCACCAGCTGGACATTCAGTAGTATTGGATGTGTTAAGACGCTCGTAGCGCGCTACGAGGACAGCTGGAGCCCTCGTTAGCTACAAGCGTCTTAACGGCGGTCGTTACACAACAATGCTTTCGGGAAACAGTGTGAAAACTGTCTGATGGTCGTACGACAAACTTAACGAACCACTTAGGCTAACGACGCTTTCGGGAAACTGGGTCCAGGAACATTGCACAACTTCTGCTGCCTCTAACATCCACAAGACATATAAATACTGTAACGTGAGGGTTCGGTATGTGGTGGAGGATCACTCTTTATGAGAATAAATAGCAGGATGGAGACAGATGACTTTCTCAAGCAGTACTTTTACTCAACAACTCACAACTACTCCACTTCCTGGTTTGGACCTAACACGTGACTGAACTAACCAAGCAGAAGCTAGAACTTAGACTGAGGTAAACGTGAGGGAATCAGAGAGGCAGATTCAACAGAATATCCTGACTGTGTTAAATATGTAAACATGTAAATAATAATTGTGTAACATCAATATGTAAATGATTAGCTGACTAAACATTGTAGTAAATTAACTCAAATATAAATTATATTAACTTCTGAGCCTTACAACCTTCAAATATGAATTAACTCCACTTCTAAACCTTACATTTCCTCCCCCTCCCACAAAAGAAACGTCCCCGTTTCTCATCACATAAACAAGCAAACAAGGAAACAAACAAGTTACTGTAAACAACAACAAAGAAGCTGTGTTACTTCAGAACATAGTCGTTAAGGAATCTCGGAGGCCGAACTGGACGTTTCCCAGGGCGTAACGAAGAACCAGAACCTTGAGGAGTGGAAGAGGGGACAGTGTCAAACTGGCGTACTGGGCCAGAGGGGGGGGCAGACCAAGACCTAGTCAGGGAAGAGTGGGATTGGGGCTGTGGTCGGGGTTGTGGATGGCCAGTAGGAGGGGCTACTGAGGGAGTACTGCTGTGGTCAGATAAGTCGTAGCCCTTTGTGGCTGCCAACCTTGAAGATTTAAAGGGCAAAGCACCTGACAATGCAGTCAAACGAGGGAGTTGATGCTGCGAAGAGTCGCATGTAGGTGTCCTATGCCCACGATCTGGCACAGGAGCATGGTAGTGTCTGAGACGGTTGTAGTGGACAATCTGGGACTTATCGGACTGATCCAGGAGGTAGTGAATCCTGTATCTCACTCCAGGAGAATCCACATCAGATCCAAAGCACTCCAATATTTCAAAGGGGCCTTTCCAGTGAGGAGCGAGTTTTTGTCTTGCTGTGGTGGGGCCATTTAACCAGACAAGATCTCCAAGAACATAGGGAGTGTGCTTAACACTCTTGTCATACTGTCGTTTCTGCTGACTGTGGGCACAGTCTCTGTTCCATGTAGCAGAACTGAAAGCGGACTGAAGTTTCTGCGTCAATTGTGCAACATAATCAGCAGGAAAACCTGCAGTAGACGAAGATGGTGTGTTGTTAGGTAACAGCATGTTAGCAGGCATCCTGGCTTCATGACCATGTGTGAGGAAGAATGGTGTGAAACCTGTTGTAGAGTGAGGGTTGGTATTGTAAGCCAACACAACTTGATTGAGGCAGTCATCCCATTCACCAGGCTGTTGAAGAAGTGTCTTGGCTAGTTGATCAATAAGTGTCCTGTTGAATCTCTCAATCATGCCGTCACACTGAGGATGATAGGGGCTGGTTCGTGTTTTCTGCACGCCCAGCAGTTCACACAGATGTTTCACCAGGTCAGACTCAAACTGACGTCCCTGATCAGTGTGAAGCATTTCCGGGATGCCATGTTCACAGATGAAGTTTTCAAACAGACATTTTGCAACTGTTATGGAGCGCTGGTCTGGAATGGCATAGAGGTTGACATACTTGGAGAAATAATCTTGGACAACAAGCACATACCTGTTTCCACGACTTGTGATGGGGAGCTCAAGTATGTCAGCTGCAACCTTTTGGAATGGCTCAGTAGCAACAAGTCTTCATTGGAGCTCTCTGATGAGGTGTGGGACTCCGTCTTGCGTCACATGGAGTACATTGCTTGCACCACATCTTGATGTCACGTGACATAAAGGGCCAGTAGCACAATTGCTGAGCACATTTCAGGAGTTTATCAGCAGATAAATGACCAGTTACTGGATTTCCATGCAGCATCTGCAGAACAGTGTCTTTTAAAGCATGAGGGACAATCATTTGATGGAGCACTGATTTTGTGGATGGGTTGAAAACCTTACGGCAGAGTACACCATTATGAAAGGTAAGTCTGTGGAACTCGTGCCAAAGTGCTTTCTCAGCAAGTGTGACCTCTGACAGTATGGAGTCTTGCTGTTGTTTTTTTTGGAAATCATCTTCAGGGAGCTGAAGCACAAATGTGGAGGAGACAGACTGCGTAACACAATGTGAGGAGGCTGGAGAAGGCTGTGGTCCAGTCAGGTCACCGCAAACTGGCTTTGTATCAGTACTGCAGAGGCTGTGATGTACAGAACTGATAGGACTAGACAGACTCTCAGGACTTGGACTAGAATGTCTCTTGTCAGAGTGTGGATTTCCAGGACCACTGGAGAAGGTGCTCTGCTCTGTTGGTCTGATGTCAGCAGGGCGACGTGACATTGCATCTGCATTGAGGTGACTGTGGCCATCCTTGTGAATTACAGTCCATTCAAAAGGGTCAAGTTCAAGAGCCCAGCGTGCACGACGACCAGTTCTGTCATTGTCAATGGGTATTTTCCTGAGACCCAGGAGAGGTTTGTGGTCGGTAACAATAACAAAGGGCTGTTTGTAAAGGTAGTGGCGGAAATGTCGCACGGCCCAGACAATGGCCCAGAGTTCTCTGTCATATGTTGACCATTTTCTTTCTGCTTTTGTGAGGACATGACTAGCATAAGCAATCACTTTTTCTTGATTCCCTTGTCTCTGAGCAAGCACCGCACCAATAGCAGAGCCTGAAGCATCTGTGTAGAGGGAGAATGGCACAGTAAAGTCAGGGAATGCAACCACTGGAGGGTTTGTGAGTGCATGTTTCAGGTAAGTGAATGCATCCTGACATTGAAAAGTCCATTGGAAAGGTGCATTCTTCTCTGTGAGTGCGTGTAGGGGGACACTGATGTGCAAAGCTTCTGATGAACTTGCGGTAATATGAACAAAGACTGGAATCTGGAGAGAATATTTTCCAGGTGCTGGAGATGTTCACTGAAAGAGCGGCTGTAGATGAGGACATCATCCAAACACACTAGGCAGGTTTTCCATGGGAGGCCACAAAGTACCATTTCCATCAAGCGCTGGCATGTGGCTGGAGCGTTGGTGAGACCCATTGGCATAACTTTAAAGTGATAAAGGCCACTACCTGTTGTGAATGCTGTTTTTTCACGGTCTTTCTCATCCAGCTCAACTTGCCAATAGCCATGTTGCAGGTCCATTGTGGAGAACCAGGCAGAGCCAGACAAAGCATCCAGTGCGTCGTCGACTCTTGGAAGTGGGTGGGAATCTTTGATTGTCACTGCATTGAGTTTTCTGTAGTCCAGGCAGAAACACCATGTGCCATTTTTCTTGCACACCAAAACAACTGGCGCAGCCCAGGGACTGTAGCTTTCTTCAATGACATCTGCTTTCAACAGGTTTTCAACTTGAGTCTGTATTTCAGCTCTCTGTTCTGGTGTCACTCTGTAGGCTCTCTGTTTAGTTGGTGTGGCATCACCGGTGCGGATTTGATGCTTGATGATGCTCGTGCGACCTCTGTCCTCTGAGTGTTTACTGAATACTGCTGAGTATTTCCGAAGCAGTGACTTCAGAGACTGAACTTGGGAAGGTGACAAGTCGCTGTCATTTATCTGGACAGATGGAGCTAAATCATGTATGGAGGAGGTTGCACAACATGTCCCTTCACCTGATATGACGTCAACAGATGAAGCAGAATGAAACTCACCCAGGTGTTGACCTGAATGCAGCTCAATGTCATCTCTGGAGGGATTTAAGATTCGAACAACAGTTGTGCCATTTTGAACCTCACTGAGAGAATGTGCCACGATGATGTCACACGATGGGTTGGGCATGAGAACACCATAGTAGTCAGTTGGCATGGGAGAAGCAGGAGTAGCTGCTGACACACAGGCTGTGACGAGGGTTTCACTCATAGCTGGAATCTTAGTGGGCGCTAGTACAGACACATTACAGCAGGCGGCCACTTCATGTCCTTTGGGCAGGAGAGGAATTTTCATGTCCCAAAGTTGCAGCATTTTGGTTTTGATGTCAAGGAGGGCATGGTGTTTCCGCAGAAAATCGAAACCAAGAATGACTGGCTGGCAAGCACCCCTGAGAATTTCAAAGTCATGTTGCCATACCTGATTTCCAAGTCTGTTCCCAATTGTTAACTTGCCTAAAATGTCCAGGCACTGTCCATTGACTGAGCGAGCTGGCAGAGAGGAGGGTGTCATAGGGCGTTTTCTCAATGCTGGGTGAGAGTGACGAAAATCTTCGCTCACAATAGAGACAGTAGAACCAGAGTCAATTAAAGTGCACACTTCAATGCCCTCAACAATAGCCAAGATTGTAGAGGAGACAGAGTCATCAGGTTGTGAGTCATTCTTGTCAGGCATTAACTTGGGGGAATCATTCTGGGGCTGTGAGACAGTAGCTGATGTTTGCCCCTCAACAGCAGCTAATGGAAGTTTCCCTGACGGTTGGAGCCAGAGTGTGGATGTCTTTCAGGTGCCTGGAAGCGAACACTGCCTCTAGTGTGTGGACTTGCATCTCTGCTTCTCTGTAGAGCAGGACTAGGACTGCGTCTGTATCTGTCTCTGTCATCATTGTCATGGCGACCATACCTGGAGTACTGATAGGACTGGCATGAAGGAGAGCGATGCCGGTCACATCTGTCATTGTCATGCCACTGACGGTCTCTCTGAGAAACAGGGGAAGAGGACCACGTTCATAGCAGGACTCTGGATCATTACCATGATGCTGCTCAGGTAAGTAATAGTCTCTGCGGTGTTGTCTGTTATGGTAGGGTTGTGGAGAGACACTGCGTGCACCGTATCGAGCATCGTTGGAGGAGAACCTTTCAGGTTTGGAGTCTACACGCTGAGCCAGGTAACTGTGTTTCTCACGTAACAGGTGTACTTCACTTTTTAAGCTGTTGACAGTAAGAGTCAACTGCTCAACTGCATGCAGAAGCTTGTCATCAGTAGATTCAGGACAAACCATAGCTACCTGCTCTGAAGATTGAGTGTGTGGAGACCCTACAGTTGCCAGTTGGAGCGCTGCACGTGCTCTCTCACAGCGGCTGGCGATACGCAGGGCGTCCTCAAGATCCTCAGCACCCATCTCATGGATTTTTGACTGAAGATTTGGGTCCAAACCAGCAACAAAGCGGCAACATTTTTCACCCTCTAGTGCATTGTGGTCATAGTTGGGAAAGGCTTCTAGTACAAGACGAGTAATGTCTGCACTGTACACATCCAAACTTTCACCTGGTTTACGAGGTCGAGCATTCACATGTGTCTGGAAGAATGGCAGGGAGTATATTGGTCCAAAAACGTCCCTGAGTTTCTCCTTTACTGAATCATAGTCCCTCTGGGTCGAAGAAGGAAGGCTGTCCCAATACAGAAATGCAGCATCTGCTAGGCGAGTAGGGAGGACGGAGGCCATCACTGTAGGGAGATCCGTATCAGTTGAACTCATAGCCTGCACTGCCACTTCAAAGCGTCGAGACCGATTCAGTACCATCTCCTTTAAAAGCAGGTGGAAGATCAATTTTCAGGGCACTGGAGACAGCATGTGTGGCTAGAGAGGCAGCACCTGTCCATATAGCATCTTGCCATCGTTGTGAGGGAGGAGACTGCAGCACAGCGTCATTTTCATCAGCCGACATGGTGACAAAATGTCCAATTCAAAAGCACAAAAAAAAACACGTAAAGTAAGAAATATATATATATATTTTTAAATACTGCAAAAGTCCAGTAATATCTCCAAACTAGTTTTTAGTTAATCCACTGCTCTCAAAGAGTGTAAAATCCAGATGGCACAAAAAGTGACTACATCCCCAGTTCGTAGGAATAAAAACTCACCAAATGCGCAAAAAACACCAAAATAACACCACGCTGCCACCAAATGTAACGTGAGGGTTCGGTATGTGGTGGAGGATCACTCTTTATGAGAATAAATAGCAGGATGGAGACAGATGACTTTCTCAAGCAGTACTTTTACTCAACAACTCACAACTACTCCACTTCCTGGTTTGGACCTAACACGTGACTGAACTAACCAAGCAGAAGCTAGAACTTAGACTGAGGTAAACGTGAGGGAATCAGAGAGGCAGATTCAACAGAATATCCTGACTGTGTTAAATATGTAAACATGTAAATAATAATTATGTAACATCAATATGTAAATGATTAGCTGACTAAACATTGTAAATACATTTCTAGTAAATTAACTCAAATATAAATTATATTAACTTCTGAGCCTTACAACCTTCAAATATGAATTAACTCCACTTCTAAACCTTACAATACCAAACTTATTTCAAAGTGCAAAGGCACTGGGTGTGTGAACCTATCCCACCATGGCTGGTGCCATTGACTCTGTCTCATTGGAACATGGACAGCAGAGACGACTTGTAAAGCCAGTCTGCTCACAACCTCCCGACTGTTGTTTTTACATGTGGCCTCCTTTTAACGAATAAACATCACCGCCTAATGTGCGCTGGGCGGCCGTCTGCCCAGAGGTCTGTAGTCTGCCGCGTGATGCTCCCCATTTGCATTTTCCATTACGTCCTCCTCTGCATGCGCTTCGCTTCGCTCAAGTGTCACTTATTAGTCCACCATGCAAAGCGCTTAATCACCCCACAAATTAAAGCCTGAAGCCAGACTACAGAGGGGCTACTGGTTCGACATGATAGTCATGTCCGTGATATTCCCCCGCCACACTCTCCTTTATTTTAATGTACTACTACATCATCGCTAATTGGATCATAAAAAAACATTACTTTTTTAATGCCGTTTTGAAGAAAGACAGCATGTAGACGTTGTGCTGGAATGACGTATACAAGATGAAATCTCGTTGCAGCGTCTTGCCTTGTCACTCAACTGACACAAAACGTAGGCTAACTATAAATGATACAAGAAAGAGTGTGATGGTCATTTTATGATTCTTCAAAAAAACAAACATATAACGGTGATATGGTGTACAGTGGCAGTCGGTGTAGCTGAACTGAGACGCCCGCTCTGAGCATCATTGCACCGACGGTCGCCTTCATACCTGATATACGTTGCAATTCTCTTCCCCTTTAAGGCTATACTAAGCAGCTTGCCTGTAGCATATTTAATTAGGGTCACTCCCTCGATGCTTTTGAAGTGTCACTTTGAACAGTCCACCGAGAGCGGGCTCCCTCTGCCATCCCAAAGGGGAGAAGCCGGAGGCAGGTGGGGTTGTACCAGTCAGCAGTGTGTGTGTGTAGTGCGTGTGTGTGTGTTTGTGTGTTCATCACATGTTGAAGTACACCATTGTCTCTGAACTGCGTGATTATTACTGTGCTTTCATCATAGTGATGACAATGTGTCCTTAACATGAACGTGGAGTTATCTGAAGTGAAACGAATGAAACACTGTTTCGAATAGTAACAACTTCCCACTCTGTGTGCATGGTTGTGTTACTGTAAAGCCCTTTGAAATTGTAAATTGACCTAACACACAAATAGGCTATTACACACCGTTCTGTGCTCAGGGGTATGCAAATAAACCTGAAGACCTGAAGGTGTGCAAGGTAGGCTTGTACAAAAGGGAGGATAGTAGTGAAAATCAGGATTATAAACCTGACATGAATTAATTTGAAAGGATAAGTAACAGTAAAATAAAAAGTTTATGCTTATCTTTATTTTAAATTGAAACCTAATTTAAAACCTATTTGGAAAAAAAAGCTCAAAACATCTAACTCATAATTCTTTATTAAATTACGGAAACAGAAACAAACTACTATGCAACTAAAGACCTCAGTAAAAGCATTGGTTGCTGTGGTTTTACAGCTACATCGACTCTGCACAAAACTCATAAGGAATCAATAAGCATTTGGTAATGACTATTGGGGCCACATACCCACAATGTAACACACTGAGCAGCAACAACCCAGGGTTGGTTTCTCCAGGGGACTTCCAGTGTGTAGTTTAAAAAATTGCACAATGCACAATGGTCCAATGTAAGTGGACGCATTCGTAAGACCGGTTCTCTTCATAGTCCTGAGATACACAAGCTATGCATATCATCAGCACACATTGCATTGTATGATATCCAATAAATATACTTGTTTTCAATTATTTGTGGAAAATGGTCTCTGCCAACCACTACATCATAGCTATTATACATTCTATCATATTCTATTTCAAGCCATTATATGATATATTAAGTACATTTGTCAGTAGAAAGTAAAACAACAATATATCACTGTCAGTACAGCGAGGATGTCAATAGAACAAGTTTCTAGGTGCACCATAATTGCTAGGTTTAGCTTTCCTTTGTGGTATACAGCATGGATAGCTGGGGTAAGATGCTAAGTGCTATTAATTGTCAGGACATACAAACATACAATAAGTGCAAAAGAGGTTTTATTGGATTTATTAATTTTTTTGACAGCCTTGACAACCTTGGACAAATGTCACGATTTGACATATATCTTACTGTGATGGGTTAGAATGACAAGTCCCAATGCGTTTAGTAATACTACTTTATTTGATGTTGTGCTAATTATCTTTTGTTTAATCATTTCTAATTAACAATGTTGTATAGGCCTAGTTTTAACATCAAATGAGGACAAACTGCCAACTGCTGTTCATGGCGTCTGCCAGTGTTAAACTTCCTGAAACCCACCCAAAATGGCCTGTAAAAACTACTGTTTTGATCTTTGGGGAAACAGACCGTGTTCTTATTTGAAATACAACAAGCCAAGACGCTGAGGGCTCAATGTTAGCTGCCTCATTTGTCAGCATAATGCCTTTTTGTTTATTTTTTCTCTTTTCTTTGGGGGGGTTTGCAGCACTAATCCACTTATTATGCAGCCTGTTACAGACAACACCCGTTTTAATAAAACTGCTGAATCGTAAATGTAAATTCGGAGCCATAACTGTTGAGAGGCCATAGCATTAGGGTATTGGCATGAACTGCAGGCCGCCATAGTGCTGCATGCTGTTTGATTGAAATACCTCATCGACTAAATGAAAAGAGTCATGGGTATTTAGACAGTGATAAATTACAGCAGTTAAAATATACTTTTAAAAGTGGCATTAAATGCACATGTATAGTACATGGGTGTGCAAGCTCACACACACACACACACACACACACACATTGAAAAAAATAGAAATGTCTTTGTTCTCATTCTATGATAAACTTAAGCCAAGAGCATAAGGATATCTCCATTATGGTCTACATAAAAAAAACATTAATGGAATCTAATAATGGATGTAGTGAATTTGACGTGACACAATACAGATCAGAAACTGATATCAAAGTAAAATGAGATTAAGCGTTTTTGAAATCATTGAATCATCAAACACTTTAAACAAAAGAATCCGTTCTTAGGGATTATGAAAAAAACAAAACACATGCTCAAACTTTTTCAAGTATTAAAGTTTAAAATTAGGCACCAGTAAACATGTTTTTTTTGGTTGCTAAGCAACAAAACTGTATTCCTTTCGCAAGTGAGATGGTGGAGCAGGCAAGGTAAATGTGTTGTCAATAAACAAACCTGTTCCTCACTTTGCCCACAGACAGGCAGCACCTACACTCCCTTCCGACTCCAGCCAGCAGAACGGCACCCCGGCTAGCTCCTCCACTTGTTTCTGTTTTTCCAAAAAAGAGTGATGCTTTTGTATTATCCAGTGAAAAAAGAGCCCAGCTGTCAATTGGTTATCCTTCAGCTGCTCACTACAAGGAGAAACAGATAACAAACAGTTGTGTTTGTATAACCAAGTATCAAGAGAGCCTATAGAATAACTTACTGAACTGGGATCACTACACATAACACTGTAAAGTCCTTGTTGGGGAGGTAAGAGGATAATAATAGAATATATATATACACACACACACACACACACACACACACACATACATACATACATACATACATACATACATACATACATATATATATATACTGAACTATTACCCCCTTAAAGTTCAGCAATCACAGCAAAAAAAATCCTACTACTTGTTTCAAAGTCTCAATTATTATTTTGAATTTCTTTGTTTCTTTTAGATCAACCAGAAATACATATGATGGAGAATGCAAACATGTATCTTGTATCAAACTAATATTTACAAATTATATTTTGGGTACCCAATGAAAATAAAAGGAATGAATAGAATTTAAAAAATGCAATGTCCGATCTAGCTGCAGCGTATGTTATTTAATTGTCATAGTCCTTCTAATAACCGATCATAGTCCCTTTATTCCATAAAAGGAGCAATCTTAAAAGTTGAAGATGGCAGAACTTGATGGAAGTCTCAATTTCAATGGAGAAACAGTGAGCAGTTTCAATGGAGAGCACACCCTCTACAATCACCTTTACAGTCTCTGGCCTATTTCAGAAATAGGAATATCACACACACACACACACACTGTATTTGGTAAATCCCCTAGGTAGCACTGATATTCAAGCACTTAATTGTTATTTTAGAAATGGAGCATATCCATGATGCTCTCTCTCTTCATGAACCTTTTCCACAGTGCCCAGTGCCCACAGTGTTGGTGTTATCAAGGCAATGATGCCGTAAACTATTGTTTAAATGATGGAAAACAAAACTTTTCCCACATTTCGTGTATGTGTTTGTTTGACTTAGAATTAAAAATTAACTCAGAATATTATGAGTTGACTTAAAATGAAAATATTATGAACTGTACACTGATAAACTCTAGACGGCATATGATTTAGTGGGTGGGTTATCTGTATCATAAATATGTCAGATGGTCTGCTGTTCTCATTCTGTTGATTGGCATCAACATTTCTTATTAACTTCAACCTGCGCTATGTAACTTTTCTACTGCAGCTATTTACTCCATAAAAAAATATCTGAACAAGAAGGTTTCTCAAGAATAAAACACGCCCATCCACGAGTCAATCCATCCAGGGAATTTTTCTCTATAAATCGTTTTATTCTGGTCCACTTTTTTAATTGTTATTTTTGTATTATATAGCTAAAACCGGAGCTATCACTCAAGCCACTAGAGGTTGCTAATAGGAAAACTTACATAGTGTAGTTTTAATGGCTACCATTTGACGCCCAAATGCATTTTAAATTCCTCCACCACTTCAACCTCCCTCTGTGTTAAGTTATTTATATCTGGATCATAACATGACATGAAACTGATTGGTAAGCCTTGTCGACAACCATGTGCTCAGTAATTGGCGTAGTTCCTTTGTCTGCTTGACGGAAGTGTATTTTAGTTTGAAGCAATGAAAGGGCAAAGTATACACAGCCATTTGTTGCCATCCAACAAAAATGGGTCCTTTAACCTCTTCAGACACTCATACATGGCCAAGGACTAAACAACAAATATTTTTTTTACACAAACATACACACATACACACACACACAATCACATATTCACACACACAAGCACACACACACACACACACACACACACACACACACACAGACACACAAATACCTAGCCAGTGCTTGACAATGTCTTTGGATATATTGAAAGGAAGGCTTTTGGCAGGATTAGCCCAGTTTTCAATGAGACAAAGATGAGGGGAAGGATGAGGAAGAAATTGAAACATGGATAGAAAATACAAACGCTGGAGGATTGAACAAGTTTGGTGATGACCCTTCTTCTTACATTTCTCCTAATTTTCTATTCGGTACACTTATGAGATGGACCAATAGTGATTTAGTGTGCCTCTCAGGGATTCCACCTGAAGATTAACCTACTTCTCCGTCTGGAAGAGGACAGTGGGGGGCAGCGACATGCAATGCATAATCAGGGGGGAGAGAGAGAGAGAGAGAGAGAGAGAGAGAGAGAATGTATGTCATGTATCTTTAATCTGCCTACATTGGGCACATTCAGTTGAATAAGAGTGAATATACAATCTTTGTACAGCCAGACTCACCAGAGTTTCTGTTTAAATGGAGCACTTCGTTATTGCACTATTTAACTTTGACATGCATTACAAATTGAATCAACCACCCATCTCTTTACAATGTTTTGTATGGAGCAAATTGCTTAGCAAATTGCTGCAGAGTAACAAGACAAATGAACACACCGCCCTTACTTGAATCAATTGGGATTCACCTTTTTACTTGTGATTGTAACAGACTGTCCTCCAACTCATACGCTCGCTGTTGTCGTTTTGCATGCACCCGAATTTACGACTCATTGTTACGTTTAGCGTAACCTCCGGCCCTAAAAGGCTGACTCCACTTTTCGTTGTGCGACCGTTAATATGTCACTTTATTAATTTTTTAAAACATTTCAGGCCAGAAAGTAACAACGTAGATCCCAAATACGTAGTCAATTTGTCCAAATATAGCCTATTTTAAAATGTCCTTCCGACGTTGCTATACAACTGTCATGCTAGCAACGGTACGAAGTAAACTCATTTCCGGCTGTTTACAAAATAAAAGCTTAGAGACAGTGACAATGCTTTTGTTTTGAAGACAGGATATGAAAACCTCTACTTCTAGCTAACTTTACCCTAAACCTAACCCTAACCCCTAACTCTAACCCTAACCCTAAAGCTAACCCTAACCCCTAACTCTAACCCTAACCCTAACGTAACCCTAACCCTTAATATCACCCACAATGCTCATCGGCGAAAAACCCTAATCCTAACCGTTAGTATCACCCACAATGGTCATCGGCGAAAAACATCTATTTCCCCTTGTCACGGATAGGGGGCGCTGGGGACGGTCTTTGAAAAAACGCTCATCGGCGAAAAGTATGTGTATCCCCATGTAACGGACAGGGGGCGCTGGGGGCGCTCTTTGAAAAAAACGCTCCAGTGGGTCGTATTCTAGTGCATGAACAAACGACAACAGTGAGCATATGAGTTGGAGGACTTGTTGGATTGTAAATGGAGGCCACAGACACGTACTGCAGCAGAGTCTAAGGAGTGATTCATTATCTTGGAGCTATTTGGACCAGGAAGCCTCAGTACACCAATCCAAATTCAAGTTGAAAGCAACATTGGGGAGATCACAACAAACTTAAGATTTGGTAATTTCTGTCCTTAAGGGCATGCATATTAAGTAGTATCAAGATGATAGGATTATGCAAAAAAGTTTACTGAGAAATACAAATAGTAAGTCGGCAAAAATGTGGGTCCTTACTAACCCAAACTAAATGTATTTTAGAGGTCATTCAAAACAAAATGTTTGTGCTCTTTAGCTCAACTATTCCTAGTTTTGGAAGACAGGGTCCAAGGTTCGGGTAGCTTGCCATCAATAACTTCAGTGGCCAGTAACATGCATTACACACAAAGGTTTTCATAAGTCCATAAAAACCTCATAGAAAACACCACATCTTGCATCTCACAACATAAAAGCACTGAATATTATAAAATATAAATATTGAATGATGTCTCCAACCCGCTTGTGGGCCAAGTAGACCATCTCTCTTTCAAGCATATGAAGCACATCCGTGGAGAGAGACAATACAGAGTGTTTGAGAACATGAATAACCGTTATAGTAATTATACATTTAGCAATTTAGCAATAATAGTAATATTGTACTCAACTTTCAATTCAGATACACGTCAGGTAGGGCTGAGAAATCTTGTACAAGGATGCCCACAGGCTCAACATTTGGTCTGAGAGTACCTTCCCCCCTAAATATTATTAATAAAATAAATGATAAACATTTTCCACATTTTAACTTCTGAGAGGAACATTGCATTCTGCAACCGGAGATGAAGTCAACAGTGTTGAAGGGATGCATGTTGACGCATACGCCACCAGGTCCATACAAGCAAGAGAAACTCACACATGCCCCTGCAGACAGATACACAGATACACAAAGCAATGGTGCCCACCAACAGACCAACGGATTGGACACCTAGGATAACAAAGTAGACTCAAGAAGGTGCACTTTGTGACATTTGGATAAAGACTGCATGCATATGGTTGTATTGTTTTCTATTTCAAGTATAATATTTCATGATTCTTCACTCTCAAATATGAGTCATCCGGGGCGCTGAGTTACTCACTACTCCTACAGCCTATTGTGTATCTTTCCTATGTCCTTGTCATAAAAAAAACAGAGAGCACATGCCTTACTACGGGCTGGACAGAGTACAGCTGTTGGCCAAGGGGACACTGTATTTACGCTGCAGGAGACGTACCACCAATCATTGCTCACAAGCTAGTCTAAAAAAAAAATCGGACTTTAGATTATCTAAAGTCTGATAGCAAAAAAATCTTGGTGAAGGGGACGTTTTACTTTGGCCCTGGCCCGGCGACAGGAAGAAGTGACTGAGGGGTCTGTTAAAATTTGCAAGGGGGCTATTTTTCCGTAAAACAAAATTAATTGATTTAACCATGCAATAGCCTCAGAAAGGCTAAATAACAACAACATTTGGCTACTGTTTCAAAATCAAAGAATAAATTTGTTAATCAGAGCTCTCACATAAGGACATAGCACTAGCAGAGCGCTAAATATAATGTATATATATATATACTGTATATATATATATATATACATATATATAACATTTTCTATAAATTATAAATACCTAAAGCTTAAACGGAGGGGCACAAAATACAGCAACCTAAGGTGCCGGGCCTGCTGGAGGTAATCATGTTGCTGGAGGCCTTGATTGCTCTGCACCACAGGTGTGCAGCCCCACCCAGCCCCAGGATCTAACCAGTCTGACTCAGGCCAGGTGAGGCTGTAAACCAGCTATCAACAACACACACTCCACATACCACCACCAAACACCAAACACCAAATTGAGGCCAAAGCCTACCCCCCCCCCCCCTCCCCCCAGTGGCGATTTTAGGGTTATTAAACAGGGGGTGCAATGGGCAGAGGAGCAAGAAAGAGAAGCAAAGTAGCCGCTCATTTTTAAGAGGGGGCACAAATGTTTGGGCTCCTTCGGGGTTGCTGAAGACTGGTTTGACTTGTGGCACGTGCCCCCCTCAGTTTGTATGGGCATGTTGCCATAGCTAATTAACTACATGACCACCTATTGGTTATACATAGGTTTAATGTTGCACATTATGACAACTGTGCACCCCTCCTCCACCAGGGCAACGTGGCATGATCCCCATCTCCTTCTTGGAGTATGGGGCCTTGGGCTGCTCTGCTGGCTAGCAGAGGTTGGGCTGAGGGGCTGGACCTGGGCTGGATCCGGGGAAGGCTAGCCGCAGACGGTTGCCTGTGGCAGTTGCTGCGCTGCCTCCCCTCTCCTTCGCTGGGCTGTCGCTGCCAAATGGAAAGGGCTGGTGCTGGGAGGTGGCTGTCCGTGGAAGCAGCTGGTGACTCCATTGCGTGTCTGGGCAGCCCTTCTATGTCCCTTCCCAGTCAGAAAAGCCCAACATTGGGTGCCAGTGTAGCAGTAGACCTCTGCCACACGCAACCTTAGTGGCTTTTCTGGGCTCCTCTGACACAGGACACAGGTTTGTTGTTGTTGGGAGAATCAATCCATTTATTAAAGATGGCAACATGGTAAAAGCTGAGCAGCTGTAACGTGCTGTCATGACAGTGGCTCTCTCTTGAGTGTATTTGGTGATAGCTGGTTTATCGGGCCAGGTGAGGCTGCTAAACCAGCTATCGACCACACACTCTACACAGGCGTGTAGAGTGTTCAGTTTTTGGTTTCCGGCCAGAAGTTTTGCTATAACATAGTAGGACTGCTGGATACTAATGAGGAATCAGCACAAAAGGCGCTCTGTGTTTTACATATACATGAGAGAGAGTTAGCTATATATTTTGTCTCAAGGCGATTGGAAGGCGTTGTGAGGTTCTTATATAGTTAATATGGTTTTAAATAATTGCTTTTTGCTTCGGTGCTAACATATGTTTCAATCCACCTTGAAGCTTATGGGGATTTATGTTAAAATGGAGTAGATTAAAATGGTTTAAAAATGGTAAAATGGGCATCACTTGTGTACTGGTAGATTTACATGTCATTAACATACATTGGAAGAAATGGTATGGTATGGGGAGTTGACATACAAATGCACTTGAATTGTGCTTGCCATTGTTATTAGTGTCCATACGCTTCAGGCTGCACTATTTGATATTCAGTGGAATCCATTGGATCATTAGTATTGAAGATTGGCAGGAATGACGTAAGAATGAAAGGGCCACAGTTTAACACCAGAAGGGCCACCACTGAACTGCCTTGGACCACCCAGTCTTTTTGAGCATTTTATTTTGTTGTGGGCAAAAACCTGTGAAAGTGGCCTAGTGATGAAGAGACCAATGACTTGGAGACACTTATTCATTCATTTTATTTCATCCCGTCTTGATTACTGTAACTCTCTCAACCAGAAACCCTAACACTAACACTAACCCATCCACTGCCTTCAGTTATTACAAAGTGCTGTCTTTTAACAAACACTAAGATATGTGGCCATGTCGCCCCTATTTCAGCATCCCTACACTGGCTGCCTGTCCTTTTCAGGATTGATTTTAAAAGTATGTTATTTACTTTTAAAGCGAGCCATGGACTAGCTCCCCCCTACATCTCTGACCTTTGTCCGTACCAGCCTGTACGCAGAGGTCTAAGTCGCTAAAAACTAAAGGAGACCTTCATCACCATGTCCCCCAGGCTTTGGAACATCTGTCCCCCATTTTATTTCGCTTCTTGCAGCTAATTTTTATTTATTGTGTGATGTTTTATCCCACTCAATGATGTCTATTATTTTAATATATTGTACTGTCACCTGCTTTCAAAAGCTGCTACACAAGGACAGAAAACTATGAGGGAAATTGTACACGTGGGCACTTTTCCACTCTCTATGATTATGATTATTAGAAGTACAAAGTAGTCTTTGCATGATGAAAGACATCCATAATGACTGTATTCTAAAGGTGAGCCTTAACCTCAGCACTCCGGGAACGAGGGATGTAACCCTAGTCCTGTCTCCCTGACACCTGCATGCTCTTGCCAGGCTCTGGTTCTCCTCCAGGTACTACTCGGCTTTCCCCTCACCGCCCAAAACATGCAGGTTACGCTAATTGGAGACCCCCGCTACAGGTATGAATGGTGTGTGTGTGTGCGCGCGCGTGTGTGTGTTAGAGAGAGGGACACAGAGAATGTGTTAGAGACACATTCTCTGTGTCTTATAGTCTCCATTTTATATTATTTGCAAACCATTAACAAATTGTTAACGCTGAACTAAACCAGAAAAAATCTGTTACTACTTCATATTCTATATATTGTATTTATATGTTCAGTAGAATTTCACTAACTCCATAAATAAGCGTTGCTGTATTGTGAATAAGCTACAAATACATTATTGATTATTAAGCTATACATTCAGTTGAATGTGTTCGGTGCGTCCAATGCCAACATAATTGCGAAGGGTTCTGCTCATTTGCAGTTCACTTGAGGATTCTCCAGGTGGATTACATTGTATAACAAATCACGCCATTGAATCCTCTACACCGCTGCTGTGTGGGTTATGTTCTACCTCAGCCCACGCCATACCTCCAGCACACCAGAGACTTTTCTATTGAGTCTATAGACATACACTTTGTGTGTACGCTGGCATGCCCGCATGCACTGGGTCTGTTCACCGCTGCTTGTTAGTATATCCTGTGCTGGTCATAAGGCACACGCACACACGCACACACACACATACACACACACACACACACACACACACACACACACACACACACACACAATCATCCTCTCACATACACCCACAATCATACTGACACACACGCACGCACGCACAACAATTATTTCTGTATCTCACTCTCTAACTCACACAAACACACAGTTGCTGAATATGGTGGTTGGAAAGGGAGGCTCCTACAAGTCTTTCATGGTCATTGATAGACTTGGGCAACTTTGGTTGGCATGACAACACGATGTCAGTACATTCACATCCAGCAACACAAAGCGGAGTCTGAGTGAGATGTACACCGTGCCAAGGTAAGGAGTATGAGGGAGTACGGTCACGTTAGCTTTAGAGTCAATGTGTTTGTGTTGAAAAGGTTTGAGATGAGCACTGAACACGAACCCGACATTTCTACATCTCTGTTCAGATTGTACGTGGATGTATTGTGAACATAACGGCAAGAATATCTGTGGAATATTAAAATATCACTTAGCATAGTGGCATTCACAATCCAGTGACCTCGCTCTCGCTCTTCACGCTTTTGTTTGTGGATTTTCCTGTTAATAATTAGGGGAATCCACTTGCAGCGGACAGACCTGGATGAAACTATCAATGATCCAAATGATATCCCCTCTTGATTTTGGCCATTTATCCATTTTATCTTGTATTGGCATATTAAATAACGGGAAAACAATGGTTGCTTTACGTATCAATTCCAGGCCAGTTGAGCTAATCTTAAACATTTTATGAGCCGTATTTCACAGCCTGCTGATCATGGAAATATGACCTAACTCGCCATTGCTTCACAGCAGTAGCCCATTTCTACTGGTCCATACTGGCCACCCAGTGTCTACTCAGAAGCTACACCAGATCCATTCAACCCGTGGACACTGGCTGGATCCAACACGATCGCCTTTACAGCCACCCGCCCCCAGACAGTGGCTGTAGCCAATCAGCAACCAGCAGCAGCCAACTAGCAGCCAATAAGCCAGGAGAGACCGCTCTAGATGTTATCGACCACAACAGGAGCGGGAGGTAGAGAATGAAGTAGAGGAGGAGGGGGAGGAGGTAGAGGAGGGGGTAGAGGAGGAGGGGGAGAAGGAGGTAGAGGAGGAGGAGATAGAGGAGGATGTAGAGAGACAGGGGAGAGGACAGAAACATGGTATCCTCTATGATTGCAGGAGTATGCGTCTCTGTTCAAGAAATAGACCTTATGAAAAGGAAACAAATAATAGAATATTTTATGAAACAACAACAGGTACCGTTTCAACGGTAGCATCTTTGGCAACAGCTGGCAACGGTCTTAGATGTGTGGAATCCATAAACTAGTCAGGTCTCATAATAAGAGCTCCTCCTGTATTCTTTAATCCCCATCGCCTGCTCATACAGGAGGAGGTGATAGGGACTCTAATACAGTCAGGCAGTGCAGTTGTTATGAAATGCATTATCACGTTTCTTGCCGTGTGAAACTAAATGTGACTATTTGTCAAAACAGTATTTATAGTAATCATTAATAAGCCATAAAACAAGCCTTAAAAAACACAGGAAATCCATTCTATTTGAAGGAGTGAATTGGGTAGAATTGCATTTTAAACATTTCATATATTTAACAATAACTATCTTACGCAGTTAAGTGTCAATATAATATTTTGGGGTGTGTGAAAAACATGTAATGGGGACCTTTAAGACCAAGGAATACAGTGCATTACTCTATGCATGTTCTTGGTTTAGTGAAAAACATGTGATAATAGCACAGAAAAGAGGACTTGCCCTTCCCTTTATTTTATTATGCCAGCGATTGAATACGATTGAGACCAATTCTCTGTGAGGTAATCCCAAAGCTTAGTGACTCAAAAGCAATAAGGGCTTAGTTGCAGCACATGCATTCACCCACACATAGACAAACAAATAATCACACACACACACACACACACCTACTTATTGCAGAGTTAATAACTACATAACAGTGAATGCCTGTGTGTGTGTGTATGTGTGTGTGTGTTTGTGTGTGATCATATTCCAGAGGCCTCTGGAGCCATACCATATCTGTTTAGTTATTTCATTACATTGGGCTTATACAGATTAACCATGGGGGGTTAATCAAAGCAGGTGAGGACGTTGACACGTGTGTGTGTGTTTGGCTCGTAGTCATAAGCATCGGCTTCCACACGGCCTTTAGAATTCAAGTGTATGTGCATGTCCATGTGTGCAAGCATACTACCCATGTGTGTGTGTGTGTGTGTGTGTGTGTGCACGCGAGTGCATTTGTTTATATGTGAGGGGATGCACATTTGCAAGAAGGAAATTCTATACATCACGATACGATACGAACACTCACTCGAAGAAATTTGTGACATAGAAGCCTGTCAGTACAGATACTGACAGTCTCTCTCTCTCTCTCTCTCTCTCTCTCTCTCTCTCACACGACAGGCATGATTTGCATTGCCATCTTGCATTAGGGGTTGCTCAACCGACACACAGATCTTATTATGCTGTGGCTTGGAGCGTGTGGGACTCCTGGCCAGATTGTTAGCAGGGGAGAGTGGGGAAGCTGTTGGACTCCTGAATTATGGACTGTGTTGACACGGCCACTAGAATAACTCTGGCACCCCTGGCACATGCATTCCCCATCCTACACACGCATTCCCCATCCTACACACACATGAATCCCCATCCTACACACGCATTCCCCATCCTACACACGCATGAATCCCCATCCTACACACGCATGAATCCCCATCCTACACACGCATTCCCCATCCTACACACGCATGAATCCCCATCCTACACACGCATTCCCCATCCTACACACGCATGAATCCCCATCCTACACACGCATTCCCCATCCTACACACACATTCCCCAACCTACACACGTCCTCACCTGGGAGGATATGCAAAACATGAACAAAAAGCTGTGCTGCTGGCGAGTACCATCAGGAATACGTTCACTGCTACAGAGTAGCACACACACAGACACCCCAATGTACTAAACGTGATTAATTCATGATGAGACTGACGCATACGGCATATACATGAATGCATATCCTTAATACTGAATGCACGTCAACACAGCAGTATTTGTATCTGGGTCTGTTCACCACTGCTTGTTAGTATATCCCGTGCTGGTCATAAGGCACACACACAGTCTCACTGCAGGCTATGAGTGTCCATTTACTCAGCCCCTAGGTCGCTCTCGAGGCCCCCCCCCCCCCCCCACGAGATCTCCCGACCCTAGCCCCGGTCTCCAGAATTGGCCCCATCATCTGCAGCGTTGCTATGGTAACCTTTAATACTCCCATTATCTGTCATATGCCCCATAGCAGGCACTGCATGTATTCATACATATGAGATTCTGATTACAGTCGGCTGCCTGGAGAACCTTTTGAAGTCCAGAAACATACCATTTAATTATCAATTGGCTTTACTGGGATAAAAGGAATTGCGTTCATGGTATTATGGGATATGGGGCTTTGCCAGATGTCACTCTAATCTTAAAAGCATAATGCATAATTTTAGTTGGATTACTTTGCGGAATTTCCTTGATGTGGGGATGGTAATTTGATACTGCGAGTGCGATGCACAGAATGACGAGTACACAGGGACGTTCTTTACTTGGATTTGGATGGAAGAACAGACTGTGGGCCATTTGGCATGAGACACATTTGGATCAATGTAGAGTGTTTTAAGTTAATTCCAATATGGTGATCGTTTAAGATGAGCAATCTGGCATTGTGAAGCCAGGGGGCAAAAAGCGTGAAAAACGACAGCTAA
This sequence comes from Merluccius polli, assembly GCA_030340625.1. NCBI lineage: Eukaryota > Metazoa > Chordata > Actinopteri > Gadiformes > Merlucciidae > Merluccius > Merluccius polli. The sequence goes on from JAOPHQ010006261.1 coordinate 486,758, forward strand.
GTGTGTAGTGTGAAGTAATGCATAGGTTTTTTAATAGAATACACTTTTTTTATTGGGGGTCTTTATAAACGCTATGACTTTATGGTGTGTAAGTGTGTACTCATCCATATGGTCCTCACACATTCTCAAAAAACAATACGCAGTAAGAGAGAGAGAGTTGTAAAAGCACAGCCTGGTTAGATGAGCGCTTCTTCAGCTGCAACTGATTAAAAAAATGCATTTGGCTACAGTGCCATTTTAAAGATAATTAACTAATGCACTTCAATTGATTATATTAACATGGAATCTATTAGGAAAGACAAAGAACATTGTAGAGCCACAAATTACAGCTGCAATAAAAATCAATTAGGCAAATCACTTGTACATGTGACTGGAAATAACCTTTTTCCTGCAACAATTAGATTAGTAATATTGTGCATTCAATCACGACTCTAAAAAGGTTATTATTGTAACCTTTACCCAACGAGAATAACAACAGCATGTGTGTGAGGCCCATTGTTCATCGCCATGGGAATAGTACAACAACAAGGCCTGGACTGGGCTAGGGGGTCTGTGCGAGAGGGGGAGAGTAATCAAACCACTCCTGGGCAAGTGGTACACAAACATCCTTGATCAGCTTTGACCAGTAGCACCACCGGAACCACTGAACCACCGGGCTCACCGTCTGCTCCCCAACCTTCCCCATCTGATACGACACTCACCCTGTGTACACGGGCTCATTAAGGATACACAGGTGCACCTGGTCCCAGAGGAGGTTCCCCTTGCCCTTGCTCTTGCGTTTTTCTCTCTCTCTCTCTCTCTCTCTCTCTCTGTCTCTCTCTCTCTCTCTCTCTCTCTCTCCTCGGTAGCATCCATCACTTTTCTGACCTGGCAGTTTTACAGCACCGCAACATTCAGTACATTAGAGTCACAATATGTGTTTAATGATACTGACGTGAGATGAAGAAAATGTTTTTAAAATAGTTGTCACATCGAACTGCTGGGAACCGACATGTAAAGAAGTAGCCACTAAACAAGTGTTTTACAACACAAGGAGGCAACAGCACTACCCCGTGCTCAGAACTTCCCACGCTACTATTTATTGAACCTGCTATTCCCATGTGATACACTGCACAGCTCATCTTGGCTCAGACAAATGATCACAAACTCGGCTTGATGGCCATGCTAAAGTCACATTGTTATGTTGTATTTCATGTGAAGTGGTAGGTTTAGGCTCCTGTATTACAGCAGGATTTGTTTGAATTAACTTTAGATCTTGACTTTACAGTTTAGATGAAAGCATCACAGCCTCATACTATACACTGTATTTATCATTCCTATGATGCAGGAATTGGTACAAATGCATGTGTGTGTGTGTGTGTGCGTGTGTGAGTGAGTGTATGTGTGTCCATGTGTGTATATGTGTGTGTGGGGGACCTTCTCCAGTGTATTTAGCGTGGCATTTATCACTGGAGAAATTGGCTGATGGAAGCACATATTTTAGCATGGAATGGCATTTGGAGGAATGCAAGTCTTCTTTATTTAATTTACTTTTTCAGTGTCTGGCATTTAAGATGTGTGTGTGTGGGGTCGGGCAAATTGTCAGAAAACAGGAAACAATACATGAGAGAGAGAGAGAGAGAGAGAGAGAGAGAGAGAGAGAGAGAGAGAGAGAGAGAGAGAGAGAGGGAGAGAGGGGGAGAGGGAGAGAGAGGGAGAGAGAGAGAATATGTGTGTGCGTGTGTGTGTGTGTGAGAGACTTTTGAGAGGAGGGGGACACATAATGAGGAAAAAACATGCATACTGTGTGTGTGTTTGTGTTTTGCTCGTCTATCTACTGACTAATAGGGACGTCTCTCCCTGTATGATCAATATTTCATCATGCCCCCCCTCTCAATATATTCATCATTTTGCTATACACACCAACAATGTATTATGCAGAATTTAAATTGGACTTAATTACCACCATTTTTAGTGCATATATTGCCTCCTATGCAACTTTCAAGTGCTATGATTGTTTCGCAAGTCACACACATACACACACAAGTACAATGTGTAATGGTCTTTGGGTAGATCAGGTATGTGTTGTTTGTTTTGCCCCCTTTGTTATGCAAGGTTGTTGAATAATGCAGTTCTTGTGCAAGTGCTGTTGATGGAATGGTTTGGTGTGTTTATTGATGCATGTGCTCACCGTTTAGATAAAGATGTTATCCTCTTGTCAGTTAGCTTGATTGATAGCTCCGGGCTCCTCCTCCATGCTGGAGGTTTCTTCATAGTTTCCTTAATATAAAATGTGTGGCAAGCCCAATTCAGAAACTAGATGTGGATGAGTAGTAGGCATGTAGACTTGTAGTCTACATGTAGTCTACTTGTAGGCATGTTAGAATGTGCTACTGGGAAAACTACCATTGTATAGTGGCAATATAAGGCTATGAGACGCAAACGTTCAAAAGTTAATCTAGAGCTCAGGCTAGGTATCATATTATATCATATCAGAGAATATCATATTATGTATAGCTGTAAGTTGATTTAGCCATCCCACCAGGTATTCACAATTTTGCAATCGTAACCATTTCACCAATCCTCGTGAAATCAGTGCGAGCTGGCAAATTTGTCCATACACTGCAACATTGACCAATTATCACACTTTCCCGTCAGTGTGACCAATCATCGCAAGGGACGTCACATCGATTCACAATAATTAATTATATTTGCAGTTACTTGAGTTTTCAGTGTTGTGTCATTCTTACATGACAAATAACATATGACTTGAAGAAATCATTTATATATTATTAAATTGCGATCATTTCAGCAATTTGCACTTCCTGGAACTTTAGAGCAAAAAAATACACTTGAACCGCAATTTGTAAGAAAGGCTGCTGCAAAAAGCATGTATTTTTGGATACTGATTTAGGTAAACTGATGGGTTTTTCCATTACCATCACTGTTCTTCTGAGTGAATACACTGCACTCAGGGTACAAAACTGCACAACTGAAGCTATGTCATGCTCCAAATTGATGTTTTTATCACAGCCCGCAAAGTGTAAACTGTTAACCCCTTAAGGACAAAAACGCGCCACCGTGTTTTCTCAGTGAAAATCCTTTATTCACAATGTCTTGTGTACAAAGTGTCCAGTACAGTCTGTTGCAGAAGTGTGGCCAAAGTATCGGCTCAAGCCTGCAATTTCCACCTGTTGGACTTGATGATTGTTGGACTCGATGACTTGTCTGATTGTGTTTCCATGTTTTTTTACCATTGGAGAAATCAACCCTAATCAATGCAGGACACCACTTTACACAAGAGAGAGCTAAAAAGAAAGACAGAATATACAATTCAAATCAGGCAAAAACAAAGGTGCAAGGAATGGACAACTGACACTGAAATAAGCACACACACACACACACACACACACACACACACACTGGTGTATCACCAGGATAGTGTCTGAAGAGCAGGGTGAAGGCATAATGATACAGGCCAGTGACTCTGACTCTACACTGTCTACAGCCCATCAATCCAGTGGAGGGCACACATACACACACAGACACACAAACGCACACACACATTGACGCGCACACACATTGACGCGCACACACACGCACACACACACACACACACACACACACACATATATATATATATATATATATATATATATTGGAGCCCCTAACCGTCATGCACACACTTACAAACACACAAGCATTCACTATACTATCTATACTACATCAGTCGACCTTACTCCCACAAATACAAAAAACAGCAACAGCACATACACACTCATGCACACACATCCATCTGACTCAGAGGACATGACAGCTGTCATGTGGATGCATGGAGGACAGTCTGTGGTGGTGACAGTACAGGATGTCTGGCGGCAGGCCTGGCCTTGAGCCAGCCACACTCACAGCGTGACCTGGAGAAACAGGCCAGCAGCCTAGTGACAGCAGACCTGGAGAAACAGGCCAGCAGCCTAGTGAAAGTAGACCTGGAGAAACAGGCCAGCAGCAGCTCACATGCAGAGCTGTGACAGGGTCCTGCACTTCTTTCTTGTTGCTGTGACTGTGTCCTCAAGGATAGCTTGGAGGTTGAACACACACACAACATGTGTGTGTGTGTCTGTATGTGTGTGTGTGTGTGTGTGTGTGTGTGTGTGTGTGTGTGTGTGTGAGTGTGTCATTTTTAGTAATTTGACTGCCAACTCATTGTGGGGAACACTACATTACATGGCTTTAGTAAGCAGCAAAATACTTTTCTGGTTATATATAGAGCTATTTAGGCCTGTAAGTACTTTAACAGTAGCTATTAAGGTTTGTCAGACAATGTCAGTTGGAACCTTTCTGGTCTCAATGTGCATAAACACAAAAGTTTTGCAACCAAAAAACAACCGGATACACAAGTAGCTACTTCAGGTATCCTTAACACCCTGTGTTCATCTGTGGATGGGACTGTTTCTGCACTATTACTCTCAACATTGACATTCAGTGCATTGCCGGCAAAAATTGGTCAACAATTCTGCCATTCGGCGAGTGCTTCTGGCTACTTTAGCATGGCCAACTAGCCGAGTTTGTGATCATTTGTTTCTATTGCCATGATGCGCTGTGCAGTGTATCACATGGGAATAGCAGGCTCAATAAATGTAGCGTGGGAAGTTCTGAGCACGGGGTAGTGCTGTTGCCTCCTTGTGTTGTAAAACACTTGGTTAATGGCTACTTCTTTATATGTTGGTTCCCAGCAGTTCGATTAAGCGTCGGGGTAAGTAGTATACTGCCTCCTTTACTTTTCTAATCTCCTGGCCTCTAACTCAAACAGCCCACCCCACAACTTTGTGAGCCCTCCATGTGTTAATGAGGCCAGCTGGAAAAGTGTTGATGTTTTTAAAAGGAGTTACGCTGCCATCAAACCATAGTTGCTACAGGGAAAACTTGTTATGCACTGGTGGTCCTTGATTTGATTAGTTTGGTGCCTGGTTACCATGGTTTTGGTTGGATAACCAACGTTACCAATTTCTGCCAATCAAAACAGAGGAATTGCTCCAGAGATTGCACTTGTTTGATTGCACAAGTCTTTTGCCATTTGTGTTAATGGCCCCCTATATATATTTTTTGCCTCTTTTAAAGAAATGTAAAGGCATTAAGTGTACATATTTTTGGACCTTATAATATATGATTCATATTATCACAATTTTGATGGTATCATTTTATCCAACTGTAAATGTCTTAGATTGTGTTTACAATATTGCATTGACATCTTAAACTGTCTTACTACAGCCATCTGCAAGCCCTTTGTTTTGCCTCACTATGGTAATATTCTTATTTTGTCTTCGAGGCTACTCTTTTTCCTGCCCTTCTTCAGCCCTGTCTCTGGTGAGTCAACCTCCTGTCACTTTCCATTGCTCTCACATCTCCTCTCTCTCCCTCATTCTTTCCATCACTGGCCGCTCCTTCATGACCCACCGTCCCCTTCATCCATCCTTCTCTCCCCTCTCCTCTACTTCCTCTTGTCCTGGATAATGATGTGTCACCCATAATATTTACCGTAACTCTGATTAATGCTTTTCCTCCGTTATACCGCCCTTGCCCCCTATATCCGGTTACCTCCAAACCACTAGCCATATATATATATATATAAATACGCCGTTCAGGAGCAGAAGCCTTGTCAATCCTGTGCCCTATAACACACCACTCCATGTTTTTTTCCTTATTTTTGCTGTAGTGATTGTCCGTTAGTGAGTCTGTGTTATTGTCAGGCAGGGACTTTCAATAGCTAGCGATTTGGTTTGCTTTGGTTTGGAGGAAGTGGGCTAGGTGGGTCAACAACATTACAAAAGTATCCAAGGCTCCTCAAATATTAATTAAAAAGTATTATTATTAATAACTCACACAAGCGATCATCTTTATTTTATGATTATCTTCATCTATTGTTTAACTCATGCGGTAAGCTGGTAAGCTGGTAATCAATCAAACCTGTCACAGTTTGAAGTGTTGTATGTATGTGTAGTTTTTCTTTCTTCCCCTAGATGTCCTCAGTTATTCTTCTTTTTTTCCCAACCTCATTAGCTTTGATTGTGTCCTACCTGTGTTGATCGTTAAGTGTTTCCTCCTGTGTATTTAAGCCCTCAGTTTTGTTTGCCCTTTGTCGGATAGTCCTGTAGGGAAAACCCAATCTAGTAAGTGTCTTAGTCATTGATTAACCTTTTTGTATTACATTAGCTAAGTCCGCCAGTTGCTTTGGCTTGTTGCCTTTGTTCTTCTGTGTTTTAGAATTGAAGTAAAGATGTGTTTTTTGTTTGAACTGTCTTTGTGATTGCCTGTGAGTCTGGAGCCAGAGCTTTACAAAACCAACTGCAATAGTACAGTATTGATTACGTTTTTTGCTGTGAACTTAAGTTGCAGTAGTTTTCTATGCAGATGCTTTGTTTGATGTGCCTCACACATATGGAAGTAGTCTTCGCCCCACAAGGGGCCATTGCATTCAATATAAAATTGCATAAATGACCTTACGTTATGTTTTAAAACTTGATATTTATTTAATCTGAGCATGTGTCCAAATATCCAAGTTGGCGGTTTGTATATTGTGGTTCGTGGCTTGAAGTCAGTCTTCCTCATGCTTGACTGAAAGATCAGGGGAGACATTACTTCAATGCCGAGGTCAACATGTCCATGTCTCTTGGTGTAGTGTGTTCAACTAGAACGGGAATACAGAAGCGCTTCAAGCCCCAGGGAACCTACATCTGGGATTTATTTTCAACTCGGCTAATTAGGGTCTTACTGGCATACAGTATGTATACTCACTACGATCAATTATTTACTTGACTCTATAGATATGTGAATTTAAAATTGTCTTTCCTGTTTCAAATCTGAATATAAATTGGGAATGGGTCACATCAACCCCAGACAGACTTAAGATGTCTTGTACTATACTGTGTTGGCATTTGCATGCTCATGGCAAGATACAAATAAAATACAAAAATAAATAAGTGTGAGTCTGCTTTCTTGTCTGCCTTGCATCTGATGGTCAGTTCCCCCCCCCCCCCCCAGCCAGAGCCCAGATGGTCAGTGAGTTGGCAGTGAACCACTCTGACAAGAGAAGCTCAATGTGTTTGCACACTGATCCACGCTCCCTGGAGTGGCTGCACTGTGTGGGGCAGGGCACCTGCTGCCGCTGTTTTGTCCAAACCCAGAAGTTTTGTTTTTTTTGTCAAGGAGACATCAGGGGCCAACGGACAGCAGGGGCCTCATGCATAGAGCTCTGCGTAGGTGTCACAAATGAATGCTTAGCGAAAAAGTTTGAAATCTGTATGAGATGTTAAAACGGTACAGGGTTTTCTGTTTATAGATGCCAATTTTCCTGAGATTGTGTGCACATGAACATGAGTCCACACCCCGTCAACTCCCATAATTGACCGAACATGGTTCTAGGAACGCCCATAATGACTGGATTTCTTAATGAACTGATTGGTCTTTCAGAATCATGAGTGTTTTGTTTAATTTATTTTCATACCAAGGAAAAGTAGAAAAAATTGTCAAATGATTGTGCTGAATTAATTTGGAAAACCGGTTGCCACTGCAAATTGTGTTTAAATGTTGGCCTGTTCAACTGCAGTGTAGGCCTTACAGGAAATTAATGTATTAATGCATCCCAAACCCCGGTCATCACTAAGGGTGGACTGGCATATCCCCGACCTGTCTGTTATTCCCATTGTCTGTCTACTCAAAAGTGCCTTTATCATAATGCCTTTTTACATGCAGTATGTCTTTCGCTCACAGCGTGGCCGTATCACAATGACTTCCAACACTATAGCCCTATTCGCATGGGATTAGTATTACCTGGGCCCAGTATTTCAAAACTTGTAATCTGGATCAGGATAATCCGGATAATGAAATCCTCCTTTTCTCAGCCATGGATCAAGGTGATCCTGCTGACTTTAACTGAGTATTTCAAAAACATGGCAGGGTGGATCACCGTGATCCCGATCTGGGCAGAGACGGATTTCCAAATCTCGTGTCTCCGCCTCTGGATCGAAACATGGCTGACTACCTCACGAAAGGAGCAGCTGGGAGCACAACTTCTACGTCAAAAATGTAAGTTTACCGTTGTCTAATGTGTAGCGGTTTTAAGACCATACGAACGCCAAACAACACATCATGCAAGCCAACTTCTTGAATCATCACCTAATTAAAACCAGGCCGCAGCGATCTCTAATTGAGCCGCGGCCGCGCTAACGGGAGCTAACTTGGCTCCATTGACTTGTGTGTTAGGAGCTAGCGGGCTAGCGAGGAAGCGGCTTTGTTGATGAATTTTGCGGTCTATGGTTTACCTTAAAAGTAGGGTGACCAGACGTCCTCTTTTTCCCGGACATGTCCTCTTTTTGAAACCTAAAATTGTGTCCGGGCGGAATTTCAAAATCGTCCGGGATTTTGTTATTCTAGCCTCAAACGTGTTTTCACCGAATTTGCATTGCTCTCTCTTTCATTCACATAGTAGCCTAATCACGCCCTCCCCCTACAGTTCGCTTTGCATTGTGTGGTGTAGAGCCTGACCTTAGAGCTACCGTCATTGGTCGATATTCTAAGCCATTCTAAGCCAACATTTAATTGGTTATTCACCTCAGCGCACACTTCCTTGTTTACCACTGGCATGGCTACCCGGCATCTTCAGCCATGCCGAAACGCAAGTGTAAGTTCACAGACGAATTGAAACATAAATTTCCATGTTTTCGTCTCGGTCGAGATCAACATGAAGCTGAGTGCCTGACCTGCAAAGCAGGCACTTACGTGTCGGTCGCAAATAAAGGTGCCAACGACCTACAGACACACATATGTTCAGCAAAGCATCGAACGGCAGCGAGGGGCGAGAGCTCATCAGCTAAAGTGACAGAGTTTTTCGTGAGTAAAAACGAGAGTGCAGCTGTCAGTGCTGCTGAGGCTACCTATGCTTTCCACACGGTTAAGCACCACGAAACCTATAGGTCAATGGACTGCACGTCTGGCTTGTTAAAAAAGGTGTTCACAGATTCTCCAACGGCTCAAAAGTTCTCAAGCGCTCGAACAAAGACAGAAGCAATTGTAAATGCCGTGATAGCCCCACATTCTGTTGAAGTTGCGCTAGAAGCACTTCAAGATATCCCCTACTGTGGCGTGTCTACTGATGGCAGCAATCATGGGGCAGTGAAAATATTCCCTCTGCTCATTCAGTATTTTGATTGGAAAAACGGTGGTGTGCAAAGTAAATTACTTGAAATTAAAAACACCCCAAATGAATCAGCTGAAACTATTTCACAGTACATAAAAGACACACTGGAAAAGAAAGGGATATTTTCTAAATGTATTGCATTTACTGGTGACAACTGCAACACAAATTTTGGAGGAATCCGGCGTAATGAGGATGGGAAGAATGTTTTTGCCAATTTAAAAAAGTCCTTGCAGAACACAGCTCTTATTGGTGTAGGCTGCCCAGCACATATTCTGAACAATTGTGTTCACCACGGAGCAGACACACTGGATGTTGACATTGAGCACATCATTTTCAAAATTTATCAGCACTTCCACATCTACACTGTGCGCACAGAGAGTCTGAAGGACTACTGTGACTTTGCTGATGTTGAATTTAGAGCTCTCCTTTCTCACAGCAAGACACGATGGCTGTCATTATTCCCAGGAATTGAGAGATTGCTACAGATGTATCCAGCTCTGAAAGCATTCTTTTTGTCACAGGAAAAACCACCAATGCAGATCAGGAAGTTTTTTGAAGATGAGTTCAGTGAGATTTACCTCTGGCAAATGCATTCACTCATGTGTGTATTTCAGTCGAAAATTCAGGAGATGGAGAGAGAGAACAATTCAGTTGTGGAAGTAAAGAGGATTCTAAACGGGGTCCATAGCATGCTTCAGGAACGAAAGATGAACAACTTCATGCCTCTCAAAGTCAAGAGTATGCTGGCACAAAGTCAGAAGGATGGGTATGGTCAAAGGTGTGAGCATTTCTGTGCTCAAGTACAGGGCCTGTACAGTACATGTTCGGACTATCTCGAGACATGGATGGCACCCATGGAGGAGTTTTCCACTTTTATGTGGATGGATCTGAGTGAGATTCCTGACTGGAATGACGTAGAGGGCTGTATCAGGCACCTAGCTGGGAAAGGGGTCGACATTGATGATTCAAAGTGCTTTGATCAGGTCACTAATCTCAAGAACTTCATTGAGAGAAGTAACAGTGATGAAGACTTCTGTGGTCTAAAAGCACACCAGAGGTGGACCAAATTCTTTGAAAGATCCAAAAGTGTTGATTTCCATTCAGAGCTGCTTAAGATGGCACAGTTTTTTTTTTGCCATACCTGCTCACAATGCAAATGTTGAGCGTATCTTCTCCCTGATGCAAGCCCAATGGACCAAGGAGAGGAATCGCTTGTCTGTTGATTCACTGAAGGGGATTCTGTGCACCCAGTACAATTACAAGAACATGACCTGCAAAGACTTCCATTCTTACTTAATGAGTAATCGTAGACTGTTGGGAAAGATTCAGTCCTCTGAGAAATATGCCCCACGTGAGGAGGACTGAAAAGTATCAGCAATTGGACATTTTGTGCAATTAGGTTTTATTTTTTATTATTTTTATTTTACCATTGTTGTGACTACTTGTATAGCCTACAATTTTTTTGTTTTGTTTTTGTTTCAGTTTGTTTTTGCACATTTAAAACTGTTCATTTAAAAGTGTTCAAAATAGCCTTTTGAGGCAGTGTTTTTCTGTTAGTGTTGGGCCGGCCAATAAAGCTCATTATCATACATAGTCACCATGTCTGTTGCACATTTGTATGTGACCCCCCCCCCCCCCCCCCCCCCCGCTGAAGTGTCCTCTTTTTTGCAAACTCAAATCTGGTCACCCTACTTAAAAGATAATTAATTGGACGTACATCATACTGTAACTTTCATGTGTGGAGACCAGACCACTGGAGTACTTTGGAAACTTAACGATACACGGTACGAGTATTAACTATACGGTTAATTCAGAAGTGTCAGGATGCTATAGTAATGCTGGTGATGATATCATGCTTTTGTGTACATAAACAAATATATACTCATACACCTTCTCTTTCTTCTACTTTCATAGTCCACTCACAGCCATGGACCACTTGGCTATTAAAGACAACCGTATGAGTGATGGAAATCCTTGGAAATGCTTTAATTGTATTGATACATTCAAGGTTTTCTAGTTATTGGATTCTGAATGAAGTGCTTGAAACTGCTTGAAATTGTAATTGCATTACTTTCATGGTATATAGCTTGGTCAGTGACACAATTAGAAACATTTTTTCATCCTAATTTGTCTCCCTTATATAGAAGGCTCTCACTAAACATAATTATGGTAATTTATAGCAAAATAGCATCTGATTTGATGAAGTGAAATAATCAATTTGTACACAAACACAAATACATTGCTGCATGTTTTAAAATCACATTCAAGCTATTTCCAAACATTGCATTTTTTAGCTTCTGACTGAAGTCAAATTTGTCTTCATTTAATCAGAAGCATGAAAATATACCTTGAAAATGCTTGGAAAGTGCTTCAATGTGCAGCATGATATAAACTGCGACACTGAAAAAATGCAAGTGCACACGTCATAGTTTAGCCAGTGTTGGGGAGCTAGCCGACGAGCCACTCAACCTCTCATCTGAATGTGTGTTCCTCACACCTGTGGAGGCTACAGAGGGTGAACCTTCAACCAGCACCAGCATTGCTCCACCCGATCCACCACAAGAGGTTTGTGGGCCAGAGCGTCGGAGACGGAAGAGGCATGCCGGTGATGAGGATGCTTATCAAAAGCTCCTCAAAATGGAGACCGAGAGGGCAGTCAAACAAATTGAACTGGCCAATGAACAAATAAAGCTGACACAAAGAAACAGAACTGAAAATAAAGCTGTTAGAAAACAGCTCACTTCAGACCTCTAAGCTGGGTTAGGTCCTGTTTTAGTTAGTGGCCACATTATTTGAAATGTCTTTGTTTTGTTGGAATTAAAGTTTGTTTGGAGCCTGCATTCCTGTTGTCTTTCTCTGGTGTTTTGGTACATGCAAGTTACAATGTTTGAAACTAGAATTTGAGAAATAGGTCTGTAATTGTTACTCTTATTTACAGCAGTTTCAGAAAGTGAGGTCAAATCTTTTACTGTTACTTGTTAAAAGTAAAACACTAACACTTTAGATTAAGTGTAATGAACGTCTTGAGTAACAATATCTAGGGGGGTATTGCACAAAACTAGGATAAAGAAATCCAGGCTAATTGAGAAAGCGCGGCTTGAACTATTCTGCTCGGCGCATCCTGGCTTATTCGGTTGCACGATTGCCAAGCCAGGATAAATAGGCGCGGCTAAATTAAGTCGGATGAAGATAGCTGGGATAAGCGGCATACTTGAATAGACCTCGCGATCGCTCACAGAATCACCGATCGGAACATGGATAAAAGTCGCGTTTCATACGTCACGGCCGCTGAACAGCTCCTTATTGGACACCCGACCCAAGCCCGCGGGCGATATTACGAATCCCACTATGGCCACGCCAAGCACCCGCCCCACCCTGCTCCTGATTGGTTGAGCTGTGCTCTCGACTACGCCCCACCCTGCTCCTGATTGGTTGAGCTGTGCTCTCGACTCTAAGATTGTTTACTGCGCCTGCTAACCCTAACCCTAACCCTAACTATATCTTCAACACTTGTAAACTGAGCGGTCGGTGAGATTAAACAATCTTCTAGGTTGCTGGGCGCAGTAGAGATGACGTTTTAGAGTCGAGAGCACAGCTCAACCAATCAGGAGCAGGGTGGGGCGGTGCTTGGCGTGGCCATAGTGGGATTCGTAATATCGCAGCCCGCGGGACCCGACGGTACCCGACGGGACCCGAGGGGACCCGACGGGACCCGAGGGGACGGGTTCGGACAGATATTTAGAAATTATGCTCGGGTTCGGGTCGGCCTCGGTGACGTCTGCGCGATTTGAAATTAGAAATTTAAAACAGCTTATTATGCATGGTAGCCAATGGGCCTGTTTCACATGTTGCAAAGGTTCGATTGTGTGATTAAAATACATTTTATAAATATGACATAAGCATGTTGTGTTCATCTGTTTGTTGACATTTCCAAATGCGCTGCAGTTGCGTAATAAAGGCGGACTTTCATAAACACAAACGTAAATGTGTCATAGTATGAAAAAATATAGACTTTAACTGTGTTGGCCTGAGTAATAACACTTGAATCAATATAAAAATACTGTTGCAATTGCAAACAGCCAACAGATTTAAATGAAATGAGAAATCACTAGGATTAAGCTTAGCCTGGCTGTTAGCCTGGTCTGGAGCAGGCTAACTGCGGAGAATAAATCACCATGGTAACTTAGCCGGGATAAGTGTGAGCTGCTTTCATGCAACCGACGAGGCTAAATTTAGCCAGGATAACCTAAATCCGTAAACATATCCCGGCTTAATCCCTTATCCTAGTTTTGTGCAATACCCCCTAGGAGAAGTGGAGCTGAGACTTAATCTAATTGAATCAATCGAAGTGAAATCCACCTCTGAGGTGGGATCCAAATGATCCTGAAATTTTGGTATCAAGTTGATCCAGATATCTGCCTTAACTTTTGAAATACCCAAATCCAGCCTTTTATCTGGATTCAATGGAGGATTGGATTACCTAAGCAGAATCCTGATCTTCAGGATCAAGATTATCTGGATCTGTGTTGAAATACCCAGTTTTCAGATCAGATCTAGATTTAATCCAATCCGACCAGGATAATCCTGTCAGACCACTTTTGAAATACTGGGCCCGGGGGACCTCATGTGATTTAGTAATTACCCCACCACGTCTGTGTTTCGTGCAGCGCATTCGCACAGGATAAGCCAAGTCTGTGTTTTAACTCGAATTTACTGACATTATCCCCCGGATATAATGTTGACCAATGATATGATGATAAATAACAATATGTTCCATACCGCATGCTGCCATGCATGTAATCCATCTAATCATCTTTTGAGATTTTGCCCTTCTGATGGATTTGAGCCTGCTCTTTCTGTGAATCTAAAGCCCTATTCGCACGGGACTAGTATTACCTGGGGACCTCTAGTAATTTGTAATAATTGCAGAGGTCGTCTGTGATCTTAATCCCGTGCAAATCTGCCATGTCCGTAATTTGTAAAGTAAAAATTCCACCGCAAATTACCTACCATATTTCACCAAACACAGATGTCATGTGATAATATTAGTCCTGTGCGAATCGGCATCTCTTTGATTTGGGGCTGTTTTTGTGTTTTCTGCGCCATTTTCTGCCTTTTTCCCGGTCGAGAATTATGGAGGCTGCGTTGGCAATTATAAATGAAGGTTTTGACAGCATTTCGGGTGCAAATTCAGGAGGCTCATCTTTGTACACAGCATGGAGACCCATTCGCAGAAAGACAAGCTCAAATCCATCAGAAGAGCCAAATCTCGAAACATGATTAGATGGATCACATGCATGGCAGCACGCGGTAAGGAACATATTGTTATTTATCATCGGCCAACATCATATCCAGAGGATAATGTCAGTAAATTCGAGTTAAAACACAGACTTCGCTTATCCCGTGCGAATGCGCTGCACGAAACACAGATGTGGTGGGGTAATTACTAAATCACATGAGGTCCCCAGGTAATAGTAATCCTGTGCGAATAGGTCTTTAGTTACTGGGTTGTATATGTTTTACTTTGCTTAAAGGTCCTGTAAACAACTTTTTTGCTTCAACGTATCAATATGAAGTAAAGTACAGTGTAGTGACTACAGAATGACACCATCAGCTTTTAGATTGGTTCCCTTAGCTTCCCTATAACCCTCGCTTTCACTATACAATTCTGTCTGCCACCAGGTACGATCTCCCGGGAAAAATGTCGGCTCCATTTATGGCACAAAGAAAACGCATCAACCATTGCGTGTGCAACCAAACCAGGAGAGAGCACTTTTGTTTACCTGGTAGCTGTCGGTAGCTATCCCCATTAGCTGAGATTTCCAAACAAATGTGCGTCTTGTGTTGTTTGTGGTCGCTAGGCTCTGAGGAAACGGAAAGCGATCCGCCACTTGGAAACACTATGGTGGGAAAAGTTGTATACAGACCCATTAACTCACATGGTCGTTTCAACGGCACAGGTGACATTTAAGCTCCACGCAATGCCACCTTCCATGAACAGCAAAGTTTAGCAGTTGACATTTCTTATTTGTCTAATAGAATTGGGATTTATGCTCAGTACGCGATTGAGCTCATTAAAAAGTAATTATGCCACCTACCGCTCCTCGTAAAAAGTCAAATAGTATCACACGAAGAACGCCGTCTGCGATGTTGCCTAGACAACCGCAGGCGTCTACATGTTCACATTTTGTGTTTGTGTGTGAAGAGGTTGATTGATAGTGAACTCGGTAACATCGTCAACGATGTGCTTCTACTGTACATGCCTGCTCAGTCAGTGAGGCAGCAGGTTATGCTGCCGAAGCAATTCCAGAGGAATGAAAGCACCTCAGTGCTTCCTGACTCAACTGAATACATCTTGGTGCCTATAGTTAGACTGGGGACAGGATAGTGTGGGTGTGTTGTGGCTGTATGGTGTCGGACTCTGAGCCAAAAGGTATAGGGTACAACTGCCTTGTCCGCAACCTACCTGTAGAGCAAGATGCCCTAACCCTTACATACTCATTAATGACGTGCATTGGAATTCACTATAAATCGCTTTGGATAACAGCATCTGCCAAATGACTAAATTGTAAATAGTACAATTCCATTGTATTTTGCCCATTATGTCCATGCACATGTTGAAGGTGTCCATTTGTTGTATTGAATGGGTGAATACAATGAAATGCCTCATTTAACACACACATACACACCAGCCACCATGATCTCCGAAAGGCAGTAAAGCTCTGATAGTCCTAGTAGAGCTAACTAACAGCTAGGGACTCAGCTAACCATAGACATTTTATCTGGAGCCAGGAGCAGCAGGCAGGCAGACAGACAGTCGGCATGTTGGTGGTCTATCTCCGGACCAAAAACATCAAATGTCCATTTTATTTTTAATTGAGAAAATGTACTGTTTTTTATTTCATATATATATATATATATATATATATATACGATCACTTAAATATCAAGTCGAGCCTGTACACTGAAGGCAATTTAGTCATTAAAAGATAACAAGGACACTAAAGTGGTATCAAGATAGATGCTGCAGAGAGAGAGAGAGAGAGATGGGTCATAAAGGAGGCAGGTGATGGAGAGTGAGAGGGACAATCGAGAGAGGCTTCACCTTCAAGCATTGGTTTAAACAACCAATGCTTGTTTAAACAAAGAGACAGGAGGGGGGGGGGGGGGGAGAGAGGACAGATATTAGCAGGTATCATCAGGATCTCATTATGGGCTAGCAGAAGGGAGGAGTAATATTAATCAGAGTTTGGTTAAATATTACATCTCTCAGATTATAATATGGGCTACAGGGGATGTATGAGTGATGGGCCATGGATTCTGATACACACTCGCCTGTGTACTGTATGGTGGTAGTAATATGGTTCATCCACTGATTCAGTTTTGCAAATACAGCTGTGTCCCCTGGATATTGGCTTTGTTCACTCCAAAATAAGGATCCTTCCACCCCATTCCTTCATTGAAGGTGTCAATCTGATCCAGTGAGACATTTCTGTTAGCTGCATAATACGCAGGAGGAGATGCTAGATGACTCACACACTATGGGCTTGGTTCAAAGCAAACGCAGTAGGCCTATTAAAAGGTGTGTGTGCGTGTGTGTATGCTTGCACGTGTGAGGTGGGTGGGTGATTGTGAACACGTATGATCCTGTATCTGTGTCTAACCTACCCCTGCAACAGACCGATTGTGTGTGTGTGTGTGTGTGTGTGTGTGTGTGTGTGTGCATGTGTGTGTGTGTAACTTGTTGTGACACCTCTGACATCGCTGACGAATGAGCAAGCTGCATGAACCACTTGAGCACAAACAGGTTTGTGTGTGTGTGTGTGTGCGCACGGGTTGTGTGGAGATAGAGAGATGGATGATGGATAACCCTTACATAAATATCATATAATTGTTTTACCTTACCCAACATCAATCTTACCTATTGATTCATGCAGGCTAAAGTGTTGGATCCACATTCATCAATGTACATTTTCAATTGATCCATGTTGTTTTTAAGAAGTAAGTAAACATGTCCCGCCCAACCGCTACACTAGTGGAGGTGTTTGCTGTTTCAGAGGATGCACTACACCACTGCAGATACTTTATTAGGATTATCAAACGCACCAGGATACAAATAATTAGCATTCATTACATGGGACTTATGACTACGTCAGATGGTCTCCCAGAACCTGTGGTATCTGTAGAGGCTATGAAAAAGGAGCCGTTCCATTCTGCTGTTGCTAAGCAGCGACATGAAGAAAGCAAATAGCTTGGATTTGTTTTGAGAGCAATGTATTATGTAGTTGGTGGGGCTCCTCCTGGTCTTGTGGTTTAAATATGGAAGTACTCCAACTTAAATGGATATATTTTATTAAGACATGATTGATTGCGTGTGGAAGGCTTCTTGAGCCCATGTTTCTCTCAGACCCAATCAGCATGGGACCCTCACTATGGACGGTCAAAGCAGCATGGCGTCCACAGGAAGCCATACGGGAGAAAAGTCTCTGTCCACATCCATGGACATGTTTACAGTGTAAACATGTGTAAACTTGCGCGTTCTTTGGACTGTGTGTGTGTGTGTGTGTGTGTGTGAGAGAGAGAGAGAGAGAGAGAGAGAGAGAGAGAGAGAGAGAGAGAGAGAGAGAGAGAGAGAGGATGTAAATGCACATTACTATTTTACTAATCCACACACTTGCTCTCTCTCACACACACACAGCTACCTATAGCAATAATCCCCTGTGATTGCCTTCTAGCACAACTAGCACCCCCTGCGCCAGACACACGCACACATTCATAAGTGTTGCTCACTCTGCCGTTTTACCTGAAGGATTAATCTCTCTGGTGGATAGTTTCCTTAACTGGATTACTGGGACTGGACCTGTCAGCACTACTAGAGTCACCGCTAGGGTTGCTTCTGGACCGGGAATAAAAACATAGAGGGCATATGTTGCATATGGCGATACCGACAGGGTACAATATAGTCACTGCCATGTGTGGGTCATTTAATGACGGCAGGAGTTTCCTACATCTCTGTGACCTTGTAGTCCCTCCTTGAGCGGTCATACAAATGTGCATAATCCTAGTCTTGCTTCAAACTGGTTCATCTTGAAATAAGGCGGGACGCAATAGTCCATATTTTATAAATACCAAATATTTACAAATAGTGCCGTAATTATTCAAGTAGTTGTTGACCAATTCGAGGCAAAGGTGTATTGGGGCATGTGGGAAAGGTTTGACTATTTCAACTGAGCACCTTGGGCACACTGGCGATAGAAGTCCGGTCAAAAAACCTGCCATTTTGTCTGTGCGAACACACTACAGTAGAACAAACACACTTGTTTTCAGTATATCGGGACCGTTGGTCAAATCTAGTGTTGAGAAAATGTACGAAAATGAAAGCGCAGGTAATTCCCTAGGCAACAGTGTGAGACAAAACAGCTAAATGTATGACATTTCATTACAAAACCCATCTGCTTCTCACTCCAAATCTGTGGAGTCATGAAAATGTTATGGTGATTTGGACTTTTACAGGTTGTTTTTTTGTTGTTGCATGAAATCTTTTGGTAACAACTAGGGGTGTGAAACATTATAACCCTCCTTATACTCCTACATATTATTTCAATGTTATGTCGATTAATGACAAATTAGTATAAGTAAAGGGTTTTTTATATTACACAAGTAAAAAAGCTGAATGGATGAGCTGACAGCACTACACTTTTACTCAAACACTAGGGCAGTTCATGCTCATCGCACACCTGAAATGATATTTCTGTAACTGTTAATAGGTCAACAGCTGCTAGGCGAGATCACAGACAGGATGTGTTGTCAGGATAAAACATGTCATGGTATAAAAATCACTCATTGGTCGATGGTTGAGTGTGAGTCCTCCACACCAATCAGCTAAATGCCAATATACGCAAAGCTATGCTCCTGTTGAGTATAAAGTATATTTTTTTACCGCTAGTTGACCCAATATCCTCTTTCCAAGTGAGAGGCTGTGTTTGGAACCGCATATTTAACGTACTGCATACTACATACTCAATGAGTACTGCATTCTGCCCACTAAATGAACGATTAAGTATTACCAGCAGACCGTTCACACTGAAGTATACAGCCACGTATCCCAGAATGCATTTCACACCAACCAATGATAGCAGCGATAGCAGATATTTGAAAGCAGGCTGAAAGCTGTATTTTGACTGCTTATATGTCACTTTATTGAGTTTTAATATTGTTTCGGTCACCCTGTAGATTTCCAATGTGTGGTCAGTTTATCTAGATGACGCCTGTTTGGAAATTGGCTCCAACGTTTTTGGAGATGTGAGGTGACGTCTGAAGAGACGCAATGCATTGTGGGGCAGTTGAGTATGTCCAGTAAGCTCACGCCGCATACCCAGAAATTCTTGCTAATCTAGTATACATCCGGGCATTTCTCGCGTCCACAAAATCCACATAGTATGCCATATGAACGCACTACATACTCAATTTGACATCATACCTAGTATGACTACTATGTTAATATGCGATTATGTGTGGACTGACACTTTTCCACCGGCGTTGACAGTTTTTATCTTAATTGCTATGCGTCTCAATGGTGTCTATTGTACCAATGTATCAGTCAATAGACCTGTTGTGTGTGTGTGTGTGTGTGCACGTGCAGGAGTTGGGGTGGTGAAAACAGAGAGCTTTCATATAAATATTATAATAGACCCTATTTCCGTTACTACTACGAATGTTAAAGGCACCAAAGGTAATGGTTTATCTGACATTTGCTACAACCTGAATCAGATCTATTATGACTGATTGCCTTGAGGAAAAACGGTGTGCCATGAAATGTCTTACTGTAATACATGTAATACACAATCCTGACATAGGTTACTAATATCGTCATCATCTTGCTGCCGCAACCAAGATACGATTCACCAAGCTGTGGCAGTGTCGGTCATTAGCCCGGTAGGTCCTTAGTTTCATGTTGTGTGGGCCAGTAACATCAATGTAATGGAGTGGTCTTCGTCCTCTATTAGGGCATGGAAGACTCAAACATATAACATCTACAGCTTTTGGCTCAAGTGCAGTGTTGTCTTCTCACACTGATGTTACTAGTCTGGTCCAATCTTTCAATACACATTGCTTCGCCGTTTTGGATAAAGTGGCTCCCAGTAAAATGAGACTTGTTCCCTCCATCAATTCATCCCCCTAGTTAAATGACACCATCCATTTTTTCCGGTGTAAATGTCGAAGGGTAGAGCGACTGTGGAAATCCACCAAGCTCCATGTTCACCGTCTCTATTACAAAGACCTTATAATTGAGTTTAACAACATGGTTAAGGATGCAAGGGCTTCTTACTTTGCCAACCTAATTTCCTTCAGTAAATGCAACCCTGAAGTCCTGTTTGACACCAGCAGCAAGGGTTGTTAACAAGTCTTGCACATCACACAGTTGATCAACTATGAGGGTGAAATTGTCTACATTGTCAAGATCAGTAAGATGCAGGCTTTGCTGATGTCTTGATCGCTTCTGCTTGATGGAGAGGCCTTTGTCTTGGATGGAGTCAAGACTTTGCCTAAGGATGTACTGTATTCTCATTGTAGAAGTCCAACAAATGTTTGCAAAAGAGTTGGCTCTTCCAGTCCCAAACCGGAAAAAAACAGAAACCTTTCACAAGGTTGCTGCCCAACTGGTCCAGGTCCGCATGTCGAAACCTAGATGCATCGGCCATATCTGGGCTCCCCGTTGCCAGAATACAATTGGCCAGGTTAACGGTGACTATCAGGCCTTTTCCTCTTCGAACAACGCCATGCCTTAGCTGAATACAAACGTATGTAAAATACAAACTAAACTAAAAATGTAATTAAAAATGTCCAATGGATTTTTGCCTCGATTTATGTTCTGGCCCTCCAACCTTAAAGGTCTCATTTAACCTTTTTTTCGTTAATTTTGCAGTGGTCTCTAGTATTAATGAATGCCCTGTGAGCCGGTTTTGGTGAAAAAAAATGCTCTGGCTGTTCTAGTTTGGAGGAGGTGGTGGGCGGGGAAGAACGAGAGGTTTTCGGCTCTTACTCATGAATATTCATGACATTTAAATTACTTGCCTCTGATTGGCTAACAGCACTGTCCGTCACAGTGATGTTAGGCAATCAGAGGCGAGTGATCCCTCTAATGCGTTATCAACCATAGACATGTTATACATATGTTACTATATACATCCATTAGATACATTCATGATATAAGATGTCTACGTTATCAACACGACAAATCACCATGACGACACAACAACAATATACGTTCTTCCGGGTGGCAAAAGACGAAGCGTTCTCCGATGGCAGAACTAGTAAACAAAGCGACGTACTTTTTTTTAATGAAACCGAGAGATACAGCATTATCTTTAGTATCATTTAGTATCATTATCTTTAGTATCATTAACGGAAGTATCTTGACGCCTATTGTTTACAAACATTCTGAAATGCCGTATACTGTTTTCCTGAGGGCGGTCTCAAGCCAAGGTAGGCGAGGTCATGAATATTCATACACATTCATACGTCAGACTGTTGGGCTTTTTCTCACTTCCTCGTTTCTGACTTCCTCGTCCGTCTATGTTCTTACATTACTAATGCATGCAATGGGGGTAGAAGAACGTTTTCCACGTGCAGCATGCATATGTATCTAGGAGTGACCTATCATATTCCAAAAGGAGCAAGTAAAAACAGTTTACCGGTGAAGGAGACCTTTAATTAAGGCTTAGAAAAAAATTGTCCCGAAGCCCAACTTACTTGCCGACCCCTGCTCTAGAGGACAGTATGGGGGCCACGCATCCTAGGCCTAATAGAATACAATTTATTCCTGTTGTGTTATTGATCTAGATAGTTTTCATTTAAACATGAAAAACAATTTTAAGATATGAAATTATGTTGAATTCAGGTAAGGTGGGATAGGGGTGGTGTACAACAATACTATTATATTGTAGCGACCCTGCAGGAGTAATAGGAGGGAATGATGGGGAGTTCATGGGGGGAAGGAGTTTGCCCCTATTTCACCTGGATAGGCCAGTTTGGGATTGGGGGAGGGGGTCAGAGATGGAGATGAGAAGGGGAGAGAAGAGGACAGGCGGTTCGGGGGAAAAAGCCTGGGAAGAGACGCTGCTACACCCCATAGTTAGCTAGCTAGCCAGTGTTCGGCTATCAGCATTTGTTGTTTTGGGCACTCCTCCAACCCCGTTAATTAGCCTGTACAAAAGGACAATAAAACCTGGTTTTCCGGTTAAACATCAGCCACGGTGTCCTCGTCATTCTGCTAACTAGCCCTTGATCTGTTGGGCTACAAACACCACAATATTATGGTATGGGTAGTTCCCTTCAAATCAAACCACTGTGCTGTGATATAATGCACCCTGCATTCTATCACCGCCTACCATCTCTTCTGTCTCTTCTTTCCTACACCTTTTACTTTTAAGCCATAACCCCCACCTGGGCACACACACACACACACACACACACACTAACTTTCCTGTCAGCCTCTGTCCCTTTTAATCCACTCCGGTCCCTGTCATTATCCTCTCTACCCAGCTCTCTCTCACTCTCTCTCCCTCTCTGTCTTCCAGTTTCTCTCATTTTCTTCCTCTCTCTCTCCCCCTCACTCTCTCTCCCTCTCCATCTCTATATATCTGTTGTTGTCCTACTGAGTGCTGACACCTGATCAGGAGTGGAGTGGTTAGCTTTCTGCCACTTCACATTAGGACACGTCACTCAGCCACGGGAACGCTGTGGCTGGCATCAATCACACACACACACACACACACACACACACACATGCAAAGACACAGAACAGATAGGCAAACAAGTCAGTGCTAACACATACAGTACATAAACAAAAAACACATGGATGCTCAAAGGCATATCTGCTGCACCAAACACACACACACACACACACACACACACACACACACACACACATCTATATAGTATAGATTTCCTTGCGAATGCCAGGTTTAAGCAGCAGCTATACCTAGTTATGTACGTCAGGTCCACCATATGTTTTCCTGATCTTGACATTTCAATGAATAAATATTGGAGGCTTTCTGTGGTCTGGCATCAATCTACCCAACACCTGAGGTCTTACAGAAGTGTGTGATACTGTGTGGTATGTGTTTGTGTGTGTTTGGCTAAACAAATTAATCTGGGCTAACGCAGGGGTCGAATTGCACCAAATTGTCGCACACAACGACACCACAGTAAAAGCCCTTGGAAAAAGGGCTATTTTCAATGTGTGGAATTAAATATTTCTGCAATGCTCCACATTGTACCCAAAATCATATATATCCAACATTATAGGTAATTTGATTTAGTATTGTATTGTATTGTACTCAATACAATACAAAACACTAGTTTGTATTACATCAATTACAATTGACAATCTGTTGTAGAATATCAATATTGAATATGGACTAAATAAATTGCCTGTAAAATTAATATTTTGTGCTAAAATCATAAATCATGGCTTGATAGAGAAGATACTCACCACACTTAAAGTTAATGCTGTGTGAAGCTTTATTTTGAATTAAGAGTCAGTAGAGAGGTGGGGGATAGGGTACAGGTCATCAGTATTTTAGGCAAATCTAAAAGAGCATAGAAGAAATATGAGCATAAAACAGTTATCCTCATAAATTGTGTTTTTTGTCTATTGCAAAATGGTGAGCTAAAGAGGGCTAGAAAAAAAGTCAAAAAATATTAAAATGTAATAATTAGTGCCTTGGGGCAATATTTGTACTCATTGGGTGGGTGGTTGCTGGGACATGTGTGTTGTGGCGGGTGGGGGGGTGGTTGCTAGGACATGTGGAACAGGAGTCCCTGGTGTCAAGCAGCATACATCATCACAAGCAGGACCGGCCACATCCGCAGAAGATTCATAGTGGGGGTCCCAGAGTCCTTACTCCTTTCCCTCCACATCCTCTAATTTCTATCTTTCCCCTACTCTTCTTCCTCTTGCTCTTCTTCATATCCTCCTCATTTAGCTTTCTTGTCTTCCTCCTCTACCCTCCCAATTTAATTTCCTCTACCTCCCTCTTGTTCTCCCCTCCATGCATCCACCAGTGGCTGCTTGGCAATCAGAGGACTGTCGCTGTTTTTGTGGATGGTTGTAAATGCTACTGCTGGTGATGAAGACGAGATGCTTGTTGCTGCTGTATGCTGTATGTTTAAACTGGGGGACGGCTTGGCTGACTCCATTAGGAGCCCACTGTTGATGATGATGCACAGGTGGAACCTCATTGGCCCTATTAGCAGCCCACTGTTCCAAAATGAATGGTTGGGCTTGGTTCAGGCCATTAGGAGTCCATTGTTCAAAACAAACATGTGGAGGCTTGGTGGAGAAAGCCATTATAGGAGCCTACTCCCTGGTTGATGGAGTGGTGCAGAAGGCTGCAACTTGGCAGCAAACACTGGCTGTTCCCATTGAAAATGGAGAGTGACTACAGGGAATAAACTGGTGGAATTTGGTTTAAAAAAAGCAAAGTGAGTGCAAATGAATGGATGGCACGTGGTTAAAGCCATTAAATGGCCAGTTGGGGATATAATTGGGTCACTGGTGTGGGTGGGTGGAGGGGACTGCAGGTTGCGTAATCCCAAATGTTGGCCAGCAGCTGTGTTGTTGCACAGGAACAGTTGGCTGGTGAGATATCAGCAGTGTGCCCCAAAAGCCATTTCTATGCAGAGGAGTAAACCATTCTAATCCTTGGGGGAACTGGAGGGAATCCTTGAGGGTCCCATGACTGGAGGGTTGGCAATATTTGGGCCTTCTAGCTTGAAACCGGATTTACAGTATTCCGTACAGCACATCAGCGAAGATCCACGTCGCGACGCAGAGACACAGTGTGGATCTTGGCAGAACTTTCAATGTTTCAATGTCATTGTAACGTGTACACAAGGGGGCAGTTATGGCGTTTCGGTCCCAAATGTACATGAACCAACGAGCAAATCTGGAAAGGATTTGAGAGACGGAATCGCGAGACGAAGTCTCTCTTTACTGCTCCATACATTTCAAAGAAATCTTCAAATGTATACTGAAAAGTGCTTGGTGTATCACAACCAACTGAAAATATTTTAATTTTTCACAGGCTACATTCAGTCTATTCTCATCTAAAACACTACACCCTTTTCTGCTTGTCCAATCAGTGATTAGTTGATGGGTTCCTCTGCAGAGAGAGGCGACGCATTGCTAACTTCTGGGAGGACTGCACGTCTTTGCCTTCACATAGGTCCATGAAAGGCAAGAGGGGGGTGTACAGATCTGAGTTGCAACGTGGATCTTTGCAGAACTGCATAGTGCTGACAGAAGTGTAATTTGGTAAAATTACACTTTGGTCAAATTACAATTTGGTAAAAGATCTTTTAGCATCAGCTAGCAATGCTTTGTTTCAATAGAAAAATGACGTGGTCAGGAAGCCAGTCCTGTGCTATGTTTTTGTTCTGTTTCTTATAATATAATTAACTACTATATAATGTGACTGTGGAGGGGTTTATGTGGAGTGTGTGTTGTTGATGGCTGGTTTACCAGCCTCCACTGGCTGAGTCAGACTGATTGGACTCTGGCTGGGTGGGGCTGCACACCTGTGGTGCAGAGCAATCATGGCACCCCAGGATAAAACAGCCATAACTCACACATCTCGAGGAGGAGCACAGTCATGACTTGAAGTACATCAGCTCGGGAATAACATCTTGCTGTGCAACTCCAATAAACACCTTGAATACATCTACCCGTGCTCCCTGTGTGGAGGGCCCCAAGGAAAGCACTTCGGTGGCGTGTGGCGGACTTACCCCGCCACGTGACCCATCTACATGTTCAATAGACTATGGTCTATAAAAGTCGAATTTACATTCTTGTTGGAAGTCAATTTGTCTGTCTAAGCGGCCTGTACTGTGACTAGTTTATTCTTTAAGCTATGGTCAGTACTGCATGCTAGTGTATTCATCAAGCTACCAGTACAATAAAGTATGAGTGTTTTCTATTTTTTCATGTTGTTTATTTGTTAGTTTGCTTTGAACTTTCATTCACATATCACCAAATTTAAATGGACAGAGCGGGTCATTGTTTGCCCCTTTGGCTACATGTGAGTCATCAAAACGAAGTAAACATAGGATTTTGTTTCTATGCACTGCTATTGCCTTGAGGAAAAAAAACAAAGGTCCTGGCCTTTACTAACAGTGTTGACCAAAGTGTGCAGAAGGTTTGGAATATTTCCTGTAATATGCTGAAGATGGGGATGAGGTCACACAGTTTTGAGAAGAACAAACTTAATAAACCTTGGCATGATAAAGTGCATTCCGTATAAACACCTCTTTGTTTCTATAGGATTCAAATATGCATTTGGGGCGACATTCCCTCGTGCATACAATATAACTCGTAATGATGTTTGACTTTGGGACCATTTATGATGTTGGCTGTAGGCATAGGCTTTAACTCTAAGTGTCACACCTAATCAAATGTGACCTTAGGTTTCAGGGCAAAAAAAAAATGCAGAATAAAAAAAAAAAAATGACAATTTACATGACAATTTCCCACTGAGGAGAATGAGTCACAGTGAGTAATTCCCAACACTGGATCTGTACTGCGAGGTTTCCTTTCAAACTCGTACAGCTTGT